>SKCR01028302.1:0-330007 GCA_019454045.1 Zanthoxylum bungeanum
CATAAATGTTTGGGCGTAAATTCTTATGAGACCATATATATTAGAGAGATCTCAAGCGATTCTATACTCATCACTAGCTCATTTCATGTAAGATATTTGCGAGAAAATTTAGATGCCACATATTGCATTAGCAAAAAACTTGAGAAAACAAATGAAAATTTTCAAAATTCAAGATATTTTCCGATTTTAGCTTTAATTTTAGGTGGAGAATGATAATTGCTCTTTCTAAAAATATAAATATTTTAAAAAATAATAATAATTGATTGGGCAACTAGCTCAGTAAAACACAGCACTACCGAATGGCTCAACGGCAATAAATATTGAAGGGCATACCAAAGGTCCAGCAGAAATAATAAAAACTTCTCAAATGTAAAGCTAAACCATTTACATACATCTCTTGCTGAACTTAAAGATATCAATGGCTTTGAACAATTTGTCGAGTTCTTTAAATGAGAGTCCCTCTCATTTCTTCAAGGTTATTCTTTCTCCTTCCCTTCAAGAAACGAATCTGGTAATTAATTCTCACTTCTGCAGAAAACATTTATATATATATATATGAACAAGTTTCTGTTACTCGTCTATTTACAAGGCTTGCATGCATGTTCTTTTCAATTATTAATAGATTATTCCATGCTGTTATTTGAACTGATTGACTGTATAATAGCTGAATTATGAAGAAAATAATATTTGTACTTTAATTTGCAAAATAGAGGAATTAGGTATCTATATATCAAGCAAGGTTATAAAAGATCTAAGTTGACATGGACTGAAACCATAAAGAGAATTTTATATTTTACTTAATGAGATAAGGTAGAGGTAGTAAAATGAATTGAAAAATTGAATTTGTGTCGAATCTGAAACAAATCAAATTAAATATATGATAGATTCGTATTCGATTCATTTACTAAAATAATTTTTAATATCAAAATTCATATTCGATTCCTTTAATAAATGAATCATAAAAAAATATATTCATTTAGTCATGACATGATTCGATTACATAAATTATTGTGATTTATTTACATTAATTCTTCATAATTATATATTTATGAAATATATAATGAATGGATTTAGTACTGAGAATGACCCACTAAATTTAGGCAATAATATTTTTCTGTGATAGTTGACAATAATTTATCATACTTAATTAAATAAACTAGTGAAATGAAAGAAATAAACGAATAAACAAATCGGTAACCTCAAATTCGTATTTGATTCGTTTAATAAACGAATTGAATTAAATTGATCTATTTATTAAACTAATCAATTTTTCCAAATCCATATCTTTTTTTAATGTGAATTGAATCGAATGAATAAATAAATCTTAACCTAAATTGTCACCCCTAAGTTAATGATTTCAGATAGAGTATAATGGCAATCACATGATCCATGTAGTCGACCCCACCTGACAGGAAAATGCTTTTGTTTACTTTGGTTTGGGAGGAATTGGGGTTATTTCCTATGTTTGTAGTATGTCTATATAATAATGTGACATCAAATTTAGTTTCTTAATTTTCTGTACTATATCTGAATTATTAATCTAAAATACTTGCATAACTGTAGAGGATTCCTCAAAAATTTGTGAAAAAATTTGGACCTGAACTTTCTGATGCTGTTACACTCATAGTTCCCAATGGTAGTAAGTGGGAAGTTTGTTTGAAGAAAAATGGGAAAGGTGTTTGGTTTCATAATGGTTGGAATGACTTCAGAAATTATTATTCAATCTCTGTTGGCTATTTCGTGGTCTTCAAGTATATGAAGAACTCAACTTTTCATGTAGTTATATTCAATTTGACTGCTTGTGAGATTGATTATCCATGTAAGAGTGAAGAATCAAAAACTGAAGTGCTTTTGGAGAAAAATGAATTAGATGATGATACTGAATATGATTTGTGGGCTTTACTTAAAGAAATGAGAATATGGATTGCTCAAAAGCATAGAATTATTACTTCAGAAGAAAGCATGAGAGCCTGTAAAATTGTCAGATCATTGAGGCCAAAAAATCCTTCATTCATGGTTATCGTACAATCAACAGAAATATATCGCCGTACAATTGTGAGTTATGAATTAAATGTTAACACATAGTTCACTTTTGAGTTTTGATATACATTTCCATATACTTATAAATGCAATTCTTTTGATTTGTGCAGTATGTTCCAGTGAAATTTGCTAACGAGTTTTTGAGTAGAGATGCCAAATTCTTCAAAATTCAAGTTTCTAATAAAAGAGAGCAGCAGATTGTCCGAATCTATTGGGTGCATAAAAGGGGTTGTTTTTTCACATGGACCAAACTTATGAAGGACAAGAAATTGGAGGAGGGAGATATTTGTATCTTCGAGCTTATAAGGAGGAATGATTTTCTCTTCAAACTTTTTGTATTTAAGGGGTAAAGTTTTAGATAATCTCTTTCGCGATAATAAGAAATGGAATTTTGTTATATTTATGAAGCTTGTGATCTCAATTTGATGCAATATCATTGATAACTTTGTTATGTTTTTTAGTGAAGGGTTTTGTACTGAAACGAGGCCTCTGCCAATAGAGAAGAATGGAGCTAAGTCTACATTAAGTTCAACTAAGGGAATGGGAATTAAAAGGAGCAGACAATCTGCTGCTTCACTTGAGAGCTCAGAAGTTAAACACAAGTGTAAGCCACAAAGCAAGAAGTGTAAAACAGAAGAGCTAATGGAGGAGAATGTTGGTAATATGTATGATTTGCTTGGAAAAATGGGAATATATGTTGCTGAAAGAAGCAAACATAAAGTCGAAGCATGCAAGAGAGCTGTCAAAATTGCCAGATCATTAAAACTAAAAAAACCTACATTCATGATTATCTTACGGCCAAGTGACATAAAATATCGTTTTGTGGTAAGCTTTTGAATTAAATATCATCGTGAATTTTGCTTCTAATATATGCTTAATAAGACTCAATTTTGTTTTTGCAGTATGTTCCATCCAAATTTGCTAACAAGTATTTTAGAAAAAATGCCAAAGTTATCAAAGTTCAGGTTTCTGATGATCAGCGAGAGCAATCATTTGAAATGTATTGGCGAGCTAATGGAGGTTCATTTATAACTAAGGGATGGGCTGAAGTTTTGAAGGACAAGAATTTGGTGGAAGGAGATATTTGTGTTTTCGAGCTTATGAGGAGGGATGATGTTCTTCTGAAACTTTCAATATTTCAGGCATAGATAGAGTTGATTTTAGTGATTGAATATCAGTTGGCGATGCTTGAATCAAAGTGCTATCTGGCATTTTCTTTTCTGGTAGTTTTGTAAGTTGTTGTTACTCTAGATTGCCAGTTAATGTAGCAACTGTTACCCTTTAATCTGTCTTTTGAATAAAATATTTTATCAAATTAGCTTTTGCAGAGGCAGTAGGTAAGACCCATCAGCATCCTGCCTCAACCGAATCGCAATCTCCATTTTATTATGGCAAATCAATCACGATGATTATGATATTAGAATCGTTATGATTCTTGTACATTATTCTTAATATTTTTTTTTTCGTATTTAGTTTTTACATTGCCTATAAGCTCCAATATTGTAAGTACAATTTAGATTGAAATACAAAATATTATTTAGTCCAATTTCTAGCATGGTATCAGACGGCGGCCGTCGACCCTTGCCGTGTGGGCATTTCACGCGCCACCTACAATGTGTCTGCTCCACACATCATCACCAAATCTGACTTTTTCCAGCGGTGATTTCAGTACCATCTGTAGCCTCTTGGCTGTCAATTAGTCTCTCCTTCATCGTCAAACACCACAAAATCGAACCCACGAAATAAATGGTTAGAAAGCAATATTGGTTATAGTAATAAATGGTTAGAAAGCAATATTGGTTATAATAATAAATGGTTAGAAAGTAATTTAAGGGGTTCAAACCCCTTTTTATGGAGAGATTTATGCTATAATATTGGTCATTGAACTTACTGTTCTACATGGGTGGAAAAAATTATAGTCAGAAAGTAACTCAAAAGCTGGTATTTCTTATTTAAAAAATAACAAAATAAATGTAGAAAGCTATTAATAACTTTTAAACACATGCCATCTCCAATATTTGAGCTGAACTGAAACTAATAAAAAGTTATATAATTTTTAGCGCACATACATCCTCATTCTCCGTCTTAGAAGAAAAGAAAGCTTACAATTTTCTAACATTAACCTAGGTTTCTTTCGGGTAGTTAACCCTAACATTAATTATCTTAAACCCTGTTCGATATAAGGAGAAAACTCAATTATTCTTCCTATTAGTACTATCAAGATTAAATTTTATGTTTCGAGCAAATGCACTTGACGCATACAACGGAACGTAGTATCTCAACTGATTTGTCAATTTCCATTTCATCTCCATCTATGGAGATCTGCTCTTCATCATCATAAGGATAATCAATCTCGCAAGCAATCATGTGAAAAATAAAAACATCAAAAATTAAATTATTCGCATACTTAAAACCAAAATGTATCTGACACCTTGTAATTAACCAAATCTTTCTCTCATCTCTTTTCAGTCCCACTTGCCGCCGTTTGGGGAAAGTTCATCCCAAAATCTCATCTCTAGAGAAATTGAAGTCACATACATAGCAGATCAGAGTTACAATAACAAAACAGAGAGGCTATTTTGATGTCATCTTTTTACATACAGCACCAAACATTTACACTAATCCAATGACTAAAGACTTTAGCACCCCTTCTATTCTATTCAATAACTTTCTCCAAGACTAAAGTAACATCTCTTTCACATACAAAAATGACATAATACATAAATTTTTTCCTAGGGTTTTCCATACTCTCTCACTATAGTTACAGTCAGAAAATTAGGAAAACTTTCGGGAAAAGTGTATGCATGTATATCATTTCTCTTTCACATATAATTGAAGAAAGAGACATAACGTATTTAACAGATTAAAGATAGCCTTTTACTAAATCAAATAGAATTCTAAACCACCAAAAAAAAAGATCTCTCAACATATACTACAGAAGCTACATCGCTATGTGCATCCAAAGTGAACAATGAAAAAATGTAGTAGCAGATCAAGGAGTGAAGGAATGGTAACTGTTTGAGCGGTTGAATCCTACATTATGTAATTCATTGTTCTTTAATCTGCGACCTTTGATAATTGTTACAGTCATGTCTGAAGATCGTGGTAACTATCTAATCGTGCTCTACGTTGTGATTTGCCACCCATGATAATCGCTGGGAATGTGACCTATCTTCTTCAACTGTCAAATCACTTTAGAACAACTGTTCCTTTATTCGATTGATGTCTGGTTGATTGGGCGATTTGATTGTCTGATCGATTGGAATATTTGTTTGCCAGGCCAATCGAACGATTCTCGTGATTTCTATAATTCAGGATGAGTTTCGTCTATGACTTAATTGGAAGATGTTACCTTCGAAGTTCCTTCCGATATCATTTAACTTTTGTAATTTTGGTTGTGTGTATATATATATCACTAGGCCCTTGGATTATTACTCTCTCTCGCTATTGAGAGACCCATAAAATTAATTTAGTGGTAGCAGATTTATTCAAAATTTAAGATAAATTTTTTTTATAGCATTAATTTATAAATGCATTTTATACATAAATATATATTTATCTGCTATATTTTTTTTTTATATTTTAATAACACCATAGTATTTTGTATATTAAGGTTTTTAAATATAGATTCTCTCTAACTTTTCTTTCTTGATTTTGATATAATTAAATATATCTCCCATTTAATGTAATTATCTCATATTTAATTGAGAATGATCATACTAACAGAAATATTTGTTAATTATATAAATAAAATATGGAGGCATATAATCTTTAGTTCAACTGGAGTAATCAAAATTATTCCATTACAAAATAAAAATAGATTTGAAAGTAGATTGATAAAATTTGAGAAATTTAAAATAAGGGTAATGTAGTAATTTGGTCTTTAAAGTCGTGGCTACATTCAGATTAAAAAACAAACAATAGTAATTAATGCAGCTCAATTATCTTAACTAAAGGACATTTATCAGGCATAGAACAGCGACTCCTCTTAATACCAAATATGCCTTTTAAGTGCTCTTATTCCTCACCTGCAATAAATGTTCACCACATATTTTGTATAAAATAAAAAGAGATGATGTTTACAATTATACATTTTGAAGTCAAAAGAATTACTTGTGATACCATCTAAGATGTTCACATGTCAAGTTTGGGCCATTCACAAGAGCAAATGAAATCAATATTCACACTTAATTATAGTTATGGAAGATGGGTTTGCCCAATAAAATTATATCTCTAATTTGGTCCATGAAATGACGGTGGGATTTGTGCAATCAAGTTACGTCGAAAAGATGACTCATAGATTTATAACTTTCTAGCTATGTTGAAGATAAATTGAGAATCCTAACTTGTTAAAATTTGATCATAAATTATTCCTAATGTTTTTAATTTTTATGTTTCAAGTTTATTTTATGTTTAAGTATTGCGCTCAACTCTAATATTTTTTTAAAAGTTCATGCATGAAATTTAATTCTAATTTAGCTTAAGATTTAGTTTGATTAGTTTAATTTTAATTTCTTTTAAGAATTTTCGTTTAACTAATATTTATTATTTAAATTAACATATGTTTTTACAAGAACTTATTTAAAGGCCTTTATGCTTGTAATTTTTGAAGATTTTAGACTTTGATAATTATTGAGGGAGAGCAAATTTCTCTTATTCATTAAATTGAACACCTGACTTATCAAAGATGTTGCATCTTTAGCAAACAACATTTCTTTCAACGATTCAAAATGGGTTCAATTCGATCTTGGAACTGGCCTTATTCCAAGAAAATTGTGATTCACGGTTCTTAAGATTTAATCAATTACATGAGATTACATAAGAATCAATCTTACAGTAGTTTCCATTAACATGTCTAGTTTGAAATCAAATCAAGTCCTAATAGAAAGAGAAGCTCAATTATTTATTTAAATTGATATTGTAAGGTTCAATTTTGATTCCAATATCAATTTAATTTTGGATTTTCTTTTTGGAAATATTGGAGTGGAGCAGGTAAAATCTTGTCTATCCCAGGCTCTTTCTTATAAAACATGTATCTCCTGGATTTGAACCCAAAATTTGACAATCAAATTTTAATTCTTTTGCCACCAAACTACACACCACCAAATAAATTTGAGTATGATTTTCTGGATATGGTATCAGCTTTATTTCTCTCATATGTGACTGGTCATTGATATCTATATGCAAACTCTTTTTTATTTTACAAGGTCCATAAGTGTAAGCATTGCATATCTTTGTTAACTTTGTTCCACCCTTCTAGGAAAATATAGTCTCTCGTATGCATTAGTAGAGTTGATTTTCTGTCAAATATATAAAAGTAGATTCAATCCTAAATTCGATTTAGGCTAGTATACTTTTAATCGCAAACATCATATTAAAAAATAAAAATGCAACAGTAGCCCACTTTTTTTAGTGTCAATAAGAACATAATATTCTTCAAAAATGAAAAAAGAAAAAAAGATCTGAGCCTGAAGGAATAGAGCTACTCTGGTTTCAAGGTCAGTTGCTAGTTGCTACCATCTTGATGCACATCTTCAGCCTGAGATGCCAGAAAACACAAGACCATTGCTTGCCAAATTTGCAGAATACATGAAATTGCTTCCTTGTATTATAATAATACAAAGCAGCTGTACCATGTACAGATTAAATGTCTTCGGACATGAGTACACCTCGTTTATGTGCGCTCATCCAATAAAAATATGTCATTTATCGACGAATGTGAATTTCGCATTTATAAACTAATTTGCAGAAACTCAACACCCAATAATAACCTCAAGAAGCCATTGAAATAAACAGAACTATCTACATTCATCTCTACATTTATCTCTAGTTTCTTAACTTTGTTTTGCATAACAGCCAAATATTTTACAGCAGTTTGTCTCTTTACCAAATGTTTTACATTGAAGGTTGGCACACTGGTCCTGTGTCTTCAAGAACTCGAAATATGGTAACTTTCAATGTGATATCATTTGTCTTAATCAGCTCAAACACACAAACATCGCTTTCGTCCAAGTTATTCTCCCAGACAAATTCAGGCCAGCCCTTGCTGAACTTAGCTCCACCATTCTTAAAAACACATCGAACATGCCACTGTTTCCCATTGGAATCTATAATTGTGATATGTCCCCCGATACCATTTAGATACTTTCGTGCAAAAGTGGTTGGTATATGCTGCACAAAAAAATAAAAATAAAAATGCACTATTCTATATTAACAGAATAAAGAAATTGTATTTAAGACAGTTCAGAGGCTTACCAAAAGCAAAGTCCTATATACATAGGACGGTCGCATGATAACCCTGAAAAGAGGATTATCAGACTTGAACATATTAGCTGCATGAACCGTTCTCTTCTTTTCTTCAGTTGTTACAGCTCTCCATCTCCTCGTATAAGTTTTGATAGAAACTCTAACTGAAGGAAACTCTGCCCCTGGTTCGTTTTTGCCTAATGATTCACGTACACATTCAAAATGTCATAATAAAAGCCAACAGGACTGAACATTAAAAGAGCATCTAAGTGCATAGAGCTTACAAGAGTCAGTTATTTGTCCTGGCCCTGAGATTTTTCGTTTTGTTCCACTGTTGAAATATAATCCAACTTCATCTAATGTATTTGTAAACTTGCTTTTGAACCGTATTCCTTTATCTTGAGGAGATTGAAATGCTGCTTCCTGATTATGTACGTCCTTTGGTAGATGGATGTACTCTAATTTAACCCCCGAGGTAGAGTCCTTATTCCAATTGTAGCATGAATCTTTATCTAAGACCTTGATTGTTGGAGAAAAAGGAACTGCACATGGAGAGCACAAAGGCAGCAATATTCCGAGAGAGTTATTTTTTTCTTTATCTTTCTCAATGGATACAGGGCATTGCTTGCTACCGCTGCGTTCTTCCAAGCTAGTACAGGTGTTGCATGGGTACTCTATCTCGGAAGTTGCTAAATCAAATATGTACACGTTGAAATTCGAATTTCCTTGATATCTGAAGATCAAAAAGTACCCAGCATCAATGGAGCAATGTTCTACAAATTCATGCCAACCAACATCAAACCAAAAGTTCTTGTTGTATTTTCTTAGTTCTACGAACCACATACGACCATTGGGAATAGATAATTTCGCAATTGAGGAAAGTTCATCTCCAAATTTCTGACCAAACTTATCTGGGATCCTCTGCGGGCAAAAAAATTAACTCAGATTCTGTAATAATTTCATTGATGAGATTCTATGACAGAATTGTATTGGGCATTGCATAAATGATTCTTCATGAACATTACATAGTACTATAGTCGTAGCAGCATGAGACAAACAAAGATGATATATCGTCATAATTAAGAGGCAATTAAAAATGAAAAGATAACATTTGATGAAGTGAGCACGTTGCTAAAAGTAAATATATTATCAAATGGCTAGAATAACATTGGAGTGTCATAATTCATAAACATATAAAACATTTATTTTCCCAAATGATAAATGTGATCTTGGTTGATATGATATTAAGCAGAGAAAAAATTAAACTCAATGGAGAGCACCAAGTATGTAGAGCATTTTAAGAGACCATGGAATCCTTATTATAATGTATGTTTGGGAAACGCCAACTTTTACTTGGGAGCTAAACTTTAGCTCTCGCTCTTCTACTTATACTTGACATATAGTGATTAGTGACTGCATCACACTGCAGTTGTGACTTCAAAGCCACAGCTTTGCAATCCCAAAAACACCATAAAGATAGCTCAGTTCCGGGGCGAGTAGCCTGTAAGAATAACCGAGAAGGCTAACTGGAAAAACATAAGGATCAATCAAGGGTTTAACAGAAAGGGAAGAAAAAAAAGCACCCACATAATTCTCCCAAAAACAAGCACACTTTTAAAAGATCAATTGCATGCACATTTGAATTTTCTCAACTCCCAGACCATTGAAAGTAATAAGTAGTATCATGAAAATCAAATTCAACATATAGCATAACCTCAAAGCATTCTTGAGAGTGTGTACTGAGACAATCAAATTGGGGGTGTCTTTCTAATATCCAACTTTATCAAACCAAACAAACAATCACATTTTCTAGCAACTTCATTCATCAATTTTCTCAGCAACCAAACAGAAAGTGAAAGGGTAAGTAACAAAGGTGAAAGTTAAGCATAAACAGTTTACCAGCTTCTTGTCTTGGAGAATGGATGGTACAATCAGCTTGTAGAAAATGCAAGACCTGTCCTCCTCCACCCCTGGCAAATATGGCTGTGACATTGTTTCATGAGCTGTTTGCTGCTCAATCGGTTTCATCATCATCATCATCATCATGAAGAAACCATTTTCCGATGATCATTAAACACCTTAATCTTCGCTTGGTGCTAACCAACAAGGACGTTGGGATATGGGAAGTACAACTGAAACGTGTACTGTGTAGTCAAACTCAAAACCCCAAATATTATTTTTCAATTTCTTTTCAGTAAATATCATCAACAAGCATTAAAAATGTTTCCCAATTCCTCCATCCCACGTGGATTTTTTATTCAACTATTTGTGGCGTTATTTACCTTTTAAATATTAATATTACAAACTAATGGTGGTATGAAAAGCAAGAGAAATCTCTTGTATTTTTTTTTTTTTTCAATTATTGATATTAAATAATAAAAATATTCTTTTAAATTCATAAATTAAACCCTAAAAAATTATAAATTGTATCAAAAAAAAAAGGTCACGGCTTTACCCCTAATCAAAAGTACGTACTCTTAAACCCTACAAGACTTTAATTTCTGAAATAAAATCGTGCGTACTGGATAGTAGGGGTATTCACGGGTCGGGTCGGGTTTTTCTTAATTTTTAATGATCCGATCGGGTCGGATCATTCGGGTCATCTGATCTGAAACCTGAAATTTGAGAAGGTGACCCGTGCGGGTCGGGTCGCAACGAGTCGGATCAAAAAACTACGGGTCGGGTCGGGTTGACATAATATGTCGTGAATATAATATATATATATATTTGTTGTGATATAATTTTGACAGGATAAGTGTGTGGCTGAAATGGTTAAGTCTTGGATTAATTTGGAAGGGGTCTTCAGTTCGAATCTCAGCAAAACATGTATGATTTAAGTAATAGTTTGCCACTTCAGCTACACCTTTCTCTTATCAAAATCGTATCAATAATATTATATATATAATTTAAATCGGGTCGGGTCAGACTCAATTTTTCTGACCCAAACCCGTGACCCGATCCGAAATGTCTGTAAGACGACCTGTCGTACATTTAGCTGGTTACTGACAGCGCACCTGCTAACTTCTTATAATGTATAACACATAATGACATCAATAGTTGGCAGGTTGATTCAAGCGAGAGATGCAATCCGACGCATAACCAACGTTGCTAAGCATAACCCAGAACGAATATAGTATTTTGCAATCCGACGCATAACCCAGAAAGGACAAATTAAACAACAATATTTACATTCATTTTTAGTATTTTGCATTGCTTAGAAACATCCGATCATAAAGTTTTCATTGTACTAGATGATTTACTTTGAAGGCTGGGAATCTGGTCCTGCATCTTCAAGGACTCGAAATAACGTAACTTTCAGAGTAACATCATCTTTCTTAATCAGCTCAAATACACAAACATCGCTTTCATCCAATTTACTCTCCCTCACGAACTCAGACCAGCCCTGGCTGAACTTAGCTTTACCATTGTGAGCAATGCATCGAACAGGCCACCGTTTGCCATTGGGATCCACAAGTGTGACATTTTCAGTAATACCATTCAGATGATCTCGTGCAAAGGTGGATGGAACATGCTAAAAAGCAAAAAAAGAATTGCATAAACACGAATTGAAATATTTGTATTTTTTTAAGGCATGGTTCATGGGCATACCAGGAGTACCGACTTGTATACATAGGATGGCCGCAAGACAACCTTGAAGAAAGGATTATCAGACTTGAACATTTCAGCTGCACGAAATGCACTCTTCTTTTCTTCAGATGTCACAGCTCTCCACCTCCTTGAATAAGTTTTCAAATCAAATTTTCCTTTAGGAAACTCTTCTTCCAGTTTGTGTTTGCCTAACGATTGATGAAAGAATTCAAAATTAGTCATGATCAAGGCCAACAAGAACGAATATAAAAGAGCATCCAAGTGCACATAGCTTACAAGAGTCGGTTATTGGTCCTGGCCCTGAGATTTTTCTTTTTTTTCCACTATTCAAATACAATCCAAATTCAGCTAATGTAATTTTAGCCTTGCTTTTGTACTGTATTCCTTTATCTTCAGGATATTGAAAAGTCACTTCCTTATTATGTACCTGCTTTGGTAGATGCAGGTACTCTAATTTAACCCCAGAGGTGGAGTTCTTATTTGTTTTGTAGCCTGCACTTTGATCTACGACCTTGGTTGCTGAAGAAAAAAGAACCGGGCATGGAGAGCTCAAAGGCGGCAATATACCCCCAGACTTGTCTTTTTCTATATCTTTCTCAGTGGGTACAGGGCATTGCTTGCTACCACTGGGTTCTTCCAAGCTCCGATTGTTGTGTGGATACTCTATCTCAGACTTTGCTAAGTCAAATATGTAGACATTGAAATCTGAATTTCCTTGATATCCGAAGATCAAAAAGTAGCCAGCACAGATAGAGCATTGTTCTATGAATTATGCCAACCAATATCAAACCAAACTTTCTTGTTCAGTTTTCTTAGTTCTACTAGCCATACACGACCATTGGGAATAATGACTTTCGCGATTGTAGAAAGTGCACCTCCAATTTCTTAACAAACTTATCGGGGAGCCTCTGCGGTGAAAAATTAACACAGATTCTATAATAATACCTTGAATATGACAGAATTATATAGTTCATTGCATAACTGATTCACAATATACATATAACTCAATATGTGTTAATAAAGATCATAAAAGCATATCTATTAGGAGACAATTTATAAAAATATAAATAAAATAAACTAACCCACATAGTAAAAGATCAACTGCATGCGCATTTTAGTCTCCACAATTTTCCCAGATCATTAGAAGTAGCAATTTTTTTAAAAAAAATTTAAGGTAACAAGTAAAGTGGTATGAAGAAAAATCAAATTCAACAAATAGTACAAGCTAAATTCAATCTTGAGATTAGGAACTGAGACAATTAAATTGGGGTATTATTTTTTTCTTTTCTAGTTTCCCACAAACCAAAAGAGCTGTTACAATTTTTCTAAAGACTTCCTCAATTTTCTGAGCAACCAAACAGAAAGTCAAAGGGCAAGTAACAAAGAAGAAAATGTAGTAACACAGTTACCAGCTTTGTCTTGGAGAATGGAGGGCACAATTAGCTTGTAGAAAATGCAAGACCTCTTCTCCTTCTCCTCCTCTGGCAAATATGGGGCCAATGGCTGTGACATTGCTTCAACAGTTGTTTGCTGCTCAGACATTTTCATCATCATAAAGAATTCATTTTCTGATATCACTATGCACTTTTATTCTTGGCTTGGTGCTATTGCTACCCCACTAGACTAACGTTGAGAAATGGGAAGTGCAGATGAAACGTGTCACCAGTACCTTTTTTTTTTTTTTTTTTTTTACCTCGCATGGTGGTAAATTTTTCTCTTCAATAATATGGGATTTAGATGTGGTGAAATGGGTCAGCGGCTGGTGGACGTGTTCGTGTCCTTGTTCGTATTCGTGTTATGTTAGTTTTGCCCCCAAGGGGTGTGGCTTGGTGGTGAAGGGTCAAGAATCTCACCTTGAGGTTCTGGGTTCGAATCCAGGGGGTGCAACTTCTTGTAAGAGCCTGGGGCAGCCGGGGGTTTTACCTGCGCCGCGGCCCAGAATGGGTAGTTTGGTGGCGGGGTTTCCAACGATTTCAAAAAAAAAAAAAGTGTTATGTTAGTTTTGAATTGTGTTAAATTTAGGTTCACGAGTTATCCAAACTATTAAACAACCAAAAGAGAACAGGTAAGGTTCAAATCATTTGTAACAAAATCCCAAAAATGGGAGATTGGGTGACTGATTTAATTGAGGAATGCCTCCAAGAGACGAAAGGACACAATTCTATTTGATTAATTTAAATAAAGAAAAAATACATTACTCATAGGAGTCTTTTGTTTGTTCGTTGTCTTCTTTATATTTGACTTTGAGTTTATATAGTGGTGCAAATAATTGTCAGGCAATTGCTTGTGAGGTTGAGTCTCATGTCTTGCAACTCATTGTTTCCTCTTCTGCCAATTATGACAACTGCTCTGGTCGTGCTCTTATCATCTAGTAACTGCTAGGTCATGTGGCACATCTGTAACTTCTTGCTCCTTCTGCCACTTATAACAACTGCTATAGTAATGCCTAAAAGTCGTGGTAACTTGTAACATCCCAGATTTTCGGGACTGTTCTAGAAGATTCCCGGACTGATGTTATAGTCTCGGGAACAAGATGATAGTAGAGAATAAGAGTTTAAGCGGTGTTATACGGGTTGGAATAATAGATATGAACATTCATCGCGTTGGAAAACGCTTGAGATTAAAAGTCAGTTGCGCGATTTTCGTAAAACGCGTAAAGTTTACAGTTTAGGTCATAGAATTAGAAGAAGAACTCTGATTGCGTTGGTTCTTAAACTATCGGACTCGTTTTTCAAAGAAGAACAACTTTCATGTTGAGCACGTTTTGAATTTGCACCAGAAGGGCCTCAAAATTGCTAATTACCGCAGACACCCCAAATTAAGGACTAAACAGTAATTTCGCAGGGACCCATTTGATATTTTCCCTGATAGTATATAATGCCCTCAGGTTTTCAAAAATAAAAAAATTGACTAAACCAAAACAAAACCCTCACCCGCACCCTTGATCGGCCTTGGTAAAGAACCTCTCACCGGCGGCAACTCCGGCCACCTCAGGCCGGCGCACCGGTGCAGATCCGTTCCCCTAGCGATGGCGAGCAAGATGATGGCAGGCGGCAACCGTGAAAGCGCCATCAACGGTGATGGCGAGGGAAGTTTTGGGCCTGAGATGGGTTTCGTGGATCTGGTTCGTCGGTTCATTTCACGGCCTGAGCCACCTACCAAATCGAAGCCCTCAGAGATTACTACGAGTATGCGGAGTCGATTTCACCGAACAGTTGCATGTTGCACGCGAAACGAGGAAGAAAGTCACGGTGAACAGTAAACCCACGACGAGCAGTAGCTCCGATTGAAATTCCAATTGCACCAGCGCGTTCGTATGGTCGTTGGGAGTCTGGATATGGCCTCGGAATTTCGGTACGACTTTCCATTCAAAATTCATTATTTTAAAGTGTATCGATTTGTATTCGGATATTTCCAGTAGTTCCGTAGTGTAGCGAATTAGCATAAAATGAATTGGATATGTTTTAATATGTTAAAACGATAAATATGGTAGAATCCGGGGAGAATCAGATGAGATATGATCGATCCGGTAGAATTAGCGAGTTTTCGGTAAAACCGAGTTTCTCGCGCGACTGTGTGTAGTTGATTGTAATCATGAAAATAGTATGAATATGATATTGCGAGGGTAATTAAGTAATTTCGGAGTAGTTCAGAGGGTTCGAGATCATTCCGTAGCATTTGCGGAAACTTTTCCGCAAGTTTTGCCGCAAACGCGTAAAATAAGAATCTGAGCTATATAGCTAGTTTAGGATAGTTTATGAGCATGTAATAGAGTAATGAAGTTTAAATAGTAGAATCAGAAAGATCTCGTGTATTCCAAGGAAGTCCGTAGTTTTGTATAGATGAGTTGAAAGTTCCGCAAATAGCGGTTCTGATATATGTGGTGATTTGTTTTGATAGATCGGACCAGGAATTCGGATGTCCGCAAAGCCATGTAAGTAATTCATGCGATGAATGCTCATGTTATGTGTTTTGTTCCAATAATAGATAGTAAATAGATGATATAAGTATAGTTATAGTCATATAGTAGAGTGTGTGTAGATATGTAATAATGTAAAACCCGACTAAGCTTAAGTTTGAAAGTTAAGAATGATAAAGTATATGAATATAACATATTTGAGACTTGGGTTTGGGGGTTGTAGAAAACTACACCATAGGGAATGAGATTAGTGATATGAATGAAAGTCTGTATTTTATGCATTGTATAATAATATTAGCATGTATGAGCAAATTAAAAACTAGTGAGTACTGACACATGTATATAAGATGGTAGAGAACATAAATGAGTAGCATACGCATGGCATGAGGATATATGAAAGTTTATGACATGAGATTCCGGAGCACAAGCTGATAGTTAGGAAATGGTAAATAAGTTTAAGAATTAAGAAATTGAGACTCGTATACGTTTGAAGTTCGAGATAGTAGAAGAGCTTCGATTGTGTGTATATGAATATAAAAATATCACATGTGTGTAGTTAAAATTGCATATGAAATAAATATAAGTCTATGATTTAGAATTCTGGTTTAATGAAATTGAGTGTATGTGTGTAAAGTAATGCAGCATCAAGCTTTGAATGTAATTACAAGTATACGTGTAGAATTATTAAGATAGTATGATAAAGTATATGCAGGTGTTCATTTGTGGTAGTCTAGGGGTATGATAAATCATATATGTGTTAATGTAAGCAAAGCATATTGATAATAGTATGAATTTATGGATTATAAGTTCATTAGAGATGAAAGCATGTAAGATTAGAATTCACACATTATAAATCTGTGAGTATGCTTGAATGTGTTTATATACATATATGACATTACGAGAAAGCATTTGCATGTGTGTGTGTGTGCGCTAAAGTTTTCAGTGGTTGAGCAAAAGATAAGAATGTTTTCAAAGATTTCAAATTTTTCAAAGAAAAGCTTCAAATGTTTTGAAAGACAAAATAGTTTTCAGAAAAAATTCCTTTCAGTTTTGAGATACAGTATATGTTTTTACGATTTCATGATATGGATTATAATTTTATGGTTTTCGGGGCATGAGGTAAAACCTCACCCCAGTATGTAACTTGAGACACAGAGTTGGAATTGACGGACAGAGACATATGCACATGTAGAGGACTAGGGGTACGGCGATACATAACGCCCCCAAATCCTAGTTTATGAGACATGATGGCGGCATAGGATCGTGTACCTGATCTCCAGTTTGAACTTGGGTGGTAGCATAGATCCACACCCCCAGTTCCAGTTTGTGGCTTGGGGGATGGCGATACGTAACGCCCCAAGACCGCCAGTTTCAGGGCAGGTATGGCATGCTTTGGGGGACGACGATACGTAACGCCCCAATGTCATGGGTTTGCATATCTAACTCTAGGGCATATGTGTTGGGGTTGGTGCTCAGAGCGCCAATTCCCGGTTGTATTTCTTTATGAATACTTCTGTAAAACATTATTTTTATGAATAATATATGCAGTTTCTATAATATAATGTATCTTCTAATATGGTAAAGACGTAATGACCTTAGAATGATTAGTCATGGTACTGTTGCAAAAGCGTCGCAACTGACATTGAGTAGTATCATGACGTTGTCATTCTCAGACTGTTCCTGGTCAAGGTTTACACTACTTGGTCAGTATAGTAAACCCGTTGAGACCGGTACCTGTCGTATACTGGAATATATAATTCCAATGGTTTCTCAATGAACCATAAGTCTTGGAGACTAGTATAAACGTGTAGGTGTTTATAGCGAATAAACATTGAACGACTCACCGAAGATTCTTAATGGATGGTACACCAACGTCAATAAGAATCTTCACGGGTTGAGTAGCACTTGTGATTCTTAGACTTGAGATGCCATTGTGGGCACATGAGACATCTTCTACACTTAGATGGCAGTCACGTCACCGATCTATTTAAATCAGACCTCCGCCTGTTCGTTGGATGTAGATAGATCCTCAAGGTGTCCTATGTGTATCAAGATAGGATCTGTCAGTTCTGTGTATCAGAGCATAGGTAGTCCACATGATTAGCAATCAGATAAAAACCATGGGCCCGTGGTACAGTTTAGAAACTAGTTCTAAACATTCTTTTTGAGATTGCTAATAGAATAGTCGACTGGATAATCCCCATAGAGATTTGACGTTTACATCTATATCTCTGGGATATATCCGGATACCTGTGACGGAGGAATTATACATTTGCCAAGACCTCGACCTGTATGATTCAACGAGTTTATCCGTGGTCGTCATAATTTACGGGTGGATAAATGATGGACATGACATTAGATTTCGTGACAGATATACCTGAATCTAGAGAGTCTCAATAATGAAATATACTCATAGAGCACTAGAGCAACATTTATAAATAATATTGATTATTTATAAAATCGTTTAAAGGTTAAACGCAAAATACATGTGAAGGGACCCGATAGTCATTTCCTTAGTTTTTGTGTATTTGTATTTAATACTTGATTAATTCAAATACACATTAATTAATTGTCAAATTGAGATATTTGACTAATATCATAAATGAATATATGTATTTAATATTTAATGTAAATATAATACATATATTTAATATATTTGTATTTATTTAATTAATTAATTATTTAATTGTTAAATGATTAAATTAATTAAAATATAAATATCTTAAGATTTAGATATTTGCATTAAATGGCTAAGTTGCCTTTGTTGACTTAATTTAAATATCTATAAAGTGTTTATTAGATATTTTAGCAAGTTGATTAAATTGAAATCAAATGAAATTGGAATTAATTTTTCTTGTAAATGCTAGGCCAAATTCGGCCAAGGCTAAAGTGAGACAAGTATAAATTGTTTTCATTTCATTTGGTAAATTAACCAAATACACTTTACAAACTCCATTAAAAAGAAACAAAAGAAGCTTGTGAGGAAGAAGAAGAAAAACAAAAGGAAAATCAAAGAAAGCTTAAGATTTAGTAAGTTTTTCCGACATACTATTAGAAAAGAAAATGTTCCTTAAGATCTAGGCTACATCTTGTGATGTTCTCATGTTATTATTTTCTTTATTCTTTGTGTTTTTGATGAATGATAGTTTGGTGAAAGTGCTGAGCATGTATGATGATGGAAGCTTGTGACTAGTGTAGTTATAAGTGTTTTTTTTATGGTTTTGGAAACTTTGTTGCTAATCTAGAGTTGTTGACCCACTCTTAAATGACCTAGATTTGATCTATATTTGTTTCATTGTGTTGAGACTTTAATTGGATGGAAGAATGATGATTAAAGTAATTGATTTAACCAATTTGGTCTAATTTATCCAATTTGAAGAAATTGAAAAATTAGGGTTTACGGCCTTATCCAAATTTAGGGCTTTTCATTTATGTTGTGTATAAGGATGTTTATATGATGCATATAAAATTTCATGTTGATTGGATTTCATTTGGATGTGTCTTAAAGCATGGAAGTGCAAAATGTACAATTTGGCCACCTAATGAGGCTCTCGGCCAAGTGAAGCAATTTTGGAATTTTGTTGCTCTTGGTGTTCTGAAATTTGGGACATGTTAAGTTCATCTTAGAAATGATTTAGAATCATCCAAAATTGATTTGAACAATTTCGGACTAAAATGAACAAAATACCAAGTGTAAGGGCAATTCGGTAAATTCACTTAAATTTGATTTATTGAATTTTATTTCATAATTTGATTATCGGGTAATTAATAAATATGTTTATTTAATTAATCCCAGAAAAAGTTTTGAAATCGGAAAATTTGATTTTCCACCGTTTCCGCTGCGTTACCGGATTTAGCCCATAAAACCCTTAGAGTATGGGGGGACGGCGATACGTAACGCCTCCATGCGTCAGTTTTTCTACAGACACTCAGATATCAGTTTTTAGAAAGAAGTTTTGAAGTATCAGATTTTTTGAAAATAGTTTTCAGAAATACAAAACTCAGAGAAAGTTTTAGTTTTCAGTTTTCAAAAACACAGTTTCAGTTTTCAGTTACAGCTAATGCATTGGAATTAGTATTTTTCGCATGTAAGTTCATCAGAAAAGATTTTAAAGTAATGGTTCATAAAAGCATGACAGGATTGCATCGAAAGATTTATATGACATGTTTATATAAAAGTAACATTTTGTAAAATTCTAATGCATAATAGCATGATCTTATCTAAAGGTATATATGTTAATGATGATTATGAGTTGTATGTTTACTTAGAAAGAACATATCGAAATGATGCTAGTTCATGAGGAAATGGTAACATATATTTGTAATCAAGATTTGTGGTAGTGGATTAGGTAATTAACAGAAGTAAGATTTTAACAGTCCGATTTGATGATATTTCAAGATAATTTTAGAAAGAAGATTATAACGAATATCTGAATCAGGTTAGTAAAGAGTATGGTAAGTAAGTAAGAATCAGTGTAGCGCAGCAAAAGATTGATGAGTCTTATGTAATTGTGATATAGAAACTTAAGATATATAATTTCCTATAGTTTACAGATGTTTGGTAACGGATATAGTAAATATGAGTAGCACCTAATGATCAGCTAAAGTAAAATGTTTGTGAAATGGTTAGAAAAAAGTTAATTAATTCGGACTTCATAGTTATTTACATGATTACTTACTGAGTCGTTATGACTCACATCCCAACAGTTTGTAGTTTTACAGGTCAGTAGCTGTCTTGTAGAACCAGCAGATGTTCGGTAAAGACTTTGAAGACGGTGGATCACCCCAATTGCAGTCAAGAGAGTCCTGGGTCGAGTTATGGGTCCTCATGGCCATTTGTATGGTTTTTGTATTTGCATCTCATTTGTATAAGTCATGTAATGATATAGTTTCATTTTGAGTTCTGGCCGGAGGCCAAGTGGTTTATATTTTGTTCATTGAGTCTAGGCCTGAGGCCTTATTGATGAATGTATTTATGTTGAGTTACCTGCCTGAGGCCGAGATTGTTATGTTCTTGTTGTATATGGATGCTGGCTACAGGCCAGGTTGCATGATGTTACGAATACATCATGTCGAAATTTCGTTAGAATCAGAGGCTTATGGAGATGGGTTTAGCCTGTCCCCTGCCGGTAACATCCTGGCCTAGGCAGGATGTTACATAACTGCCAGATTGTGCTCCATGTTATGGTGTACTACTTATGGTAACTGATGTTAGCGACATATTCTCAGGATGAATTTTGATGATGCAACACTATTAGTCTTCGACGCGCATTAGCGGATATTATAAAAAGATGTCGAAGCAATTAATGATGAAGAGCAATGGATGTGAAGACTCAAGCGACAAAAGAAAAATATCTTGTGTGGCCTTAGCTTAGGGCTCTCTTTGTAAAGTGAATTGTTAATTTAAGTCACTAAGCTCATAGGACATATATATTCATATAGATGCGTTATGGTCATATGAAAAATGATTTTAGCTTTCAAATCCAAACATTTTGGCATTGAGACCGACATATCGGTCTCCCACACCGGCATACCGATGTCTTGTTCTATTTTGAGCAGTTTTACATGCTCTCTGGAACCGGATTACTTCATACCGATCTCATATATCGATCAACTGCAACTTGCACAACCACTAGAACTGAGATGATCCATACCGATCCCCATACCAGTGAGCATACCGGTATACCGGTTTCCATATCGATCAGTAATTCGATACTGCGCTTAAATCTTCAACTGTAATATAGTTGTTATGCTTTGGTAGATCGACATATCGGTCTCAGACGGAGAATATAGGCTATTTTATACTTTTTCTATAAATTGAGCCATAAATCCGTTTTTGCTCAGTTCATGAACCTTTATGTTATTTTTTTCTAAGGTAAAAACAGAGATTTAAATAAAACCTTTATTATTATACACTCCCATACTCAAGCTCACCACTACACATTTATATCATTAATATTTTAATCTTCTTATCTTTGCGAGTGCCCAAATTATATTTTAAACTTCCATTATCAAACACTTGTGGTTGGGATGACCCTTATTGAGTGGATATACTCAGATGGACAACTTGTAAAAGTTTATGAGTGAGCATAGGAACAAAACTCATTGTAAGGTTTTAAGAGTGAGCCATTGGAAAACTCTTGTGTAAAGGTTTGGAGTGAACCTATGGGACAAAACTCTTGGTTATGAGTGAGCTACGAAAAACTCGGTGTAAGTTGTATATTCAACATAGTGGAAATCTTTAAGCGTGGCTTGGGCGAATGGACGTAGGCAAATAGTTGGCCGAACCACTATAAATCACCGGTGTCAATTTCTCTATCCCTAAACTCTTTATTTGTTGCAATTTTTATTTTATATACACATATTATTTAGAAACATGCTTTTGGATATTAATTGTTGAAATAATTCAGTTGAGGAAATTGATCACTAAGCGTTAATTGGTAAAGCTACTAGCTTAATAGCGTAAAATCAATAAGAATTTTTATTTCCGCAATATTAAGTCATTATCTAATTCACTCCCTCTTGGGTATAGTTGTGTTTGTTGTATACTTGTAGGTTGTTTCAATTGTTCTCATAGCGAGATTTTCTTAACAAAAATTTAATCATCCGATGATAGATCATGGCCTCTATAAGCTACTCAATGAATCTTACCGAGGGATTTTCAACCACTAGACCTCCCTTCTACACCAGAACTGATTATAGCTACTAGAAGATGAGGATGTTGAACTACCTTCTAACCGTTGATATATAATCCTTCAAAGTGATCACACAAGGTACAAGAATTCCAATGAAGAAAGATAACAATCGTGTGAAGTTTTCGAAACAAAATTTTGAATGGACCAATGAAGAATTCATGCAAACCTCCAATTATACTAAGACACTCAACCATTTTTTTGTGCAATTGATCGGAGTCAAATTAATAAAATTTTGAAATTCAGAAATGCATATGAATTGTGGAAGTATTTGGAAATGGTTAATAAGGGCACAAGCCAAGTCAATGAGTCTAAGATCAACCGGTTTATGTGCGAGTTGGATAGCTTTAAAATGGAAGCTAGTGAAGATATTGAGCATATGATTTCTAAGTCAAAATGATTGTGAATCAACTTAGCACTTTAGGGAAAAATATTGACTCTAGTGATCAAGTGAATAAGATTCTTAGGTCACTCCCTAAAGAGTATTGGATTTGCACATCCTCCATTAAGGAATCTAAGAATATCAATAATTTGAAATTGAATGATTTAGTGGGAAACTTATTGGAATATGAGATAGAGCTCAAAATGGATTTAAGGGAAGAAGAAGAAAATAATAAAAGGAAAATAGTCCTTAATTCATTTGTGAGAAAAGAGGATGATGCTAGCTCAAGTGATGAAAAATAAGATAGTGATGATAAGTTGAAAAATCTCAGTTCTCTATTTTATACCAAACGAGTGAATAATTTCCTGGCCTTCATCAGGTCCAGTCGACGGGAACACTACCCAATTGGCTCATGATTGAGTCAGGAAAATGGACCTTCTTCTGGTCCAATCGACTTGTAGACTTGATTTGGTCCCTATTTGATACCAAACGAGTGAATGATTTCCTGGCTTTCGTTAGAACCAGTCGACGGGAACACTCCCCAATTGGCTTATGATTGAGTCTAGTTCAGAAAATGGACATTCTTTTGGTCCAAACGAGATGTAGACTCAATTTGGTCCCTATTTGATACCAAACGAGTGAATAATTTCCTGGCCTTCATCATGTCCAGTCGATGAGAATACTCCCTGATTGGCTCATGATTAAGTTAGGAAAATAGACCTTCTTCTGGTCCAGACGATATGTAGACTCAATTTGGTCTGTATTTGATACCAAATAAGTGAATGATTTCTTGGCCTTCATCAGGACCAGTCGATGGGAACACTCCCCAATTAGCTCGTGATTGAGTCAAGTTCAGAAAATGGATCTTCCTCTAGTCCAGACGACATGTAGACTCAATTTGGTCCCTATTCGATACCAAATGAATGAGTCAACAAGCTTCTTCCTCAACAGGCTCATTAATCGAGTTATGTACCGATTCGAACCTACAACTGGTACATGATGACCTGCAAACTGACTAGGTTTCTATACCGCCCCAGTCGATAGAATGATTTCTCGGCCTTTATCAGGCAAGTTGAAGACCTGAACCACTCGGTCCAGGCGACCTGAATGCTCCATTGGTCCTTAGACCAATCGAATAGAGTTCTCAAAGAACACCACTTGGTTCTGTCGACTGGATCATGACTAGGCAAGTAGAAAACTTTGACACATTCAGTCCAGACATGGAGACTCGAATGGTCCTCTAACCGGTATTGTGGATTATACTTGAGATCGTCATCTGATTTTATTCATGAAGGTCATCCCTCTCAACCCATGTCAAACACAAATTGAAGACCCGGTCTATACCCAGTCTAGACGATATGTAGGTTCTATTGGTCTTCAGACCGGTCATATGGAGTATGACGGGGAATAAAAGTCCAATTCGATCGACTGAGGGCATCTCCCTTAACTCCGGTCGAGTTAGATTCAATACTTTAGCCATAATATCTAAACAACGTTGAATACGCTCAATTGTATCTTGGTTCAGATGATAAACGTTCCCCTTTTGGTTCAGACGACACGACCAACGAGAACTCTCCAAGCCAATGACTCATTGACTTAAAGAGTATGGGACAAACTGTAAGGGCCAAACTTGGGCCAAGGGCATTTTTAACTTTTTACTTCGAGCCCGTATTAAAAACAACCTAAATTTCCCTAACGGTACCCAAGATAAAACCCATGCCCTAGTTGCCATCTCAAGCCTACACATAGGGAAGGCCCAATATCCTTCAATCTAAAAGACCCAAAGCTCTCAAAAGAAGCCCAATTTTATATGTCTGTATTGGCACGAAGATGTTTCACAAGCCTATGCCCAATAAAGTGTCGTACCTGAGCCATACCCCAGACTCATCATTTGCCAACCCATGAAACGCCCAAACTCATAACTACCCCTCATGAATAAGTCGTTTCCAGCCTTCAAACGGACGAGAAATTAAGGGCAATAAATGCAGGCGTTACCGAAAGTGTGTATATAAGAGAAGAAAGTCTACGAGAAAGGGGGACTACTCATAGCTTAGCAATATTCACTCCAGAACTCTCAAAACCCTATACCTACCACCCTCACGGAAGCTCACGGGGATCAAGGTAATATCTAACCTTGCTCATTCTACTACGACATTTACAGCTCATTTCCACTACTGACTTGGGAGTCAGAGTGCCTTTGGCATCCACCACACCGGTGGCCAATGCTCCCCGCTCACTCTACCTTGTTGTTTTACAGGATCGCTGGTGCCCCCAACCAATAAATTCTCGATTGTGGACCTCGGTCATAAACCAGCATCTACTGATAAAATTTGACACATAAGCGTAAGAAACACAAGATTATTTGCTATGATTGTGAAAAGCCGAGTCATGTGGTTGTCGATTGTCTAATGAGGAAATTCAAAGGAAAATTCAAGAAGAAAACGATGAAAACAACTTCGAGCGGTAGTGACACTAGCTCATCTGAAAGAGGAGAGTGATGAGGAAACAAGAAATCTTGCTTTCATGGCCGTTGACAATTTATTGGAGGAAATCGATGAGGAAAAAATACATGATTCCCTTGAATATGGTGAATTACTTGACACATTTAATGAATTGCATGAATTATATGGCTTGCTTATGAAGAAGCATAAATTGATCAAAAACGAGCATTTATCATGAATAAATGATCATGCATCAATTATTGAGAAAAATAAAATACATGCAAAAGAAATCACATGCTTAAAAGATGAAACGCTAAAAATTGAAAAGAGCATATATAGCCTAAATGTTAGGGTTATTGCTCGAAGTGACAATCCGGATCGTATTTATGTCCGATTCATGAATACTAACGATTCATTTTTCCTTAATATGACTATTTATGGTAATACTTCTTGCTTTTATATACATATTCGATATAATTACGATTATATTGAAACTAAATATGGTTTAGTAATATGTATATATTAGACAAAGACCCGATAATATATTTTATAGTGCGCAGTTACAAACTAGTTTAAAATTGACATTAGAAAGTGTCACTACTTGAAGTATAATATCAAATAAAGTTTCCGGTCAAGATTTACTGACACAGGTCAGTTAGTAAAATCCGCTTAGACCAGTTCCTGTCGTATATCAAGACTTGATCCGATGATTTATCCCAATGAACAATGAGTCTTGGGAGATTCGTATAGACGTGTAGGTGTTTATTTGATAATTACTGAATGACTCACTGAAGATTTCCTAATAGATGGTGCACCAACGGTAATAGGAATCTTCTCGAGTCGAGTAGCATAGTTGTCATTCGACTTGAGCTACCATTGTGGATATATGAGATATCCTCAACACTTTGATGGCAGTCATGTCACTGATCTATTTAGATCAGACCTCCATCTGTTCGTTGGGTATAGACTGATGCTCATGATATCACAGGGCATAGGTATCAAGTACGTATTTGTGATCTAGTAAATCTATGGACGTGGTATATTTCGAAAGCGAGTTTCGAGTGTTATTTAGAGATCTTAAATTTAAAAGTCGACTATATTAAACCTTAGGGATTTTACATTCTTATCTATATCCTCGGTATAATATTGATAGCCTGTGAAATAGGGATTCTACCTATGCAATGACCTAGACTTACATAGTTTATTGAGATTATCCGTGGTCGTCATAATTCATGAGTGGGTGGATTATGGACACGAAATTGAATTCTGTGAAGGATAAACCTAAACTTAGAGAGTCCCACAATATGAAGTGTACTCGTTAAGCACTTAGGCAACCCGTTATGAATAATATAGATTATTCATAATACTTCACTGAATTAAATGAGTTAATTTGAGTCATTTAAATGGTTAAAAGAAAATACATGTATTAGGGGCATTTCGGTCAATTGATAATTAATGTGTATTTATATTTGATACATATTAATTATATGTCAAATGAGATTTTGACACATGCCAATAATATATGTATTTGTTATTTAATGTAAATAAAAATACATATATAATAATAATCATATTAATTAATTATTTAGATGTTTAAATGTTAAATATCTAGATGATTAAATTATTTCAATATTACATAATTGTTATGTAATATGTTTTATTATTATTTATTACATTTGGCATGATTCTTTTAAGCTTGAAGGATAAAAAAAATTAGATTTGTTAACTTAAAACTTATTATTATTAATTAATTAGATTAATTGACCAAATGACCAAAATGCCTTTATTCTTACCTTTTAAATCAGTTATGCTTATTTAAAGTGAGAAAATTTTATTTTCTCATTTAATAAGACTCCATGGCCGAACCTCTCATGAAGGAAGCACCCAAAAATTTATTTGAAGAAACAAGGAAGAAAGTGAAGAAATCAAGAAAAAGTTTAAGGAAATTAGGAGATTTGAAGGTAATCTTCATAACTCTTAAAATTACAAAGTTTTTTTTTCTTTTTCTTGAGCATCTAGAAAAGTTCTAGGGTTTCTTCCTTTCTTATATTTTGGGCCTTTTTGATTTGGAGGCTATATACATCTGTGATGTTAGATTGGATAATATTAATGTAATATTAGTTCAATTTTATCATTTGATGAGTTATTGCCATTCTAGAGTGTTATGACCACTCTTTTAAATCCTAAAATTGTTCTTGAGTTCTTCATAGGTGGTGGCTTTGGTTGGTGTTAATGTTGATATGATTGATATTGAGAAAATTGGATTTAAAGCATGAAAAATGATATTTTTAGTTACCAAATCAGATCTGGAAATTCTGTGATTTTGGTGATGAAAAGTATGTTGTATAAATGTATTGAATGTGTTTTGGATATTGGAACAATTCCCAGAAATTATTTCAGAGTTGAAATATACGAAAACTGTGAAAAATAGTGTTACTATGGGAGTTTTGGGCTTACCGGGTGTCCGCTGTCTAAACAATGAATTGGTCATTGTTCGGGCAGCCCATGAACTGTCCATGTACTATTTTGGTTGACATGGGCAGCCCCCATGTGTATTGGGTGGTCCGCTTAGATAAAAACGTATTTGATGCCATTTTTCGGAAAAATAATTTCGTAAAAATTTCACGATGTTTCTAACCTATTTATGTCGTTATTGGATATCGAATAAATATGTTTAGGTGAAATATGAATGAATTATTTACTTGAATCGCGAGCTTCCGCTGCGCTCGCACTAAAACCTCAACAAAAATGGCATCAAAGTAGGTCTGTGTTGGACAGTTATGACCCATAGCGTCATTATTTGTACATATCATGGTCTTGTTGTACAAATTAACTATGTGACAAAGGAGATTGATCTCTTATCATTTGTGATTAGATCACCTAGATGTATAAATGATATGAGGTCCTTATGATTAGTACCTGGATTGAGATGATAAGAGACAGTATCAATCCACGAAGGTATAATCATTAAATATCCCTAGTCAGAGTATTATCGAGATTGGACATCGATAAATGCGTAAAAGACTAGTATTACACTTGTGCGAGTTGTGAGGGCACAATAACATAGTTCTCATTTATTTGGGTATATGATACTCATACAAGTGTAATAGAAGGTTGTATTTTACCGATGGTACGGAAAACAGCTTCGCTCTGGATAGACCCCTTCGGAACTCCATTGGTAGTATGACTATGTGTCTATGGAAGTCTGAAATTAGGGTAGGTGCATTTGGTCTTAACCTGAGACTTGCACCGCTAATACTTACGACAATCAATATGCTTTGGTTTTGGTCGTCCAGGGCTTTAACCGGTTCTGTGTACGCCTCTTCTGGGTATATTGAGAATCGTAGTGTATTGGGTGTGATGTCAATAAGGAAGTATCACTCCAGTCATAGTGGAGATGATGTCACGTAGGATACGGAACTGGTGCTCTTAAATGCTGCAGCTATCGGGATGATACGACTAGGTCATGTTCATCCGATTATAGAGACTAGTTACCAGACATCCAACATGTGCTTCGTACGGGGCAGACACAGTTCCAGCCCCAGGCCTAGCACGTGACCATCCGATACTGGATCGACATACACAATACCACGTATACTACGCCTGATATAGATCGCATATTCCTGTAAGGATATTTCTGGAGAATTGGGTAGGCATGGCGCTTTGCTAGATGCCAACCTTGCCTTATAAATCGGTAAAATATAGTACTAGGTACATACGTGTTCAGATAGTCCGACGACCGAATTTACTGCCAACATATTTGGGGATCTCATGGGTCGCTTCCCGAAGATTCACCGATGACGTATGACTCGCACTTTTATTAATCTGGGATTAATTAGATGAGAGAGAAAATTAATCTAGGATTAATTACGGAGATATTTTATCTAGGATAAAATATCATTTAAAGAGAGAGAACGATTAATTTGGAATTAATCGGTAAATTAATATATTCGATATATTAAACGAAATTAGATTTCGACGCGGAATTAAAATTAGATTTTAATTCGGGCGAACGAATTAATTTAGAATTAATTCGTTAGCGACGTGAATAGTAATTATGCTTGGCATAATTATTTAATTAAATTAGATTTAATTACGACGCAACAGAAAATTCGTTAATTTAGAATTAACGAACCCGAGTCCGGGATTGTTTGCGAGTGCAATCGCATTTCGAATTCGAGTGCGGCACGCAAGTAACATCAAGCATCAAATCACTAGTCGCATCAAGCGTCAAATCATTAGTCACTTTGAGTGATGTGAGAACTTGTCACTTGATTGATTGAGTGATGTGAATAGTAGATAGGAGTTGTTGGAAAGCTTTTTGAAAGCTTGAATTATATATATTGTTATTTAATTACTTTGACTTTTGGAAAGCAAATGGTGTGTATGATTTTTGAAATTCATTTACCAAACATCCATCAACCTAACACACATCTCTCTCTCTCTCTTTCTCTCCTTCTCATTCACGCCCATGGTGGGCATTTCTTCTTCTAATTTTCTGGGTAGAAAATCGTGAAAGTGAAGGAGAAATAATGGTGTTTTTTGTGGCAAAAACATCGAGAGCTAGCACTCTTAGAGTCTTACGAAGGTGATAGGGAAACCCACTCGTGTGCATGGAATCGTTTCATCATGAGCTTGGAGCTTTAATGGAGGATCAAAGCCGAAAATGGAGGAGGACAAAAGTGGACTGCCGTGAGCTTCTCAAAGGGCAGAAAAAGTTTTTGTTGTCTACCGAGTCGCTCAACCGATCGATGTAAGTATTCCGTAACTTCGTCGATGTATTCGCACTTATATTTTATGCTTGAATCGATCATCGGGACTTAGAGAAATCCCAACAATGGTATCAGAGCGATTAAAAGCACGAAATTTGAATTAGGGCTTAAAATTGGGTAAATTGTATTTGAGCATGGTTTAATGAAATTAGATGATTGAGTATGCTTAATACATGTTTAATTGAAGATTGATTGGATCAATTTCATGAAATATTGTTTGGAACAATTTTGCCCAAATACATTGGCTTGGCGAATCTAGATGCCCTAATTGTCTTAGTGATTTTTTATTTTTTGATTCATTGGATGAGTTGGAAACGATTTGAATTGTTGATTTAATATCGATTATGGATTTAATTGGATTGAAACCGAATCGGATATAAAATCCTCACTTGGCTGAGACATGTAAAGCATGAATTGGGTTTGATTTTTCATAAATTGTGTTGGACATGATTTAATGTTAATGAACATGATTAATTGGGCTAATTGGTGTTTTGGAAATATTGAATTGGGTAATTAATTATGTTAAACACTTTATGTAATTAAATTGTGAAATTGAATTTTTGTAATTTAATTATGTTGGGCCAATTTTAGAAATTGGGCTTGAAAGTTGTAAATGGGCTTTAATGGGCTTGGTTGTACCAAGTTAGGTTTAGGCTAAATTGGTTGGATCCAATTGGGCCCAAAACCACTTCCATAAAGTCCAATTGCGACTAATGGGCCTTTAAAGTTTAATTGGGCCTAATGGGCCGAAATTGATTTCTAGACTTATGAGGTAATTCATTGATTGGGCTTTGGTTGCCGAAGCCCACGCCTTAAGAAATTAATTGAAAGCCCACTGGACGTTAATTGTACGACATTGGATGTTAATCAGGCTTTGAGACCCGTAACGATTAGATTTGGAATCTAAGTCGTAAAGGTTCAATATAAAGTGTAAATGTTTAATTTGGAATTAAATAGTGAATTAGTATTAAATACAAATTGAATTGGATTTAATTATGTAGTTTAATTTAATTCGAGAATTCGTACTTTGAGTACTTATTCGCAAAACGAGTTTGACTCGCGCAAAATCAAATCATTGTTTAAACATTGGATGGTCATTAATTATCAGATTAATTAATTTGATTAGATTGATTGATAAGATGCTTGTGTGAATACATGGTTGCGATGCATGAATAATGTATATCGGATGGATATTAGATGGGTGAGGCAATTTTAGAAATTATTGTAATAAATTTGGAATTTATTAAATTGGACCTGCGTGTCCAGCCTATTACCTCCTTCCTCATTGTATTTCTCTTTTCACCTATTCCCCTCAATGTAAATGAGGTTTCTTTAGAAATGTAGTGTAACGGGTAGAAGTAAATACTAGTGCTAGCGGGAGAGAGGAAATTGAGAGATTTGATCTAGGATCAATTTGTAAAGTATCCATCCGCATATCATTATTATTTTATTTATACGCGCTTTATTATGTGTTTAGAATGCATGTTTAAGGGTGTATGATGATGAGACCTTAACAAAGATAATAAGTTGGTTGCCAATTTGCACGTGAAAAACCCTCATAAAATATTAAGCGTTTTCCCTTCCATTGAGTGATTCTTACTCAAGATCCGAGACTGACATTGGCTTGTTGGCCAAAGTCAAGGCCTTTGTCCGTCGAGGATGTGTTTGAATCACGAGAGCTTTGTTCTATATTGGTGTCTTGTCCAAGTCGTAATTTGTTAGCCAAAGTCAAGATCACTTCTTGTCCATCGACATTGATTACGAAGCTTTCCATGGTAAATGGGTTCCGCTTAACTGGGATCATTAAGTTTGTTGTGCCAAAGCCAAGGCTTAGTTGATTCAAAGGAAAAAGGTTAGGGAATATATTGGATATATTGGCATAAATAAGATATGTTTCGGACTTGGATGTCCACCTACTGGATCTAGGAATTGGATTGGATCCAATTGATCTTAGAGATCTACCTAGTTAATTATCATACAATTTTTTTGGCCAAAGTCAAGATTGTGTGTTATTTAACATGATCCTAGCCCACTAGGAAACACGGTTTCCTGAGTACTCGACAGAGGGTTAGAGGCTCGCCGAAAAATAGTGTCATTTAGTTACTTACCATTCGCCCTCAATCAAATATCATTCGTTAAATAAATTAAATGTTAGTTGGACTAATATTTAATAGTTGTTTTATAAACAGTTGGACTGTATTCAAACTATTTCAATTAATAGTTGATTTTATAATTGGATTATAGTAATCAATATAATTGAATTTTATAATTAAAAATATAGTTGATTGTATAGTTAGACTATAGTAATCATTATATTAAATAGTACATAATATTGTTGATTAAATAGTTGGACTATTAGAATCAAGATAAAACAGAAAGATTAGTGTTTAAAACATAATCCTGGGTGAAAATGTGTTTAAACAACTTTATTTTTTTCAAATTGGGAATAATATTTCAGGATAGTCTTGAAAATTAAGAAGTTACTTTATTTGATAAAATAACATCTTAAGCCTAAGCCCGGAGTTAAGCAAATAGTAGAGCATGATCTTTGAAAGATTCATGTGATGATAACTTTAGTGCTTAATCCATTATGTTTGCCATAGACTTCTTAATTTCTAAATCAGAAATAAGAATTGGATCCTTAAAGTATGATGAAGAAATTGAAGGATCTTCGTAGATCTTAGAAGACTAAATTGCAAGTAATAACTCTTAGAGAGTTAATAGCTATTCTCAAGGAGAACAAAGCCAAAGTTTGCAATAAAGCAAGAAGCGCAAGGTGCACCTTACTTCGATATTCTAGAAACCTAAGGCTTCTGAGATGTGAAAAGGGCAAAGACAAAATCATTATAATCTTCTGGGAAGATAAAGGACATATCCTAAAATGTCTGCCTAAATTATGGCAAACGGGGTCACTGAAGCGTGACTGCCGTATGGACAAGGCAGACATGCAGGAATTGAAGACGGTGCAATGCTCCGGCTTCAAAGTATGTTTGTCATAATTATGTTCACTACTAGTATTGAAATTGGATTTTAGATACTTAGTGTGATACATAAATATATACTGATGTGCAGAATATGCTATGAGCAGGATACTGACTTTAGTTGAGGTTAATCTGCGAATCGGAAACAGGACTAAAGTCGTTGTTTTAACCGTAGATACCTAAGTTTAGGGACTACCCTTCGGGTGTGTACTTAAATTAGGAAACTGTTATAATGTAACTAGTTTGACTAGAAACATTATCTCTATATCGAGTATAATTCGTTGCGAGTGTACCTTTATATTCTAGAACACTAAAGTGTTTTATTATATAAAGATGATATTGAGATAAACGCATTAGATGTGAATAAACAGTATATATATTTTGAATATAAATAAATCTCAAACGTATTCATGACAAATAAATAGCTCAAACTGATTTGATCAGATAAGAAATTTAATTATGGCAATGTTGTCTAGGACATATTTAAACAAGACTCGTATATCCACACTTTCGAAGAGTGGGTACTAGGACAAATTTGATCCTATTCAAATAATGTCTATGGATCTAGTTTATTAGGCAAAATGCCTATAACACTATTTATTTGGTAAAAATGTAAGAGCCACCGATCTGTCAGCCCTATTCATAGTGAAGCAAGTGGGCCCATCTCTAGCTAGGCTAGATTTGGATATGAATGTTTCGTGACCTTACAGATGTGGCATCGCGTTATGGTTATGTGTTTCTTGTGAAACACAAATCGGAAACTTTTAGAGTTTCGACATGAAATAAACGAACAGATCGGCTAAAGTATTAAAACATCACGGTTTGACCATGATGAAAATACTTAAGCAGTAAGTTTCTCAAATACTTGAAAGAGTATTGTATTATTTCAATGAGGACTCCTCCAGGAATACGTCAATTTGACGGTTTGTCCGAATTGAGAAACCGAATTTTGTTAGACATGATAAGGTTAATCATGAGTCGCTCTGAGCTACCATTTCCTTCAAGGGATAAGCATTAACAGTGCAATACTTATTTTGAATAAGGTTCCATATAAATCTGTTTGACAGAATTCATATTAGATATGAACATGAAAGAAACTGGGCTTTCTCATTCCTGTAGATTTGGGTATGCTTGGCATAAGTTTGGATGATACCAAACTAGCACCCAAATTAGATAAGTGCCAAATTGTAGGTTATCGTAGGGAAACCATAAGTATAGTACTTATACAACTCACAAGAGAACAATGTGATTGTTGCTCACCATGCGGTTTTTCTAAGAGGAATACCGATATGCAGTGGTAAGTGGGAGGATAGTAAAACTCGATGAAAATAGGAGTAATACTGTTCATAGGCACTGAATCAAGAATGGAACACAAACAGTTCATCAAGGATGAAACTGTACCATTAATCTTCGAATACACAAGAACCACATAGATCTAAGAGAGTCAGAAAATAACCTGGGGTATGGGTTTCTGATCTCACCTCATAAAGATGTTAATCTTTTGGGGAAGACGAACTGACTACGTATGAGGAAGTGATACAAGGTATCGACTCCCTATTATGGCAAAGTGTCATGAAGTCCAAAATGGATTCCATGTATATCAACTATGTTTGGATACTAGTTATTGTACCGCAAGACATTGTGTCTGTTGGTACTATATAAGTATTCAAGGAAGACATACATGGATGGCAACATACCAACTAAGCTGGGCTTGTAGCGAAAAGGTATCGTTATCAATATTGTGTTGATTACAACGAAACCTTTTTCCTGTTGCCACGATAAATCCATTTGGATAATGCTTGCTGATGCTGCATGTTTCATTTATGAAACATGGCAGCTGAATGCCAAAACCGCTTTCCTTAACGGAAACCTTTTAGAGGATGTTAACAACATCTTAACGGTTTTGTCGTACCAAAACTAGCAAATAAGGTTTGCAGGTTATTCGATCCATGGAGGGATTGAAGCAAGCATTAGGTTCTTGGAACTATCGTTTTGATATAATCATAATGGTGTATGATTTGATTCAAAACGAAAATGATTCTTATGTATATAAAGAGGTTAGTGGGAGCGCACTGAAAGTGACTGTCTTAATAATGATGATATGTCATTTCTTGGAAATGATATTCCCATAAAATAATATGTGAAAGCTTGGCTTTCATGAAAACTCTCCGAGAACTCGTACATTGAAAAATATACGTGACCTAGTGTCTTATACGCTTTGAGCATATGGATTTACAAACAGGCCAATCCAAGTGATAGTCACTGGATTGATATTAAGAACATCCGTTAGTATCTTGAGAACTAAGGATGATATCTTAAACTATGGAGAATGAGAACTTGAAGTGACTGGGTTCACTGCTGCAAGTTTCCTAACCGATAAGAATAACGATACTATACAGTTTGAATAACGGAACAGTGAGCTGGAAATCTTCCAAGCAAGATACTGTTACCGAATAAACAATAAATGCGGGTTATTACTGCAGCTGAGGCAGCAATGGAAGCCATATGGGTCGATAACAAATCTAATTCGATTAGATATAGTTCTATTAACAGCTGAGCTAGGCTGCAGCGCAGGCTAAAGAATTAATAGTCTCATCAACGATCCAGATATATACTTCGACTGTTCATATGATTCGTTCGGATCATACATCATGGTGATGTGATGATCGAATAAATCGCATCAGACGATAATCATTCAAATCCGCTAACGAAAGCCTTTCCTCAACAGTTTGAGCGAACCGTACATAGTTCAGGTGTAAAAGACTCGAGTGACTGGCTATAGGCCAAGTGGGAGATTGTTGGACAGTTATGACCCATAGCGTCACTATTTGTACAGATCATGGTGTTGTTGTACAAATTAACTATGTGACAAATGAGATTGCTCTCTTATCATTTGTGATTAGATCACCTAGATGTATAAATGATAGGAGGTCCTTATGATTAGTACCTGGATTGAGATGATATGAGACAATATTAATCAATGAAGGTATATTATTAAATATCCCTAGTTAGAGTATTATCGAGATTGGACATCGATAAATGCGTAAAAGACTAGTATTACACTTGTGCGAGTTGTGAGGGCACAATAACATAGTTCTCATATATATTGGTATAGGATACTCATGCAAGTGTAATAGGAGGTTGTGTTTTACCGATGGTACAGAAAACAGCTTCGCTCTGGATAGACCCTTTCGAAACTCCATTGGTAGTATGACTATGTGTCTATGGAAGTCCGAAATCCGGGTAGGTGTATTTGGTCTTAACTTGAGACTTGCATCGCTAATACTTGCGACAATCAATATGCTTTGGTTTTGGTCGTCAAGGGCTTTAACCGATCTGTGTACGCCTCTTCTGGGTATATTGAGAATCGTAGTGTATTGGGTGTGATGTCAAGAAGGAAGTATCACTCCAGTCATAGTGGAAATGATGTCACGTAGGATACGGAACTGATGCTCTTAAATGCTGCAGCTATCGGGATGATATGACTAGGTCATGTTCATCCGATTATAGAGACTAGTTACCAGACATCCGACATGTGCTTCATACGGGGCAGACACAGTTCCAGCCCCAGGCCTAGCACGTGACCATCCGATACTGGATCGACATACACAATACCACGTATACTACGCTTGATATAGATCGTATATTCCTGTAAGGATATTTCTGGAGAATTGGGTAGGCATGACGCTTTGCTAGAGGCCAACCTTGTCTTGTAAATTGATAAAACGTAGTACTAGGTACATACGTGTTCGGATAGTCCAACGACCGAATTTACTGTCAACATATCTGGGGATCTCATGGGTCGCTTCCTGATGATTCACCAATGATGTATGACTCACACTTTTATTAATCTGAGATTATTTAGATGAGAGAGAAAATTAATTTGGGATTAATTACGGAGATATTTTATCTAGGTTAAAATATCATTTAAAGAGAGATAACGATTAATTTGGAATTAATCGGTAAATTAATATATTCGATATATTAAATGAAATTGGATTTCGACGCGGAATTAAAATTAGATTTTAATTCGGGCGAACGAATTAATTTAGAATTAATTCGTTAGCGATGTGAATAGTAATTATGCTTGGCATGATTATTTAATTAAATTAGATTTAATTATGATGCAATGGAAAATTCGTTAATTTGGAATTAGCGAACCCGAGCCCGGGATTATTTGCGATCGCATTCGCATTTCGAATTCGAATGTGGCATGCAAGTCACATCAAGCCTCAAATTGCTAGTCACATCAAGCGTAAAATCACTAGTCACTTTGAGTGATGTGACAACTTGTCACTTGATTGATTGAGTGATGTCAATAGTAGATTGGAGTTGTTGGAAACTTTTTGAAAGCTTGAATGACATATATTGTTATTTAATTACTTTGACTTTTGGAAAGCAAATGGTGTATATGATTTTTGAAATTCATTTACCAAACATCCATCAACATAACACACATCTATTTCTCTTTCTCTCATTCTCATTCACGCCCATGGTGGGCATTTCTTCTTATAATTTTCTGGGCAGAAAACCGTGACAGTGAAGGAGAAATAATAGTGTTTTTTGTGGCAAAAACATCGAGAGCTAGCACTCTTAGAGTCTTACGAAGGTGATAGGGAAACTCACCTGTGTGTATGGAATCGTTTCATCATGAGCTTGGAGCTTTAATAGAGGATCAAAGCTGAAAATGGAGGAGGATAAAAGCGTTAAAGCGTACCTCTGTAAGAATTTCTCCATGAAGGACCTGGGAGAAGCTTCCTATGTTTTAGGGATAAAACTCTATAGAGATAGACAAAGGAAGCTGATTGGGTTATCCCAATCAACGTACATAGATAAGATCTTAGAACGGTATAATTTTGGTAACTGTAAGACCGCAAACATACCGTTCAGACATGGGATTCATCTTTCAAAGAAGATGAGTCCACAAACAGAAGATGAGAAGGTTAGAATGTCTAGCCAACCTTATGCTTCGTGTTTGGGCAGCATAATGTATGCCATGTTATGTACTAGGCCTGATATCAGTTTCGCTGTTAGCGTAACTAGCAGATATCAGTCCAACCCAGGCAATGACCATTGGATGGCCATAAACATATCCTCAAGTGTCTTAAAGGTACTAAGGATAAGTTAATAATTTATGGAGGAAACGAACTTCAAGTTAATGGGTATACAGACTCCTCCGATTTCCAATCGGATCCCGATGATAGAAAGTCTACATCTGGATTTGTCTTTACCCTTAACGGAGGTGCAGTTTGTTGGAAGAGTTCCAAGCAGGGATCTACAGCTGATTCCACCACTGAGCGGAATATATTGCAGCTTCTGAAGCCGCAAAAGAGGCTGTGTGGATAAAGAACTTTGTCACAGAATTGGGAGTTGTCCCAAGTATCGTGAATGCGATTCCGTTATACTGTGATATACTGGAGCCATTGCGCAAGCAAAGGAACCAAGGGCACATCAGAAGTCGAAGCATGTGGAACGCAAGTACCACATCATTCGAGAGATTGTGTCACGAGGGGATATTATCGTGTGCAAGGTACCGAGTGAAGACAATGTAGTAGAAGACCCGCTGACGAAGGCCATACCTCCGAAGTTGTTTGATAAACATGTGGAGTCGATGGGTATTAGATACAATCGTTATTGGCACTAGAGCAAGTGAGAGTTTTTGTAGGGGTTGGTGCTCACAGCGCCAATTCCCGGTTGTATTTCTTGTAAATACTTCTGTAAAACATTATTATTATGAATAATATATACAGTTTCTTTAATATAATGAATCTTATAATATGGTAAAGACGTAATGACCCTAGAATGATTAGTCATGATACAGTTGCAAAAGCGTCGCAACGGACATTGACAAGTGTCATGACGTTGTCATTCTCAGACTGTTCCTGGTCAAGGTTTACACTGCTTGGTCAGTATAGTAAACCCGTTGAGACCGGTACAAGTCGTATACTGGAATATATGATTCCAATGGTTTCTCAATGAACCATAAGTCTTGGAGACTGATATAGACCTGTAGGTGTTTATAACGGATAAACACTGAACGACTTACCGAAGATTCTTAATGGATGATACACCAACGTCAATAAGAATCTTCTTGGGTTGAGTAGTACTTGTGATTCTTAGACTTGAGATGCCATTGTGGGCACATGAGACATCCTTTACACTTAGATCGCAGTCACGTCACCGATCTATTAAGATCAGACCTCCGCCTGTTCGTTGGGTGTAGATAGATCCTCAGTGTGTCCTATGTGTGTCAAGATAGATCCGTCAATCTGTGTAACAGAGCATATGTAGTCCATACAATTAGCAATCAGATAAAACCATGGGCCGTGGTAAAGTTTAAAAGCTAGTTCTAAAAATTCTTGTGAGATTGCTAATAGAATAGTCGACTGGATAATCCCCATAGAGATTTGACGTTTACATCTGTATCTCTGGGATAAATTCAGATACCTGTGACAGAGGAATTAAACATTTGCCATGACCTCGACCTGTATGATTCAGCCAGTTTATCCGTGATCGTCATAATTTATGGGTGGATAAATTATGGACACGAAATTTGATTTCGTGACGGATATGCCTGAATCTAGAGAGTCTCAATAATGAAATAAACTCGTAGAGCACTAGAGCAACATTAATAAACAATATTGATTGTTTACAAAGTCGTTTAAAGGTTAAACGCAAATACATGTGTAGGGACCCGATAGTCATTTCTTTAATTATTGTGTATTTACATTTAATACTTGATTATTTTAAATACACATTAATTAAATGTCAAATTGAGATATTTGACTTATATCATAAATGAATATATGTATTTAATATTTAATGTAAATATAATATATATATTTGAGATATTTGTATTTAATTAATTAATTAATTATTTAATTGTTAAATGATCAATTTAATTAAAATATAAATATCTTATATTTAGATATTTGTTTTGTAATGATTAAAGTTGCCTTTATTAAAGTGAATAAATATCTTTAAAGTAAGTTTAGATATTAATTTACTTTAACCAAATGTTTGTGAAATGAAATTGAAATTCAATTTGTTGTATTTGCTTGTGACAAATTCGGCCAAGGCTTTATCTCACAAGTATATATTGTTTTCATTTCACTTGAATTTGGTAACCATATACACTTTTCTAAGAACTCCATTGAAGAGAAAACCAAAGAAAAAGAGAAGAAGGAAAAGAAAAAGCTTAAGGAAAGCTTGGATTTAGTAAGTTTTTCAACTTACTATTAGTAATGAAATTGTTTCTTTTGATCCATGCTTTAACATGTGATGTTTTTAAGTTATTCTTTTCTTTATTTCTTGTGTTTTGATGATGGAAAACTTTGATGAAAGTGTTGAGCATGTGTAATGAAGGAAGTTTTTAACTATTGTAGTAATAAATATTCTTTTAAGATTTGTGAAATCATGTTGCTAATCTAGAGTTGTTGATCCACTCTAAGATGACCTAGATTTTATCTTGAGTTGTTTCATTGTGTTGAGACTTGGATTGGATGTAAGAAAGATGATTGAGGTAATTGATTTAGAGTATTAAGTCTAATTTGTCCAATTTGTGGAAATTAAAAAATTAGGGTTCATAACCTATTTCAAATTTGGGGATTTTCATATATGTTGAGCATTTGGGTGTTTATATGATGCACACAAAGTTTCATGTTGATTGGATTTCATTTGGATGAGATTTGAAGCATGAAATGACCAAATGGTCAAAATGGGCACCAAGTGGTGCTCACGGCTTTGGAGAAGAAAATGGGGATTTTGTGGCTTTTGGTGTTTTGATGTTTTGAACATGCTAAGTTCATCTTAGAAATGATTTAGAATCATTCAAAATTGATTGGATCAATTTGGGACTAAAATAGACAAAATACTATATAAGGGTAATTTGATAATTTCACTTGAATATGATTCATTTTGAAATTTTATTTCATAATTTGATTATTGAATATTTAATAAAATGTTTTTTTAATAAATCCGAGAAAAAGTTTTGAAATCCGAAAATATGATTTTCGCCGCTTCCGCTGCGTTACCGGATTCACCCCGCAATAAAAACCCCTTCAAAATGGTATCAGAGCAAGTCTGATTCTAGACCGTTTAAAATGATTGGCTTTATTTTAATCATCTTTTCATGACTTTATGCATGCTTATTAGAAACTGAATCGGTTAGATTTAGGGTGTATGACACTTAGCGGAAATCCCTATAATAAGGTTTTAATGTAATTATGTATTTGATGCATGTTATATGGTCCGTCTCGTCAATACGGTTTATGAATATCTCTTTTGACTACATCCGAGACCGTGCCTCTGCTGTGAGGATGTAGCCGATAAAGATTTATTTATACCGAATGTATATCAGATACTAGGTAAATTCAAGTAAAAGCGGAATTCTGAACGTGCCCTAGCTGTCAGGATTACGTGAGTAACTTGAGTTTATCATTGACGAGTTTAACCTTGGTACGTCTCCTTATGGGCCTGCCTTCGAAGCGACAACGAGAAACGGCCAGGACTGGGTGTTTAGGAGTCACTGTTGAGTGATTGACAAATGAGTTGTCTACCTGATGAATATACGTAGGCGAGACCGTGCCTCTGCTGTGAGCTGAAATATATTCACGGGGTCCACTTTTCACTATTTATATTTAATTTAATTATTGAATATTTGTATTCTGTGTTGGGATTACAGTAATGCATGATTTAGTGGGAGAGGCATATTAGATTAAAAATCCATGATCTAGTTTATGCTTTTGATATTATATGAAACTGTTTTTCTTCTGCTAACCGTTTTTCATGATCTATATGATAGATTTGCGATGGCGGGTCAATCCACAAACCAGTTTGCGTGTATGCTTGATGCAAACAAACTGAAAGGCGCTGAGAACTTTACGGACTGGGAAATGGACTTGAGGATTTTCCTCGATTCCGAGAAGTTGAGATATGTGCTTGAGGGCCATTTGCCCCTTGCAGTGGGTGAGGAGGCTTCGGAAGAGGAACGCCGAGTTTTTGAAACTTGGAAGGATGATGACTTAAGGGTTAAATCATACATCCTCAGTTCACTCTCTCCGAAACTCAAACAACAATACTATGGTATGATTGATTCCTACAGTATGATGACGCGATTAAGATAATCGTTCGAGAACTAAGAACAAGTGATTGTTCATAAAGTTGCCATGGAACTATTCCATGCGCGTCTAGATGAGGGGCAAAGTGTTAGCCCACATGTTCTTCAAATGATCGATTTGATCGATCAATTGAGGCAACATAATCTCATCCTCAATGACATTCTCGGGAGGAGTGTCATTCTTGGTTCTCTGCCAGCTTCATTCTGACAGTTTGTGATGTACTTCAACATGCACGGGACTGTCTGCACCTACCATGAGCTACATAGGATGTTGCTCACGGCAGAGGAGGACCTCAAGAAGGGATTACCGACTCGCCCTCCAAGATCTACTTCTCTTTCAGCTTCTTCCCAAGAAAGGTCCAAGGAAAGAACAAGAAAGGGAAGAAGAAGAAGAAGGCAGTTGGTCCTCAACAGCAGCCAAAGATAGCCAAGCCCAAGAGGGCTTCTGAAGACAAATGCCACCACTGCGGCAAGATCGGGCACTGGAAGAGGAACTGTCCAGATTACATTGCCCAGATCAGGAGGGAGAGAGCATCGACATCAGGTACTTTTATTTTTCCAGTTATTGATATATCTTTGGCTTGTGAAGCCATCACATCCAACTGGATTTTAGATTCTGCTTTTCCCATTCACATTTGTAATACGTTGCAGGTGCTGAAGGAAAGTAGGAGGCTGAAGCCTGGAGAGATGCAGTTGCGATTCGGGAGTGGAGACTCACTGGATGCAGTTGCAGTGGGAGTATGCGAGATCTCATTGCCGAATGGGACACTTTTGTTAAATGAATGCTATTTTGTGCCAAGATGTGTGACTAATTTTATATCCCTTTTTGTATTAGATACAGAAAGCTTTTGTATTGATATTAAGAATAGTTCTTTGTATTTATATGATAAAAATAATATTCAGATCCTTTGTTGTCCAAATATGCATGGTCATTATACACTGCAAACATCAAAAGATATATTAAGTTCTGGAATTAATAAACGTAGATTACCTGAAATTAATAATACTGAACTATGGCATATGCGGCTAGGTCATATTGGGGCTAAACGCCTTAATCAAATGGTTAGGAATGGTTTGATACCAGATCTCACCATTGAATCTTATCCAACCTGTGAATCCTGTATTCAGGGTAAAATGACCAAAGCCCCATTTTCTGGTGTTGGACACCGAGCCACAAACTTACTGGAACTCGTACATTCTGATGTACGTGGTCCACTAAGTCAAACTGCTCACATTGGTTATTCATACTTCGTTACCTTTACCGATGATTTATCACGGTACGGTTATGTCTATTTGATGCGACATAAATCAGAAACTTTTGAAAAGTTCAAAGAATTCCGAAATGAAGTAGAAAAACAAACTGGGAAATATATTAAATGCCTTCGATCTGATCGAGGTGGCGAATATATGAGTGGTGAGTTCATTGATTATATGAAAGAGAATGGGATTCTCGCTCAATACACTCCTCTAGGTACCCCACAACACAATGGAGTATCTGAGAGGAGAAATCGGAGTTTATTGGATATGGTCCGATCAATGTTGAGTTTCACAGAGTCGCCCTATTATTTATGGGGCTACTGTCTCTTAACCGCCGCACATCTTTTGAATAAGATTCCTTCAAAAGCTGTTCCTACGACACCGTATGAGATATGGTTCGGTAGGAGACCAAATCTTAATTATATTAAGGTTTGGGGTTGTCCTGCCTATGTCAGGGTGACTCAGCAAAGTAAGCTTTCGCCTCGAGGGCAAAAGTTTAGGTTTGTTGGATATCCTCCGAACACGAGGGGATATCTGTTCTATGATACCGAGCATCGAAATGTATTCGTAGCTCGCTTCGTAAAATTTCTAGAAGTAGAATTTTTGTCAGAAGGTGGTGATCATAGACAGGTTATACTTGACGAAGTACAACCTGAAAACAACGAACCAACGGAGGAACCTGAAGTTCAAGTAGATGAAGGACCTTCAACACATACACTGAGTAGGTCGCAAAGGGTATCTAGACCTCCTGAACGCTTGTATTTGATACAAGAAAATAGTCTGGATGTTCTCTTAATAGAAAAGACAGATCCTTTCACCTATAGAGAATCAATGTTGGACATCGACTCCGTGAAATGGTAAAGTGCCATGAAATCCGAGATAGACTCAATGCATGAGAATCAAGTTTGGGACTTGGTTCTGCTTCCAGAGGGAATTGTTCCTATCGGTTGTAAATGGGTTTACAAGAGGAAGCGAGGGTCTGACGGTAAGGTTGAAACTTACAAGGCCCGACTGGTAGCAAAAGGTTACACGCAGCGACCTGGCGTCGACTACGATGAGACTTTTTCACCGGTTGCAATGCTTAAGTCTATTCGGATTTTGCTTTCTATAGCTGCGTATCATGACTACGAGATTTGGCAAATGGATGTCAAAACGACTTTTCTAAATGGATTTCTTGATGAAGAAATCTATATGGAACAGCCGGAAGGTTTTGCATCCAGCGAAAACTTGGGCATGGTATGTAAGCTTAAGAAGTCCATTTATGGACTTAAACAAGCTTCACGAAGTTGGAATCTTCGATTCGACGAGATTATTAGATCGTCTGGTTTCTCAAGAATTCAGAAGAATCCTGTGTGTATCAGAAGGCCAGTGGGAGCATGGTCGTATTTTTAGTCCTATACGTTGATGACATCCTAATCATTAGAATGATTTGGGAATGTTACAAAGCGTTAAAGCGTACCTCTGTAAGAATTTCTCCATGAAGGACCTGGGAGAAGCTTCCTATGTTTTAGGGATAAAACTCTATAGAGATAGACAAAGGAAGCTGATTGGGTTATCCCAATCAACGTACATAGATAAGATCTTAGAACGGTATAATTTTGGTAACTGTAAGACAGCAAACATACCGTTCAGACATGAGATTCATCTTTCAAAGAAGATGAGTCCACAAACAGAAGATGAGAAGGTTAGAATGTCTAGCCAACCTTATGCTTCGTGTTGGGCAGCATAATGTATGCCATGTTATGTACTAGGCCTGATATCAGTTTCACTGTTAGCGTAACTAGCAGATATCAGTCCAACCCAGGCAATGACCATTGGATGGCCATTAAACATATCTTCAAGTATCTTAAAGGTACTAAGGATAAGTTAATAATTTATGGAGGAAACGAACTTCAAGTTAATGGGTATACAGACTCCGATTTCCAATCGGATCCCGATGATAGAAAGTCTACATCTGGATTTGTCTTTACCCTTAACGGAGGTGCAGTTTGTTGGAAGAGTTCCAAGCAGGGATCTACAGCTGATTCCACCACTGAGGCGGAATATATTGCAGCTTCTGAAGCCGCAAAAGAGGCTGTGTGGATAAAGAACTTTGTCACAGAATTGGGAGTTGTCCCAAGTATCGTGAATGCGATTCCGTTATACTGTGATAATACTGGAGCCATTGCGCAAGCAAAGGAACCAAGGGCGCATCAGAAGTCGAAGCATATGGAACGCAAATACCACATCATTCGAGAGATTGTGTCACGAAGGGATATTGTCGTGTGCAAGGTACCGAGTGAAGACAATGTAGTAGACCCGCTGACGAAGGCCATACCTCCGAAGTTGTTTGATAAACACGTGGAGTCGATGGGTATTAGATACAATCGTTATTGGCACTAGAGCAAGGGCGACTTTTTGTAGGGGTTGGTGCTCACAGCGCCAATTCCCGGTTGTATTTCCTTGTAAATACTTCTGTAAAAACATAATATTATGAATAATATATACAGTTTCTTTAATATAATGAATCTTATAATATGGTAAAGACGTAAAGACCCTAGAATGATTAGCCATGATACAGTTGCAAAAGCGTCGCAACGGACATTGACAAGTGTCATGACGTTGTCATTCTTAGACTGTTCCTGGTCAAGGTTTACACTGCTTGGTCAGTATAGTAAACCCGTTGAGACCGGTACAAGTCGTATACTGGAATATATGATTCCAATGGTTTCTCAATGAATCATAAGTCTTGGGGACTGGTATAGACCTGTAGGTGTTTATAACGGATAAACACTGAACGACTCACCGAAGATTCTTAATGGATGGTACACCAACGTCAATAGAGAATCTTCTTGGGTTGAGTAGCACTTGTGATTCTTAGACTTGAGATGCCATTGTGGGCACATGAGACATCCTCTACACTTAGATGGCAGTCACGTCACCGATCTATTAAGATCAGACCTCCGCCTGTTCGTTGGGTGTAGATAGATCCTCAGTGTTGTCCTATGTGTGTCAAGATAGAATCCGTCAGTTCTGTGTAACAGAGCATAGGTAGTCCATACAATTAGTAATCAGATAAAACCATGGGCCCGTGGTAAAGTTTAGAAGCTAGTTCTAAACATTCTTGTGAGATTGCTAATAGAATAGTCGACTGGATAATCCCCATAGAGATTTGACGTTTACATCTGTATCTCTGGGATAAATCCGGATACCTGTGACGGAGGATTTAAACATTTTCCATGACCTCGACCTGTATGATTCAGCCAGTTTATCCGTGATCGTCATAATTTATGGGTGGATAAATTATGGACACGAAATTTGATTTCGTGACGGATATGCCTGAATCTAGAGAGTCTCAATAATGAAATAAACTCGTAGAGCACTAGAGCAACATTAATAAACAATATTGATTGTTTACAAAGTCGTTTAAAGGTTAAACGTAAAATACATGTGTAGGGACCCGATAGTCATTTCTTTAATTGTTGTGTATTTACATTTAATACTTGATTATTTTAAATACACATTAATTAAATGTCAAATTGAGATATTTGACTTATATCATAAATGAATATATGTATTTAATATTTAATGTAAATATAATACATATATTTGAGATATGTATTTATTAATTAATAATTATTTAATTGTTAAATGATTAATATAATTAAAATATAAATATCTTATATTTAGATTTTATTTTGTAATGATTAAAGTTGCCTTTATTAAAGTGAATAAATATCTTTAAAGTAAGTTTAGATATTTAATTTACTTTAACCAAATGTTTGTGAAATGAAATTGAATTTCAATTGTTGTATTTGCTTGTGACAAATTCGGCCAAGGCTTTATCTTCACAAGTATATATTGTTTTCATTTCACTTGAATTTGGTAACCATATACACTTTTCTAAGAACTCCATTGAAGAGAAAAACCAAAGAAAAAGAGAAGAAGGAAAAGAAAAAGCTTAAGGAAAGCTTGGATTTAGTAAGTTTTTCAAACTTACTATTAGTAATGAAATTGTTTCTTTTGATCCATGCTTTAACATGTGATGTTTTTAAGTTATTATTTTCTTTATTTCTTGTGTTTTGATGATGGAAAACTTTGATGAAAGTGTGAGCATGTGTAATGAAGGAAGTGTTTAACTATTTAGTAATAACATTCTTATAAGGTTTATGAAACCATGTTGCTAATCTAGAGTTGTTGATCCACTCTAAGATGACCTAGATTTGATCTTGAGTTGTTTCATTGTGTTGAGACTTGGATTGGATGTAAGAAAGATGATTGAAGTAATTGATTTAGAGTATTAAGTCTAATTTATCCAATTTGTGGAAATTGAAAAATTAGGGTCATAACCTATTTCAAATTTGGGGATTTTCATAAATGTTGAGCATTTGGGTGTGTATATGATGCACACAAAATTTCATGTTGATTGGATTTCATTTGGATGAGATTTGAAGCATGAAATGACCAAATGGTCAAAATGGGCACCAAGTGGTGCTCACGGCTTTGGAGAAGAAAATGGGGATTTTGTGGCTTTTGGTGTTTTGATGTTTTGAACATGCTAAGTTCATCTTAGAAATGATTTAGAATCATTCAAAATTGATTGGATCAATTTCGGACTAAAATGGACAAAATACCATATAAGGGTAATTTGGAAATTTCACTTGAATATGATTCATTTTGAAATTTTATTTCATAATTTGATTATTGGAATATTAAATAATTATGTTTATTTAATAAATCCGAGAAAAAGTTTTGAAATCCGAAAATACGATTTTCGCCGCTTCCGCTGCGTGCGGTTACCGGATTCACCCCGCAATAAAACCCCTTCAGCATTAAGCTCAAGACTCAATATATAAACCTTTATATTACCCAAGTCATAAAATAACCCCTTATAAACCGATGATATTGGAATTCATCATAACCCCAGCTATGATATTTAGTTACAACACATTTCTAGGACTAGTAAAGACATAAATAAAGTAAATGACATAAAGTAAAGCTTGGAAATTAAAAAGGTAAATAAAGCAATAATGAAAATGCTGGGGGTTAGATGATCCACTTTTATTACTTTTATTTTAAATATCTCCCTTATTATATATATAAATGACATTACCAACGAACCATATAGGTGGTATCCTGATTAAGTTAGATTTATGATTAATTCCAACCGACCATAAATGTGGTATCCAATTTAGTCAGGTTAAAATCAATTTAATTAAGTACAACCGACCATAAAGGAGGTATTCCATTAAGTAAGGTTTTAAATAATTTAAATATTATAATTAAGGGAGATAAATCTAAATATTAGTAATAAAATCTTTACCCTTCAACTCAGCAGAGAGAAGTTACCTCCTTATACTGAAAAGTAAAAATAAAGACTGAAAAGTAAAGTAAAGTAAAGTAAAGTGTAACATCCCGGATTTTCAGAACTGTTCCAGGAGATTCCCGGGCGATTGTTTTTGTCTTGGATCGTGATAATGTTGAGAAATAAGAGTTCGACCAATGTTATATGAGTTGGAATAATGGATTATGAATTTTAGTCGCGTTGGAAAATGCGTGGGTGGGATCAAAAGTCGGTTACGCGATTTTCGTATAATGCGTAAAGTTTGTTGTTTTGGTCAAGAACAGAGGAAACGAACTCCGATCGAGCTGATTTTTGAACCAACGGAATCGTTTTTTCCGATACGAACAACTTTCGTGTTGAACGCTTTACGAGAATCGCATCAGAGGGGCTCTGAATTTGCGATTTTCCAGAAGGTTCTAGAATATGGACTGATTTGTTATTTTCACAGGGACCAGATCGATATTTTCCAGTTTGGTATATAAAGCCTCATAGTTTGGTTTAATTGCAAAATGGCAATCCTTTACATTTTCCTCCACACGACCCCATCGGTCTTCTTTTCCCCCCTATCGGTTTTGTAGTAGCGCCGACGGCCTGCGGCCACCGCCTGCCGGCGCAACCACCCAGAGCGAAGCCCCGGCCACCGCGCAGCTAGTGGTGGCCGGCGTTGAGGCTGATTCGCCGGCGGCAGAGAGAAACAGCGGAGAGAAGAGGCGCATGGTGGGTTGATCGGTTCCGGCTCGTCGGGCTATTTCACGGGCCGTGCCACCTACCAAATCGAAGCCCTCGATGTGTACTACGAGTGTGCGGAGGCGGTTTTGCCGAACAGCGGCTGAAATTACGTAAAATGAGGGAAAGAGCGTCGATGAACAGTAAACTCATTTTGAACGGTAGCTCCGATCGGAATTCTGTCGACACTAGCGCGTTCGTATGGCCGAGGGGAGTCCGAATATGGCCTCGGAATTTCGGTACTACTCTCCGTTTAGATTTTGTTATTTTCAAGTGTATCGTTTTATATTCGGATGTTTCCGGTAGTTTCGTAAATTAGCGAATTACATGTTTATGAATTGAATATGATTTAATATGTTAAAATGATAAATGTGATAGAATCCGGGGTGAATCGGATGAGTTATGATCGATCCGGTAGATTTAGCGAGATTCCTGGTAAAACGGCGTTTCTCGCGTTGTTTGAGTATAAATGATCGTAAGCTTGGTTATGATGTAATTATGGTTTATTTCGAGGGTATTTGGATAATTTTGGATTTGTTCGGAGGGTTCGAGACCCTTCCGTAGCGTTTGCGGAAACTTTTCCGCAAGTTTTGCCGCAAAAGCGTTAAAACGAGAATTTGACCTATCTAGTTGGTTTAGAATAGCAAAGTGAGCATGTGTTAGAGTAATGAAACTTAAACCGTAGAGTCGGTGAGGATTTGAGGATTTCGAGAAAAAACCCGTAGTTAATAGTCGATGATTAGAAAGTTCCGCAAATAGCGGTTCTGACAGTTGTTGTGATTTGTTTTGACAGATCGGACCCGGACCGCGGGCACTCGTGTAGCCAGGTAAGTAACTCATGCCTTGTCTACCAAGAAGTTATCGTTGTACAAAAGTAGAATTATAATAAAGTTATATATATATATATAAAACACTTTTTGAGAAACTAATAAATGTAGATATATGTGTATATAAAGATGATCGAAAGAGACAGAAGCTAGTGGACTGGTATAGATAAGAGCAAGTAATTATAAATAGAAACATAAGTAGAAGATAAACAGAAGTATTCAGAGGCAAAGAGAAATAAACATAGATATGTACCGGTTTATGTATATCCAGCTGGAATATGTGAGTAATATTATATTTATGAATTTAATTTTATAAAACCTGGGTTTGTAGAAAAAACTACGCCCTAGGGAATGAGACTAAAGCTATCAATAAGATAAATATAGATATATTACGGACAAACTAGATTTTGTGTTAAATCAGGAATGTTGGGAATAACTAGAAAGTTGTGTACTATGTATAACCGTATTGAGTGTGAGATTGTACATTCAATTTAGTATGTATGTAGCGTGTTTTATAACATAGAAGCGATAGTATTAAGGAATAAGTGTAAATCAGTAAGTATGTGAGTCGATGCGTTTAGGTATATACGAGTGCAGGTGTAGAATTTCACACAAGAACGAACATATATAGGTATGTATTCAGAAGCATAAGAATCTATGTATGCATATAAGTTAGATTGTATATATATGTTGTCAGAGGGCAATAGTAAGTTCGTGAATGGTAAGTATGTGTCTTACGTGGTAGCATTGTAATAAACGTTTAAGTAAACATAGAGTGGATATGTTTATGATAAATTGTAAATGGGGTCATGAATTGAGAATTTAATGCTTGTATATATGTGATACTTGTTATATTAGAATAATTTTTGGCAATGCATGTATGCATAACTGTGGGAATGATGATATAGGATTTATGTTTGATTAGTAAGAGTCTACGAGCAAGTATATGTACTTATATGCCATCGTAGGAAAGCATAACTAGTTTAGAAGGAAATACGGATTTGCATACGTGTATGTATGTATATATAAATATATATATATGTGTGTGAGTTATGTTGAGATTTTCAACAATGGATTAAGTTGAGAATGTTTTCAAGAACTCAAAGTATTTCAAATGATTGTTTTCAAAAGCTTTTGAAGAACCGTGTTATGGAAAGATGCTTCTTTTAGTTTCGAAGTTTTATTAAGTATGAGTTTTCTGATTTCCGGGGCATGAGGGAAAAACTCACCCCAGTATGTAACTTCAGATACAGCCGGAATTGACGGATACAGATAGCATGTGCACATGTTGAGGACTGAGGGGACGCTCTCAGATCCCCCCAGATGGGCTAGGGAGACGGTGAGATATCACGCCCCTAGACCCCCAGATTATGAGACAGTAGTGGCATGCTTTGGGGGACGGCGATACGTAACGCCCCAAAGTCATGGATTTGCACTTCTGCCTCCAGATAGGCGTATTGGGGGGATGGACGATACGTAACGCCTCCATGCGCCAGTTTTTCTACAGATACCCAGATACTGGTTTTCAAAAAGGAGTTTTGAAATCATCAGATTTTTTCAGAAAAATGGTTTTCCGAGATAAAAAAACCAGAAAAAGTTTCAGTTATGGTCTTCAGATATGGATTATAGTTTTGAGATATTGTTCAGTTTTCAAATACAGATTTCAGTTTCAAACACAGTTTTCAGTTTACAGTTACAGTTTTCCGAAAGAGTTTTCAGAAGGGTTTTCAGAAAGTATTCGCTAAACACTTAGTATGTTAAGTGTATTAAGTTTACAAGTTTTGCATAAACTTCATGTATTCAAGTAACTTCACTTGAGATGCATATATTGAGTTCTATGTTTAGAAGTACTAGTACCTTCGCAAGTAGGTTTTTCAGAAAAAGATTTTAAGGTAACAGTTCATAAAAGCATGACATACTTCATCAACAGATGTGCATGTTAATATAGATATGTGACATGTTTATGTAGAAGTGCCTCATCGTAAGATTTTGATGCCGATAACATGATCTATATATATATATAATATATATATATATATATATATATATATATATATATATATATATATATATATATATATATATATATATTAATGATGATTATGAGTTGTGTATTTCCTTAGAAAGAACATTTTGAAACATTGATGGTTCGGGAGGTAATGATAACGTATTCGTGTGATGTTGAAGCTAGAATATAGTTTATAAGACAGTCAAGGATGGTTGTCTGATAGAAAAGATAATTTAAACTCCGATTTGATGATATTTCAAGATAATGAAAGAGACAAAGTTATTATAAGTGTCTGCATTATATTAGTAAATAGTACAAAAGTAGGTTAAGAAAAGAATCAGAGTAGCACCGTAAAAGTATAATGGACTTCATTTTGGTAGATAGTGAAGTAAAACATGATGAGTTATAAGGAATGTAATAACCAGAAGTTAGTTTATGCATGTGTGTTCAGATCAAAAGACCCGTAACTAGAAATATGGTATCTAAATGGATAAGAGAATCATACAGTTATATCTGTTTTGTAAATCTCTGCATGATTACTTACTGAGTCAATATGACTCACATCTTTTCAGTTGCAATTTTGCAGGATAGTAGCTGTAGTTCGGTGAAGACTTTGAAGACAGTGGATTGCCCAATTTGCAGTCAAGGGAGTCCTGGGTTGAGTATGGGTCCTCACGGCCCTTTGTAAAGTTTTTTTTTGTATTTGCATCTCATTTGTATAAGTCATGTAATGGTATAGTTTCAATTGGATTCTGGCCGGAGGCCAAGTAGTTTATAATTTGTTCTTTGAGTTCAGGCCTGAGGCCTTGATATTGTGTTTCCGGCCTGAGGTCGAGATTGTTGTGTTTCTTGGTGCATGTGGATGCTGGCTACAGGCCAGGTTGCATGATGTTACGAATACATCATGCCGAAATTTCGTTAGAATCAGAGGCTTATGGAGATGGGTTCTCCTGTCTCCTGCCGGTAGCATCCTGGCCTAGGCGGGATGTTACAAAGTTGGTATCAGAGCATGGTTTAAGAGTCAGAGTCAGTAGCATGGTCTAGAAGTCAGTGACTGCAATTGTGGGGATCCAGCTGTCGGAGATTGTCTTCAGTTTGGTAAGGACCACGTAGGTCTTTGTTTGTATCTAATATGATTGTTTAAAATGATTTGATTCTTTTATTCTATGCTTTGTTTGTTTGATATGGGGTCCATGTGAGACTCTTCTATTGTGTATAGGTTAGCTATCTCTGTATGGATAAGGAAAAGATTAACTTAGTACCAGTTTAGGGCCCTTGTGAGGCCAGAAGAATTGAGATCAGAACCAGAATAGTACAGTTAGAGATAAGAACCAGATCAGCATAATCAGGGTTGAGCATCAGATCAGCATAGTTAGTTTAAAGCCGTAGATGAGCTATTGTAGATTCTAGTTATGGATAACAGTTATCTTAGAGTTGAGATAGAGGAGTGATATTAGTAGAGTTTAGAACAAGATAGTTTCGGCGTATGTGACGGGTTTGTATTAGCAGATATAGTGATAGAGAAATTTCGAGGACGAAATTTTTATAAGGAGGGGTGAATGTAACATCCCGGATTTTCAGAACTGTTCCAGGAGATTCCCGGGCGATTGTTTTAGTCTTGGATCGGGATAATGTTGAGAAATAAGAGTTCGACCAATGTTATATGAGTTGGAATAATGGATTATGAATTTTAGTCGCGTTGGAAAACGCGTGGGATCAAAAGTCGGTTACGCGATTTTCGTATAATGCGTAAAGTTTGTTGTTTTGGTCAAGAATAGAGCAAACGAACTCCGATCGAGCTGCTTTTTGGACCATCGGACTCGTTTTTCCGATACGAACAACTTTCATGTTGAACACTTTTCGAGAACCGCATCAGAAGGGCTCCGAATTTGCGATTTTCCAGAAGATTCTAGAATATGGACTGATTTGTTATTTCTGCAGGGACCAGATCGATATTTTCCAGTTGGGTATATAAAGCCTCATAGTTTGGTTTAATTGCAAAATGGCAAATCCTTTACATTTTCCTCCACCCGACCCCATCGGTCTTCTTTTCCCCCCTCTCGGTTTTGTAGTCGCGCCGGCGGCCTGCGGCCACCGCCTACCGGCGCGACCACCCAGAGCGAAGCCCCGGCCACCGCGCAGCTAGTGGTGGCCGGCGTTGAGGCTGATTCACCAGCGGCAGAGAGAAACGGCGGAGAGAATGGGCGCATGGTGGGTGATCGGTTCCAGCTCGTCGGGCTATTTCACGGGCCGTGCCACCTACCAAATCGAAGCCCTCGACGAGTACTACGAGCGTGCGGAGGCGGTTTTGCCGAACAGCGGCTGAAATTACGTAAAATGAGGGAAAGAGCGTCGATGAACAGTAAACTCATTTTGAACGGTAGCTCCGATCAGAATTCCGTCGACACTAGCGCGTTCGTATGGCCGAGGGGAGTCCGAATATGGCCTCAGAATTTCGGTACGACTCTCCGTTTAGATTTTGTTATTTTCAAGTGTATCGTTTTATATTCGGATGTTTCCGGTAGTTTCGTAAATTAGCGAATTGCATGTTTATGAATTGAATATGATTTAATATGTTAAAATGATAAATGTGATAGAATCCGGGGTGAATCGGATGAGTTATGATCGATCCGGTAGATTTAGCGAGATTCCGGTTAAACAGTGTTTCTCGCGTGTTTGTGTATAAATGATCGTAAGCTTGGTTATGATGTAATTATGGTATTTCGAGGGTATTTGGATAATTTTGGATTTGGTCGGAGGGTTCGAGACCCTTCCGTAGCGTTTGCGGAAACTTTTCCGCAAGTTTTGCCGCAAAAGCATAAAACGAGAATTTGACCTATCTAGTTGGTTTAGAATAGCAATGTGAGCATGTGTTAGAGTAATGAAACTTAAACCGTAGAGTCGGTGAGGATTGGTGATTTGTTTTGACAAAGTGTTATATATATATATATATAATAAAGTTATATATATATATATATATATATATATATATATATATATATAAAACACTTGTGAGAAACTAATAAATGTAGATATATGTGTATAAAGATGATCGAAAGAGACAGAAGCTAGTGGACTGGTATAGATAAGAGCAAGTAATTATAAATAGAAACATAAGTAGAAGATAAACAGAAGTATTCAGAGGCAAAGAGAAATAAACATAGATATGTACCGGTTTATGTATATCCAGCTGGAATATGTGAGTAATATTATATTAATGAATATAATTTTATAAAACCTGGGTATGGGGGGTTTGTAGAAAAACTACGCCCTAGGGAATGAGACTAAAGCTATCAATAAGATAAATATAGATATATTACGGACACAAACTAGATTTTGTGATAAATCAGGAATGTTGGGAATAACTAGAAAGTTGTGTACTATGTATAACCGTATGAGTGTGAGATTGTACATTTAATTTAGTATGTATGTAGCGTGTTTTATAACATAGAAGCGATAGGATTAAGGAATAAGTGTAAATCAGTAAGTATGTGAGTCGATGCGTTAGGCATATACGAGTGCAGGTGTAGAATTTCACACAAGAACGAACATATATAGGTATGTATTCAGAAGCATAAGAATCTATGTATGCGTATAAGTTAGATTGTATATATATGTTGTCAGAGGGCAGTAGTAAGTTCGTGAATGGTAAGTATGTGTCTTGCGTGGTAGCATTGTAATAAACATTTAAGTAAACATAGAGTGGATATGTTTATGATAAATTGTAAATGGGGTCATGAATTGAGAATTTAATGCTTGTATATATGTGATACTTGTTATATTAGAATAATTTTTGGCAATGCATGTATGCATAACTGTGGGAATGATGATATAGGATTTGTGTTTGATTAGTAAGAGTCTACGAGCATGTATATGTACTTATATGCCATCATAGGAAAGCATAACTAGTTTAGAAGGAAATACGGATTTGCATACGTGTATGTATGTATATATAAATATATATATATGTGTGTGAGTTATGTTGAGATTTTCAACAATGGATTAAGTTGAGAATGTTTTCAAGAACTCAAAGTATTTCAAATGAATATTTTCAAAAGCTTTTGAAGAACCGTGTTACGGAAAGATGCTTTTTTTAGTTTCGAAGTTTTATTAAGTATGAGTTTTCTGATTTCCGGGGCATGAGGGAAAAACTCACCCCAGTATGTAACTTCAGATACAGCCGGAATTGATGGATACAGATAACATGTGCACATGTTGAGGACTGAGGGGACGCTCTCAGATCCTCCCAGATGGGCTAGGGAGACGGCGAGATATCACGCCCCTAGACCCCCAGACAGATTACACTTACTTTACTTTACTTTTCAGTCTTTATTTTTACTTTTCAGTATAAGGAGGTAACTTCTCTCTGCTGAGTTGAAGGGTAAAGATTTTATTACTAATATTTAGATTTATCTCCCTTAATTATAATATTTAAATTATTTAAAACCTTACTTAATGGAATACCTCCTTTATGGTCGGTTGTACTTAATTAAATTGATTTTAACCTGACTAATTGGATACCACATTTATGGTCGGTTGGAATTAATCATAAATCTAACTTAATCAGGATACCACCTATATGGTTCGTTGGTAATGTCATTTATATATTATAATAAGGGAGATATTTAAAATAAAAGTAATAAAAGTGGATCATCTAACCCCCAGCATTTTCATTATTGCTTTATTTACCTTTTTAATTTCCAAGCTTTACTTTATGTCATTTACTTTATTTATGTCTTTACTAGTCCTAGAAATGTGTTGTAACTAAATATCATAGCTGGGGTTATGATGAATTCCAATATCACCGGTTTATAAGGGGTTATTTTATGACTTGGGTAATATAAAGGTTTATATATTGAGTCTTGAGCTTAATGCTGAAGGGGTTTTATAGCGGGGTGAATCCGGTAACGCAGCGGAAGCGGCGAAAATCGTATTTTCGGATTTCAAAACTTTTTCTCGGATTTATTAAATAAACATATTTATTTAATATTCTAATAATCAAATTATGAAATAAAATTTCAAAATGAATCATATTCAAGTGAAATTTCCAAATTACCCTTATATGGTATTTTGTCCATTTTAGTCCGAAATTGATCCAATCAATTTTGAATGATTCTAAATCATTTCTAAGATGAACTTAGCATGTTCAAAACATCAAAACACCAAAAGCCACAAAATCCCCATTTTCTTCTCCAAAGCCGTGAGCACCACTTGGTGCCCATTTTGACCATTTGGTCATTTCATGCTTCAAATCTCATCCAAATGAAATCCAATCAACATGAAATTTTGTGTGCATCATATACACACCCAAATGCTCAACATTTATGAAAATCCCCAAATTTGAAATAGGTTATGAACCCTAATTTTTCAATTTCCACAAATTGGATAAATTAGACTTAATACTCTAAATCAATTACTTCAATCATCTTTCTTACATCCAATCCAAGTCTCAACACAATGAAACAACTCAAGATCAAATCTAGGTCATCTTAGAGTGGATCAACAACTCTAGATTAGCAACATGGTTTCATAAACCTTATAAGAATGTTTATTACTACAATAGTTAAACACTTCCTTCATTACACATGCTCAACACTTTCATCAAAGTTTTCCATCATCAAAACACAAGAAATAAAGAAAATAATAACTTAAAAACATCACATGTTAAAGCATGGATCAAAAGAAACAATTTCATTACTAATAGTAAGTTTGAAAAACTTACTAAATCCAAGCTTTCCTTAAGCTTTTTCTTTTCCTTCTTCTCTTTTTCTTTGGTTTTTCTCTTCAATGGAGTTCTTAGAAAAGTGTATATGGTTACCAAATTCAAGTGAAATGAAAACAATATATACTTGTGAAGATAAAGCCTTGGCCGAATTTGTCACAAGCAAATACAACAAATTGAATTTCAATTTCATTTCACAAACATTTGGTTAAAGTAAATTAAATATCTAAACTTACTTTAAAGATATTTATTCACTTTAATAAAGGAAACTTTAATCATTACAAAATAAATATCTAAATATAAGATATTTATATTTTAATTATATTAATCATTTAACAATTAAATAATTAATTAATTAATTAAATACAAATATCTCAAATATATGTATTATATTTACATTAAATATTAAATACATATATTCATTTATGATATAAGTCAAATATCTCAATTTGACATTTAATAATGTGTATTTAAAATAATCAAGTATTAAATGTAAATATACAACAATTAAAGAAATGACTATCGGGTCCCTACACATGTATTTTGCGTTTAACCTTTAAACGACTTTGTAAACAATCAATATTGTTTATTATGTTGCTCTAGTGCTCTACGAGTTTATTTCATTATTGAGACTCTCTAGATTCAGGCATATCCGTCACGAAATCAAATTTCGTGTCCATAATTTATCCACCCATAAATTATGACGATCACGGATAAACTGGCTGAATCATACAGGTCGAGGTCATGGCAAATGTTTAAATCCTCCGTCACAGGTATCCGGATTTATCCCAGAGATACAGATGTAAACGTCAAATCTCTATGGGGATTATCCAGTCGACTATTCTATTAGCAATCTCACAAGAATGTTTAGAACTAGCTTCTAAACTTTACCACGGGCCCATGGTTTTATCTGATTGCTAATTGTATGGACTACCTATGCTCTGTTACACAGAACTGACGGATTCTATCTTGACACACATAGGACACACTGAGGATCTATCTACACCCAACGAACAGGCGGAGGTCTGATCTTAATAGATCGGTGACGTGACTGCCATCTAAGTGTAGAGGATGTCTCATGTGCCCACAATGGCATCTCAAGTCTAAGAATCACAAGTGCTACTCAACCCAAGAAGATTCTTATTGACGTTGGTGTACCATCCATTAAGAATCTTCGGTGAGTCGTTCAGTGTTTATCCGTTATAAACACCTACAGGTCTATACCAGTCCCCAAGACTTATGATTCATTGAGAAATCATTGGAATCATATATTCCAGTATATGACTTGTACCGGTCTCAACGGGTTTACTATACTGACCAAGCAGTGTAAACCTTGACCATGAACAGTCTGAGAATGACAACGTCATGACACTCGTCAATGTCCGTTGCGACGCTTTTGCAACTGTATCATGACTAATCATTCTAGGGTCATTACGTCTTTACCATATTATAAGATTCATTATATTAAAGAAACTGTATATATTATTCATAATAATAATGTTTTACAGAAGTATTTACAAGGAAATACAACCGGGAATTGGCGCTGTGAGCACCAACCCCTACAAAAACTCCCACTTGCTCTAGTGCTAATAACGATTGTATCTAATACCCATCGACTCCACGTGTTTATCAAACAACTTCGGAGGTATGGCCTTCGTCAGCGGGTCTGCTACATTGTCTTCACTCGGTACCTTGCACACGATAATATCCCCTCGTGACACAATCTCTCGAATGATGTGGTACTTGCGTTCCACATGCTTCGACTTTTGATGCGCCCTTGGTTCCTTTGCTTGCGCAATGGCTCCAGTATTATCACAGTATAACGGAATCGCATTCACGATACTTGGGACAACTCCCAATTATGTGACAAAATTCTTTATACACACAGCCTATTTTGCGGCTTCAGAAGCTGCAATATATTCCGCCTCAGTGGTGGAATCAGCTGTAGATCCCTGCTTGGAACTCTTCCAACAAACTACACCTCCGTTAAGGGTAAAGACAAATCCAGATGTAGACTTTCTATAATCGGGATCTGATTGGAAATCGAAGTCTGTATACCCATTAACTTGCAGTTCGTTTCCTCCATAAATTATTAACTTATCCTTAGTACCTTTAAGATACTTGAGGATATGTTTAATGGCCATCCAATGGTCATTGTCTGGGTTGGACTGATATCTGCTAGTTACACTAATAGCGAAACTGATATCAGGCCTAGTACATAACATGACATACATTATGCTGCCCAAACACGAAGCATAAGGTTGGCTAGACATTCTAACCTTCTCATCTTCTGTTTGTGGACTCATCTTCTTTGAAAGATGAATCCCATGTCTGAACGGTATGTTTGCTGTCTTACAGTTACCAAAATTATACCGTTATAAGATCTTAACTATGTACGTTGATTGGGATAACCCAATCAGCTTCCTTTGTCTATCTCTATAGAGTTTTATCCCTAAAACATAGGAAGCTTCTCCTAGGTCCTTCATGGAGAAATTCTTACAGAGGTACGCTTTAACGCCTTGTAACATACCTAAATCATTTCCAATGATTAGGATGTCATCAACATATAGGACTAAAAATACGACCATGCTCCCACTGGCCTTCTGATACACACAGGATTCTTCTGAATTCTTGAGAAAACCAGACGATCTAATAATCTCGTCGAATCGAAGATTCCAACTTCGTGAAGCCTGTTTAAGTCCATAAATGGACTTCTTAAGCTTACATACCATGCCCGAGTTTTCGCTGGACGCAAAATCTTCCGGCTGTTCCATATAGATTTCTTCATCAAGAAATCCATTTAGAAAAGCCGTTTTGACATCCATTTGCCAAATCTCGTAGTCATGATACGCAGCTATAGAAAGCAAAATCCGAATAGACTTAAGCATTGCAACTGGTGAAAAAGTCTCATCGTAGTCGACACCAGGTCGCTGCGTGTAACCTTTTGCTACTAGTCGGGCCTTGTAAGTTTCAACCTTACCGTCAGGCCCTCGCTTCCTCTTGTAAACCCATTTACAGCCGATAGGAACAATTCCCTCTGGAAGCGGAACCAAGTCCCAAACTTGATTCTCATGCATTGAGTCTATCTCGGATTTCATGGCACTTTGCCATTTCACGGAGTCGATGTCCAACATCGATTCTCTATAGGTGAAAGGATCTGTCTCTTCTATTAAGAGAACATCCAGACTCTTTTCTTGTATCAAATACAAGCGTTCAGGAGGTCTGGATACCCTTTGCGACCTACAGAGTGTATGTGTTGAAGGTCCTTCATCTACTTGAACTTCAGGTTCCTCCGTTGGTTCATTGTTCTCAGGTTGTACTTCGTCAAGCATAACCTGTCTATGATCACCACCTTCTGACAAAAATTCTACTTCTAGAAATTTTGCGAAGCGAGCTACGAATACATTTCGATGCTCGGTATCATAGAACAGATATCCCCTCGTGTTCGGAGGATATCCAACAAACCTAAACTTTTGCCCTCGAGGCGAGCTTCTTACTGCTGAGTCACCCTGACATAGGCAGGACAACCCCAAACCTTAATATAATTAAGATTTGGTCTCCTACCGAACCATATCTCATACGGTGTCGTAGGAACAGCTTTTGAAGGAATCTTATTCAAAAGATGTGCGGCGGTTAAGAGAGAGTAGCCCCATAAATAATAGGGCAAATCTGTGAAACTCAACATTGATCGGACCATATCCAATAAAGTCCGATTCTCCTCTCAGATACCCCATTGTGTTGTGGGGTACCTGGAGGAGTGTATTGAGCGAGAATCCCATTCTCTTTCATATAATCAATGAACTCACCACTCATATATTCGTCACCTCAATCAGATCGAAGGCATTTAATATATTTCCCAGTTTGTTTTTCTACTTCATTTCGGAATTCTTTGAACTTTTCAAAAGTTTCCGATTTATGTCGCATCAAATAGACATAACCGTACCGTGATAAATCATCGGTAAAGGTAACGAAGTATGAATAACCACTGTGAGCAGATTGACTTAGTGGACCACATACATCAGAATGTACGAGTTCCAGTAAGTTTGTGGCTCGGTGTCCAACACTAGAAAATGGGGCTTTGGTCATTTTACCCTGAATACAGGATTCACAGGTTGGATAGGATTCAATGGTGAGATCTGGTATCAAACCATTCCTAACCATTTGATTAAGGCGTTTAGCCCCAATATGACCTAGCCGCATATGCCAAAGTTCAGTATTATTAATTTCAGGTAATCTACGTTTATTAATTCCAGAACTTATATATCTTTTGATGTTTGCAGTGTATAATGACCATGCATATTTGGACAACAAAGGATCTGAATATTATTTTTATCATATAAATACAAAGAACTATTCTTAATATTAATACAAAAGCCTTCTGTATCTAATACAAAAAGGGATATAATATTAGCCACACATCCTGGCACAAAAAAGCATTCATTTAACAAAAGTGTCCCATTCGGCAATGAGATCTCGCATACTCCCACTGCAACTGCATCCAGTGAGTCTCCACTCCCGAATCGCAACTGCATCTCTCCAGGCTTCAGCCTCCTACTTTCCTTCAGCACCTGCAACGTATTGCAAATGTGAATGGGACAAGCAGAATCTAAAATCCAGTTGGATGTAACGGCTTCACAAGCCAAAGATATATCAATAACTGGAAAAATAAAAGTACCTGATGTCGATGCTCTCTCTCTCCTGATCTGGGCAATGTAATCTGGACAGTTCCTCTTCCAGTGCCCGACCTTGCCGCAGTGGTGGCATTTGTCTTCAGAAGCCCTCTTGGGCTTGGTTATCTTTGGCTGCTGTTGAGGACCAACTGCCTTCTTCTTCTTCTTCCCTTTCTTGTTCATTCCCTTGGACATTCCTTGGGAAGAAGCTGAAAGAGAAGTAGATCTCGGAGGGCGAGTCGGTAATCCCTTCTTGAGGTCCTCCTCTGCCGTGAGCAACATCCTATGTAGCTCATGGTAGGTGCAGACAGTCCCGTGCATGTTGAAGTACATTACAAACTGTCGGAATGAAGCTGGCAGAGAACCAAGAATGACACTCCTCCCGAGAATGTCATTCAAGATGAGATTATGTTGCCTCAATTGATCGATCAAATAGATCATTTGAAGAACATGTGGGCTAACACTTTGCCCCTCATCTAGACGCGCATGGAACAGTTCCATGGCGACCTTATGAACAATCACTTGTTCTTGGTTCTCGAACGATTGTCTCAATCGCGTCATCATACTGTAGGAATCAATCATACCATAGTATTGTTGTTTGAGTTTCGGAGAGAGGAACTGAGGATGTATGATTTAACCCTTAAGTCATCATCCTTCCAAGTTTCAAAAACTCGGCGTTCCTCTTCCGAAGCCTCCTCACCCACTGCAAGGGGAAAAGGGCCCTCAAGCACATATCCCAACTTCTCGGAATCGAGGACAATCCTCAAGTCCATTTCCCAGTCCGTAAAGTTCTCAGCGCCTTTCAGTTTGTTCGCATCAAGCATACGCGCAAACTGGTTTGTGGATTGACCCGCCATAGATCACGAAAAACGGTTAGCAGATAAAAACAGTTTCATATAATATCAAAAGCATAAACTAGATCATGGATTTTTAATCTAATATGCCCCTCCCACTAAATCATGCATTACTGTAATCCCAACACAGAATACAAATATTCAATAATTAAATTAATATAAATAGTGAAAAATGGACCCCGTGAATATATTTCAGCTCACAGCAGAGGCACGGTCTCGCCTACGTATATTCATCAGGTAGACAACTCATTTGTCAATCACTCAACAGTGACTCCTAAACACCCGGTCATGGACGTTCTCGTTGTCGCTGCGGAGGCAGGCCCACAAGGAGACGTACCAAGGTTAAACTCGTCAATGATAAACTCAAGTTACTCAAGTAATCCTGACAGCTAGGGCACGTTCAGAATTCCGCTTTTACTTGAATTTACCTAGTATCTGATATACGTTCGGTATAAATAAATCTTTATCGGCTACACTCCCACAGCAGAGGCACGGTCTCGGATGTAGTCACAAGAGATATTCATAAACCGTATTGACGAGACGGGACATATAACATGCATCAAATACATAATTACATTAAAACCTTATTATTAGGGATTTTCCGCTAAGTGTCATACACCCTAAATCTAACCGATTCAGTTTCTAATAAGCATGCATAAGTCAAGAAAAGATGATTAAAATAAAGCCAATCATTTTAAACGGCCTAGAATCAGACTCGCTCTGATACCATTTTGAAGGGGTTTTATTACGGGGTGAGTATCCGGTAACGCAGCCGAAGCGGCGAAAATCGTATTTTCGGATTTCAAAAATTTTTCTCGGATTAATTAAATAAACATATTTATTTAATATTCCAATAATCAAATTATGAAAACAAAATTCAAATGAATCAAATTCAAGTGAATTTACCAAATTGCCCCTACATAGTAATTTGTCCATTTTAGTCCGAAATTGATCTAATCATTTTGAATGATTCTAAATCATTTCTAAGATGAACTTAGCATGCTTGAATCATCAAAACACCAAAAGAACCAAAATCCTCTAATTTCCTTATCTTGGCCGAGAGCACCAAATGGGGGGGGGGGGATTGCATTTTGTCATTTCATGCATCAAAACACATCAAGATGTAATCCAATCAACATGAAACTTTATATGCGATATACACATAAATACACAACATATCTCAAAAGCCCAAATTTGGAATTGGTTAAAACCCTAATTTCTCAATTTCAACAAATTAGACTAAATACACCAAATCAATTACTTCAATCATCTTTCTTACATCCAATCCAAGTCTCAACACAATGAAACAACTCAAGATCAAATCTAGGTCATCTTAGAGTGGATCAACAACTCTAGATTAGCAATATGGTTTCATAAACCTTATAAGAATGTTTATTACTACAATAGTTAAACACTTCTTCATTACACATGCTCAACACTTTCATCAAAAAACACCATCAACAAAAACCACAAGGAACAAAGAAAGAAACATCCTAAGAATATCATATATTAAAGCCTAGAACCTAAGGAATAAATTCCTTACTAATAGCAAGTTCAGGAAACTTACTAAAAATCCAAGCTTTTGATGTTTTCTTTCTTTCTCAAGCTTTCTTTTGGCTTCTTCAATGGTGTCTCTCTTTTTGTAAAAGTGTATTAGGTTAACTAAATGAAAATCAAATGAAAACAATATATACTTGTGAAAGAAAGCCTTGGCCGAAATCAAAACAAGCATATACACCAAATTTTCATTTCAATTTCATTTGGTTTACATTTGGTTAAAGTAAATTAAATATCTAAACTTACTTTAAAGATATTTATCTACTTTAATAAATGCAACTTTAATCATTACTAAAAAAATATCTAAATATAAGATATTTATATTTTAATTATATTAATCATTTAACAATTAAATAATTAATTAATTAATTAAATACAAATATCTCAAATATATGTATTATATTTACATTAAATATTAAATACATATATTCATTTATGATATAAGTCAAATATCTCAATTTGACATTTAATTAATGTGTATTTAAAATAATCAGTATTAAATGTAAATACACAATAATCTAGTAAATGACTATCGGGTCCCTACACGTTATTTTGAGTTTAACCTTTAAACGACTTTGTAAACAATCAATATTGTTTATTAATGTTGCTCTAGTGATCTACGAGTTTATTTCATTATTGAGACTCTCTAGATTCAGGCATATCCGTCACGAAATCAAATTTCGCGTCCATAATTTATCCACCCATAAATTATGACGATCACGGATAAACTGGCTGAATCATACAGGTCGAGGTCATGGCAAATGTTTAATTCCTCCGTCACAGGTATCCGGATTTATCCCAGAGATACAGATGCAAACGTCAAATCTCTATGGGGATTATCCAGTCGACTATTCTATTAGCAATCTCACAAGAATGTTTAGAACTAGCTTCTAAACTTTACCACGGGCCCATGGTTTTATCTGATTGCTAATTGTATGGACTACCTATGCTCTGTTACACAGAACTGATGGATTCTATCTTGACACACATAGGACACACTGAGGATCTATCTACACCCAACGAACAGGCGGAGGTCTGATCTTAATAGATCGGTGACGTGACTGCCATCTAAGTGTAGAGGATGTCTCATGTGCCCACAATGACATCTCAAGTCTAAGAATCACAAGTGCTACTCAACCCAAGAAGATTCTTATTGACGTTGGTGTACCATCCATTAAGAATCTTCGGTGAGTCGTTCAGTTTTTATCCGTTATAAACACCTACAGGTCTATACCAGTCTCCAAGACTTATGGTTCATTGAGAAACCATTGGAATCATATATTCCAGTATACGACTTGTACCGGTCTCAACGGGTTTACTATACTGACCAAGCAGTGTAAACCTTGACCAGGAACAGTATGAGAATGACAACGTCATGACACTTGTCAATGTCCGTTGCGACGCTTTTGCAACTGTATCATGACTAATCATTCTAGGGTCATTACGTCTTTACTATATTATAAGATTCATTATATGAAAGAAACTGTATATATTATTCATAATAATAATGTTTTACAGAAGTATTTACAAGGAAATACAACCGGGAATTGGCGCTGTGAGCACCAACCCCTACATGCGATACGTAACGCCCCAAAGTCATGGATTTGCACTTCTGCCTCCAGATAGGCGAATTGGGGGGACGGACGATACGTAACGCCTCCATGCGCCAGTTTTTCTACAGATACCCAGATACTGGTTTTCAAAAAGGAGTTTTGAAAACATCAGATTTTTCAGAAAAATGGTTTTCCGAGATACAGAACCCAGAAAAAGTTTCAGTTATGGTCTTCAGATATGGATTATAGTTTTGAGATATTGTTCAGTTTTCAAATATAGATTTCAGTTTCAAACACAGTTTTCAGTTTACAGTTACAGTTTTCCGAAAGAGTTTTCAGAAGGGTTTTCAGAAAGTATTCGCTAAACACTTAGTATGTTAAGTGTATTAAGTTTACAAGTCTTGCATAAACTTCATGTATTCAAGTAACTTCACTTGAGATGCATATATTGAGTTCTATGTTTAGAAGTACTAGTACCTTCGCAAGTAGGTTTTTCAGAAAAAGATTTTAAGGTAACAGTTCATAAAAGCATGACATACTTCATCAACAGATGTGCATGGTTAATATAGATATGTGACATGTTTATGTAGAAGTGCCTCATCGTAAGATTTTGATGCCGATAACATGATCTTATATAAAGATATATATATATATATATATATATATATATATATATTATATATATATATATATATATATATATATATATATATATTAATGATGATTATGAGTTGTGTATTTCCTTAGAAAGAACATTTTGAAACATTGATGGTTCGGGAGGTAATGATAACGTATTCGTGTGATGTTGAAGCTAGAATATAGTTTATAAGACAGTGAAGGATGGTTGTCTGATAGAAAAGATAATTTAAACTCCGATTTGATGATATTTCAAGATAAAGAAAGAGAAAAAGTTATTATAAGTGTCTGCATCATATTAGTAAATAGTACAAAAGTAGGTTAAGAAAAGAATCAGAGTAGCACCGTAAAAGTATAATGGACTTCAGTTTGCTAGATAGTGAAGTAAAACATGATGAGTTATAAGGAGTGTAATAATCAGAAGTTAGTTTATGCATGTGTGTTCAGATCAAAAGACCCGTAACTAGAAATATGGTATCTAAATGGATAAGAGAATCATACAGTTATATCTGTTTTGTAAATCTCTGCATGATTACTTACTGAGTCAATATGACTCACATCTTTTCAGTTGCAATTTTGCAGGATAGTAGCTGTAGTTCGGTGAAGACTTTGAAGACAGTGGATTGCCCAATTTGCAGTCAAGGGAGTCCTGGGTTGAGTATGGGTCCTCACGGCCCTTTGTAAAGTTTTTTTGTATTTGCATCTCATTTGTATAAGTCATGTAATGGTATAGTTTCAATTGGATTCTGGCCGGAGGCCAAGTAGTTTATAATTTGTTCTTTGAGTTCAGGCCTGAGGCCTTGATATTGTGTTTCCGGCCTGAGGCCGAGATTGTTGTGTTTCATGGTGCATGTGGATGCTGGCTACGGGCCAGGTTGCATGATGTTACGAATACATCATGCCGAAATTTCATTAGAATCAGAGGCTTATGGAGATGGGTTCTCCTGTCTCCTGCCGGTAGCATCCTGGCCTAGGCGGGATGTTACATAAAGAAAGAACTATTACGTAAAATAAAAAATTAAATACAAAAAGCTGTAAATAAACAAACAAGATACAATCTTCTTAGTATTCTTAAGGAAATCTCCGGAAGAAGGTATGAATTTTACAAATGAAATTGCTTGGTATTTGCTTGGTATTCATAGGCAAAATTTTACCTTCACCAATTTCTCCATAAATTTCTCCACTAATTTCTCCACCAAATATGACATTACATCTTGGCCTAGGCGGGATGTTACATAAAGAAAGAACTATTACGAAAAATAAAAAATTAAATACAAAAAGCTGTAAATAAACAAACAAGATACAATCTTCTTAGTATTCTTAAGGAAATCTCCGGAAGAAGGTATGAATTTTACAAATGAAATGGCTTGGTATTTGCTTGGTATTTATAGTCAAAATTTTACCTTCACCAATTTCTCCATAAATTTATCCACTAATTTCTCCACCAAATATGACATTAAACATGACACCAAATCCTCCATCAAACATGCGAGCATGTTTGGTGGAAGTTTGACAATTTTATTTTATTTTATTTTATTTTGTTTTGAAAATGACTTTAATAATTGCATATAACATACTTCTGGATGTTTTATCAATTTGGATCATGAAATCTTCTGAATTCAAAATCATTATGAACGTCGCAGTTGTAGATCTTTAAGTCTTCTTTAATCTGGAACTTGAATCACCTTAATCTGATATAGGTACAGAAAGTTATAGCCAAAATATGAACATTACGCAAAGTTGAAATTTCCGAAATTGTACTTCGTTACAACGCCATTTCAAGTTTCCAACCTCCAAAATCTAAATTTCACGTCCAGTTTTTGCCCTTATTTGTTCCACATTTAGTCCTGATTGATTCCATTGAGTCCCAAAACTTTATTTATCTGCATAACATACAAAAACACATCAAAATATTAATAAAACTCGTGAAACCATACAAAATATTAGGTTAAAGGGGCGGTAAATAGTGATATATTTTCCGCTCATCACACCCCAAACTTAACATTTTGCTAGTCTTCGAGCAAAATAAAAAAATAAAATAAAATAAATAACTGAAACTAAATTAAACTAAGCCCTTTTCGTAAGGATTATGGTTGCATTTAGCATATGCAACAAGCCTTTAAACCCCATGTGTCCCTAGTGGACGAGTTGTAGTCTCGTGAGGACTTGCGGCAATGATACCCACAAACGTCAAATGCACACAAAAGTAAAAAAGATCAAACAAGTTAATGACTAAACAAGTGAAATTCTTATCCAAGGTAATAGTTGTTTTATTTCTTTCTAAATTACCAAATAAGTAAATTCTCCGATTATTTTTACCATTCTCCATATACACAATCAACAAGGTATTAATCAGCTTATTGTACCCATAATATTCATAAGTGTAGTTGAAAATAGAGTAATATTTTTGTTTCAAAGTTATATCGGAATTCACACCTTTTGAGCAATGGAATTTGTTTCTGATTTTTTTTCTTTTATTTATTTACCACATTTTCAATCCATGTAGCGAGCTTTGGGCCAGTGGTTTTAGGGTATTAGGTGTTAAAATACCCCTACGGACTTAATTTCTCAGATCTCATATGTTTAATATTTTTTATTCCATTGTTTTTTTTATATGCTTCCTCCAATTAAACTAGAGCACTAATTATTACAAATTTTTAATTACAACTCATGGCTGTATGTTACCATGCATGTTGATAATACCTGTCAACTGAGCATATGAAGATCCAATTTAGTCGGTATTATGGAGAATTCATAAATTAAATAATTCAAAAGGAAATAAACAAAAGTTAACTTGTTACTAAATATGTTGAGATACGTCTCAGGAAAGGAAATTCCATACTCAACTATTTCACACCAATTTCACCAGTTTAGTCAAATTAAAAACATAAAATTTTTTTATTTTTTAAAATTTTTTAATTTTTTGAATTTTTTTGAAAATTTTTGACTAAAAACCAAGCAAAAACAACACAACGAAAAAATAAAAATAATATATTAATCAATTATTCCCTGTCCCCCAAACCTAATTGAGACATTGTCCCCAATGTCTAAAAAAATGGAAGAAGAGTTTAGAGGATCGTACCTAGTTAGCTGGTATTCTACGTCTAAAAAGAAAATTAAAGGTTAAGATTCAAATTTATTTGACGTTTCTTACCACGATCATTATCGGACCAGTTTATCTTGGAAAAGATAGGTCAATTTGTGGTTCAAAAGCTAAAAATTGGTCAATTAAATCATGGCAGTTCTGGCAGTTAAGATGATATCATTACAAGTTTTGACACAAATCGATTTCTCCAGACATCATCAAGAAACACACAAAGAAAATCATAAAATCCATCAATGTTAAGCAATCCAATTGGTTTTTGGTATATGTTCAAGTTTACCCAAGATTAGCACTGTAAAAAATTTCCTCGATCGTGCCCAAGCCACCTGGCAAAGCAATAAAAGCATCAACAAGATTAATCTTTCAACCAGTCGTTCAGATATACATGACATGATAATTCCTCTACATTTGATGGTTCTATAAGATTCACCTCTGCCAAAGGTTTTGGGATGATTCTCAGAACTTGACTACCTCCTTCCTGTAAAGCCCTTGAAGCGTACCCCATTAGTCTAAGATTGCCACCGCTATATACTAGGTGTATATTCATTTCGGCTATGACTCTATCCAATTCCTATGCTACCTCAACGTACTCCGGTTTAGATCTAACACTAGTTCCGCAAAACATATAGATGTTTAGAATTCGTCTTCTTGAAGTTACTTCCATTTTTTTGTGTATTTATTTCTCAAATCTAGATGACTTCAAGAGTGCAACAATGAGCTGAATTTATAGAACCTGAAAAAGAGTGAGTAATAATAGTACTAGTACCTGCCAAATGACAATTATTAACTAAACAGTAAAATATATCGTGAAAGTAAAAAAGTCTGGATCATGTGGGAGAAAATAAAAGAAAATAACAAAACAAATATAATTATTAGATAAAGACAAAAAGATAATAATAATTACAGGAAGTAACGGCTTGATTGATATCTATGTTAGAGACAAGCTTCCCATCTAATTTTCTTATAAATTGGCAAACATAGTCTTTTAAAGTTAGATTCCCGAGACTTAAATGTTGACTTTCTTTTCGAAACTGTGTATATAACATGTGAATTGTGTGATGCACATATCCACTGGGACACGTCTCAAGAGTCAATGATATGTCATTCATAAAGAAAAAGAGTTAATTTTATCTTTACGATTATCAGGAACCATTCCTAAAGAATGACAACTAGTATTATATGTCATGCGTGCATATTTATAGCAAACACCCATTCTTTTAGCTCTTCTTTTCTTAGTATAGGTGTTTCTTCCTAAACCAGACAGATATGAAATAAATATGTCAGAAGACTCACTTGCCAATCGGACCCGTACTTTAATTAACAAACGAATGTCATTAGGAATACCTTTGATCATTAGTAGTCTCATTCGTTCTATTCGGGCTTTGTAGATTTTATCAGAGAGTTTTGAGGGAGAGAAGGAAATTACTTGTGAAGATTTGCGAGAACATCTTCCATTATGTCTATGACTTTACCTACAAAATGAAACACACAAAAATAAAACACACCAAATCTTAATTTATACACAAATTACATGGGTTGCCTCACTGCTAGTGCTAAGTTTAACGTCATTAGCTAGACTTGACTGCCCGAACATTAGATTAGATCTGAAAGTGTGACACTTTTTTTTTCTCGCTCAAATGATTCTCCCCAGTAGTGCTTGACACACTAGCTATTAACTTTGAATGTATCGTTGGAGTTGGGATCAAGTAACTCAACGGCTCCATAGGGTAAAACTTGGGTAATCATAAATAGACTTGACCATCTTGATTTCAGCTTTCCAGGGAAAAATTTCAACAGTGAATTGTATAAAACATCTGCTGCCCTGAATCTAATTATCTGCGCACTATTTTTCGATCATGCCATTTCTTGGTCTTTTCTTTGTACAGTCTTGCATTCTCATAAGCCTGCAGACGAAATTCCTCTAATTCGTTGAGTTGGTGGATCTTTTTCTCTCTTGCTACTTGTGGATCAAGATTTAACTTCTTCAGTGCCCAGTACACTTTATGCTCAAGTTCCACTGGCAAATGGCATACTTTCCTAAACATCATTCGATGTGGGGATATATCAATAGGTGTTTTATAAGCTATCCGGTAGGCTCATAATGCGTTTTCTAGTTTTATAGATCAGTCCCTCCTTGTTGGTCCAACAGTTCTCTCTAAATTTTTTTGATCTCTCTATTTGAAACTTCAACCTGTCCATTTGACTGTGGATGGTAGGCAGTGGCAACTTTATTAGAAATTTCGTATTTGGATAGGAGTGCATCGAAGTATCTGTTGCAGAAGTGTGTGCCACCATCACTAATAATTGCCTGAGGTGTTCCGAAGCGAGCATAAATATTCTTATTAAGGAATTTTATAACCACTTTCGAATCATTTGACGATAGTGTTGTCACTTCAACCCATTTAGAGATGTAGTCTACTGCAACTAGTATGTATAGGTTTCCGAATGATAGAATAAAAGGTCCCATAAAATCAATCCCACATATATCAAATATCTCTACTTCCGGAATATTTTACAGAGGTCCTTCATTTCTTATTGCAATATTTCCAGTTCTCTGGCATTTGTCACATTGAAGAGCAAATAAGTAAGCATATTTAAACAGAGTGGGGCGAGAACAAACCTGATTGTAAGACTTTATCTGTAGTTTTTTTCGCTGAAGTGTCCGTCGTATGGTGATGAATGATAATATTGTAAGACACAATTGACCTCCTCTTATGGGACACAACGTCTAACTAATTGATCAGCACATCGTTTAAATTAGTATGACTCACCCCAGATATAGTGCTTGACTTCCTTGAAGAACTTCTTTCATTGCTGATGTGTTAATTCCAATGGCTATTTTCCAGATACTATATAGTTTACATGATGGTAAACAACTATTCATCTGGAAAAGTTTCTTTGATTGTCATTTCGTTTCTACTTGTTTCTCCATTTTTGAGTCTCGATAAGTGACCCGCCACTTGATTTTCTGTCCCTTTCCTGTCTCGAATCTCCACGTCAAAATCTAGCAGCAGAAGCACCCAACAGATCAATTTAGGTTTGGCATCTTTCTTTGCGATCAGGTTTTTGATTGCTGAATGATTTGTATAGACCATCATTTTGGGACCCAGTAGATAGGAACGAAATTTATCAAAAGCAAACACAACTACGAGCAACTCTTTTTAAGTTGTTATGTAGTTGAGTTGTGCTTCATTCAAAGTTCTGCTGAAGTAGTAAATGGTGTGGAAAATTTTATATTTGCGTAGTCTCAAAACTGCACCTATAGTGAAATCACTAGCATTGCACATCACCTTAAATGGAAGCATCCAATCTGGTGCTACTATGATGGGGGCAGAGACCAGCTTCTATTTCAAGATCTCAAAAGCTTCATGGCATTCTTTGGTGAAGTTGAAAGTCATATCTTTCTCCAGTAGATTTCATAGCGGTTTAGCAATCTTAGAGAAGTCTATGATAAATCTCATGTAAAAGCCTGTATGTTCGAGAAAACTCCGAATCCCTTTGACAGATGATGGTGGAGGTAATTTCTCTATTGTTTAGATCTTTGCTTTGTCTACCTCGATTTCTTTTTGTGAGATCCGATATCCTACGACAATGTCTTCATGCACCATGAAGTGGCATTTTTCCCAATTGAGTATCATCTTGGTATTTTACATCTTTGTAACACTATTTTCATATTTTGTAAGCAGTGGTCGAATGAGTCTCCAAACACAGAAAAATCATCCATGAAAACCTCCATACTTTATTCCAGCATGTCTGAAAAGATGGCCATCATGCAAATTTGGCAGGAGCATTACATAGTCCAAATGGCATCATGCGAAAAGCAAAAGTACCATACAGACGTGTATTCATTAAAAAAAATAGAATTCATGTCCCGCCAGTCAGTCTAGCATTTGATCAATGAATGGCAGCGGAAAATGATCTTTCCTTGTTGGTTTGTTCAGCTTCCTATAGTCCATGCATAATTTCCATCCAGTCATCATTTTTGTTGGAATCAACTCGTTCTTTTCATTTGTGACTACAATTATTCCTCCTTTTTTAGCACACATTACATAGGACTCACCCAAGTGCTGTCATAGATGGGGTAAATGATGCTGGCATCCAACCATTTGAAAATTTCTTTCTTTACACCCTCATTCATGATTGGATTTAATCTCTGTTAATGCTCCACTGTGGCTTTGTACTCGTCATTCATCAGAATTTTATGCATGCAAAATGATGGACTAATGCCTCTTATATCTGCTATAGTCCAGCCAATAGCTTTCTTGAGTTCCTGTAACACTCTCAGCAACTTATCTTTCTGCTTCAATGTTAGCGACGAAGAAATAATCACAGGTAAATCAAAAGAGTTTTCTAAGAATGAATACCTGAGATGGCTCGGAAGTGGCTTTAGTTCCAACTGTGGTGGTTCTTCAATCGAGGGTTTTATTATCTCATTTTTTGATAGTTCCAAACTTTCCACCTGTGTGTCAATTTGAAGCCATATGGTCTTTCAAGATAGTTGATATATTCTAAAAATTCATCATCTAGTTCGCTATCAATCATGTTGGTGATGCAAGCTTCAAGTTTATCTGTGGAAAGTTGCATTGCATCATTATTCTAGATGATATTATCTATTACATCAAGTCAGAAACATTCCTTCTTCTTTTCATCATTAGGGAATTTCATGACTTTGAAAACATTGAATGTAACTTTTTGGTCCTGCACTTTCATTGTTAATTCTCTTTTTTGTACATCAATAACAGTTCGACCTGTAGCCAAGAATGGTCTCTCGAGGATGATGGGTACATCTTTATCTTCTTCCATGTCAAGGATAATGAAATCTGCAGGGAAAATAAATTTGTCAACTTTGACCGATACATCTTCAACTACACCTCTCGGAAATGTGAGTGATCTGTTAGCAAGCTGATGAGTAACTGAAGTGGGCGTTGCTTATCCAATTTACAGTTTCTTGTAAATAGACAAAGGCATCAAGTTAATGATTGCACGTAAATCACATAAAACCTTACCGAAGTAATTTTCTCCTATGATGCAAGGGATGGTGAAACTGCCAGGATCTTTCAACTTTGGGGGAAGCTTCCTCTGAATAATGGTGCTACATTATTCTGTCAATGTTACTGTCTTATAATATCCTAATCTTTTTTCATGACAGAATATCTTTCATGAATTTCACATTGCTGGGTATTTGTTCCAACACTTCTACAAATGGAATATTGATATGCAGCTTTTTGAAAATCTCCAGGAATCAAGCAAACTGCTTGTCTAGTTTATTCTTTTGGAGACACTGTGGAAAATGTGGAGGATGAGTAAATCTTTCTTGATCATTTTCTTTTTCCTCTTTTTCCTCCATCTGTGGATTTGCTTCGCTGCTTTCTTTTGGAACTTCCTCAGTTGATGCTTTGATTCCAATATCTATATTGATTTCAGTGCCGTTTTTCAAAGTGATGGCTTGACATTGCTTCTTCCATCTGTTCCTTGGATTTAGTTCTGTGTTGCAAGTGTACCTTGTGGTCTATAACTCTGAGCATTGGCTAGTTGTCCCACTTGATTTTCCAGGGCCTTTATAGAAACATATTGGCTGTGAATTAATGCTGCTTAGGATTGAAATATAACATTATATAGTGCTTGTGGCTTTTTCATCTGAGCCAGCAATTCTGCTATTCCTGATTTTTTTCATACTAATGGGTTTTGTTTTGCTACTGGAATCCTAATGGTGAATTGTTACTCCATGCAAAATTGAGATGATTCCAACCTAGGTTGTAGGTGTTGGAATATGGATAGTTCCCATGTCTATTGAAATTTTTGACATAAATCACTGTCTCATCATATTGGTTGTATGATTTTGATTCTGGTGCTCCTTCATATGGTGAACTTATGGATCCAGTATTACCCTACATGCTAAGAGTTTCCATGAATTTGCATATCTGATCCAGCTTGGCATTCATTGCTGTTTTAGCTCCGACTTCGTAGATTCATTCTATTTTTTGAATCATACTCATTTCTATTGGCCACAAGGAATTATTGTTGGCAATTTCTTCAATTAAGCCTCAGACTTGATCTTCTCGTTTTGCTATTAAAGCTCCTCCAACATCAATATCTATTGACATTTTCATTAGTCCAGAAAGTCCATTGTAGAAGGTTCAGACTTTTAGCCACTTTGTAATCTCATGGTGAGGACATTTTCGGAGCAATTCCTTGTATCTCTCCTAAGCTTCGCAGAAGGATTCTGAGTCATGTTATGCAAAAGATGTAATTTCATTCCTCAGCTTTGTTGTTCTGGCTGGGGGAAATTATTTTGCAAGGAATTTGGTGGAAAGAGTGTTCTAAGTTGTGATGGAACCTGCTGGTAGTGAATATAGCCAAGCCTTAGCTTTGTCTTTCAAAACACACACAGTCTCATTACTTCTTCAACCGCTCGGTTGTAATTGAATGTGCCGAAAACTTCCACGAAGTTGCTGATAAGGGATTTAGGATCTTCAATTGCATTCCCCCCAAACTGTACTGATTGTTGTATCATTTGAATGCATGTTTTGATGTCACACGCATTTGCTGTTATGAGAGGAAGTATAATACATGAAATGAAGCCGTCAACCATCAGAATAGTTCTGTCTCGAATGGGAATTGGTGGTGCAACTTCCAAAGGTTCAGGTTCCATATTGATCAGTGCTTCTTAACCTTTAAGCCTTTTCCTTCTCATTGTCTGATTGTTCTTTCAATTTCTGGGTCAAGCAGACGGATTTCAAAGCTTCTGGATTTTCTCATGTAGTGTCTGAGAACCTGAAACACAAGAAAATAAAAATAATAATAAAAAAAAATTAGACAAAAGTAAAGGTATCTAACCCCAAAATTAATAGTAAAATATAAATAAATCATCGGAAATGACGCCAAAAACTTGATTGGTGAAATCAATCATATAACGCAAGCGCACGTATCGTTCAAGTAGTATAAAATGTATCGATCCCATGAGGACTTAATACCTAAGCTATCAATTTGAGAAGCTAAATGCTTACAAGTATTTAATAGATTGGTTGTTTGATTGAATGGTGATTTCAAACTAAAGCAAGTAAATGCAAATATAAATTAAAGGAAAATTTAATATCATTAAACTATCCAGGGTTGTGAATTTTTCCAGTGCCTTTAAAGATGAAGTGGTTATCTCACGTTTGTGAAATATATTGGTTTATTAACCTAGAACACGAAAATATGCAAAAACCTATGTCGATGGTCAGATGTAAACACCCAAATAATCCAATTAATCATATGTTTATGTTAACCAAGTTACCTGAATTCATTAAGATTAAGTTCCATTTGTAGCTATCCCCGCCCGATAGGTATAGGTCTATCCTGTAAGAAAATCTACCTAAGAGTCACCATGCCCCGAAATGAGATCATGAGCTATTGAGTCTAAGGCTGAAACCTAAAATTTCTTCATCAAGTTTACTTTAAATTTACGAGATCAATCTTATTAATGGAAAGTTAACAAGAAGCATTAAGCTTAAGACTCAATAAATAAATCTTTATATTACCCAAGTCGTAAATTAACCCCTTATAAACTGATGATATTGGAATTCATCACAACCCCAGATATGGTATTTAGTTACAACACATATCTAGGACTAATAAAGACATAAATAAAGTAAATGACATAAAGTAAAGGTAGGAAATTAAAAAGGTAATAAAACAATAAAGAAAATACTAGAGTTAGAGAATCCACTTTTATTTCTTCTATTTTAGATATCCCCCTTATTATAATATTAAACTTTTTATGACATTACCAACTGACTACTGATTAAATCAGATTCATGCTTAATTCCAACCGACCATAAAGGTTGTATCCAATTTAGTCAGGTTAAAATCAATTTAATAAGTCCAACTGACCATAAAGACGGTATCTCATTAAGTCAGGTTTTTAAATACTTAAAATATTATAATTAAGAGAGATTAATCTAAATATTAGTAATAAAGCTTTAACCTTCACCCCAGCAGATGGGAATTACCTCCTCATGCTAAAAAGTAAAAATAAAGACCAAAAAGTAAAGTAAAGAAAGAACTATTGCGTAAAATAAAAATTAAATACAGAAAGATGTGAATAAACAGACAAGATATAATGTTCTTAGTATTCTTAAGGAAATCCCTAGAAGAATGTATGAATTTTAGAAATGAAATGCCTTGGTATTAATTTCTCCATCAAACGTGGCACCAAACATGGCACAAAACATGGCACTAAATCCTCCACCAAACATGCAAGCATGTTAGGTAGAAGTTTGACAATTTTCATTTTTAATTTAATTTAATTTAATTTTTTATTTTAAAAATGACTTTAATAATTGTACATAAGATACTTTCGGATATTTTATCAATTTTGATCATGAAAATTTTCGAATTTGAAATTATTATGAGCGTCATAGTTGTAGATATTTGAGTCTTCTTTAATCTGGAACTTGAATCACCTCAATCCGATATCAGAGTAGAAAATTATGGCCAAACTACAAAAATTACACAGAGTTAAAATTTCCAAAATTGTACTTCTTTTATAACGCCATTTCAAGTTTCCAACCTCCAAAATCCAAATATGAAGTCCAGTTTTGCTCTTATTTGTTCCATATTTAGTCCTGATTGATTCCATTGAGTCACAAAACTTTATTTATATGCAAACACAACAAAACACATCAAAACATGCATAAAACTAGAGAAACCATACAAAATATTAGGTTAAAGGGTGGTAAATAGTGATTATTTTCCGCTCATCAGTAAAGTAGTGGGAGACACTACTGGGTTAAAAATCCATGAATAAAATAGTGTGTAATATTATGAAAATGGCCGCTAATGTTTTCCTTATTCTATTAAGTTAATTGTAATAAACTTCTAATCCATTGCATGCATATTATTTTTATAATATATATGTGTGTATACACACACACACACACACACACACACACACACACACACACACACACACACACACACACACATATATATATATATATATATATATGTTTTTTTGACTGTCCTTATGGTTGCAGAATTCTAGAATAGGTTCTAGATTAAGAGTAAGCTTGGATATTTTTAGATTAGTCAAAACCATCGGGAAATGTTGTTCCAATTTTCTTGGAAAATCAAGATGGTTAGTGACTTAGTTATTAAGACACATTAGGTAATCTAAATAGATATCTATTTTATGATATAATAGTCTCGAGAGAATAGTTTTTTTTGCAGTAAAAAAATTGACGTGAATCAGTTCATGTCTCAAGATTCTTGACTGCATTAAGAAAACCACATTAGGTATTTGTTTTCTGATAATGACGTTTCTTGGCTTTAGTGACCTTTAGAGGTAATGTGTGTCTGACACAGTTTGCTAATCAATTATTTACAACTGTTGTGAATAGTTGAAGATAAATTATAAAGCTAAAGAAATGAGATGTGTATAGTTGTATATAGAGAATATTGATTCCCACAATAAGAAAACTGTAGGTATGAGATACCAGATCTTATGTCTAGTTATTTGAAATATTATTTAATATTATTTTGAAATTTGATATCAGAACTTGGGACTATTGGATAGTTACTTGTTCTTTATAATATAGATATTTCACATTTTAATATGACTAGTAGTGTCATTGATGAAAAGATAAACATTAGAAAATATTTGGTTAAGTAAATAACTTAGATTAGTGCTTTATAAGATTTTATCACTTAAGCATTATATGCTTATTCCATATAGTAAAAGATGGTCTAATACGAGATCACACCACATATCCTTATACATTTAGAGAATATTGCATTCGGGAATGTGATTAAATCTCATTTAACCAATGATCGTCATTGGACCACATAATTATTAAACTAATACATTAGATGTATGTAGTTTAATTAATTATAAATTACTTTGGATAGTTTTTCTTACTTCGTAACTTAGTTAATGAATTGTCATGACTTAGTTACGTATTTCTAATTGAATATATATGAACGTCTTAAATGGTTCGAGAACTTTCATTGTGTTTCTGAAGAAACACAAATATAATATTTTGAATGGTTCAAAGATATTCTATTTGAAATCATGAGTCTTTGAATTGTTCAAAGATGTTTGATATGACAAATTATGAATTTATGACAATTAGTTCTTAGGTTATTTAATGAATGTGATTCTTACTCAAAATTATTCTTCTAAGATTCCATCGTGATGGAATTGGTCAGTAAGAGAAATTAAATCTTATATGATTTGACTCGTTTGATATTAAGTATTTCCGAATTATTTTCAATACTCTTGAGAATATGCTCCAGTAATAATAATTCATCATTTTAATTAATGTTCCATTAGTTTCTATAGTTACGTATATGATATGTATAGGTAAAAAATTCGAATCTTGAAAAGTTTGAGATTTGAATCTTTCTTTTGTATAATGGTTATATAATTGAAAATACTTACGCCTTAGAGGTACAAGTAAAAGTTTATCATTTATTTTGTTTAATAGAATATTGCATTCTATTTGATAGAATATCTTTTCTACGATCCCGAGTAATAAAATTATTTTATTACTTGGTGTGTAACATTAGATGTTAACGATTATAGAAAAGACTTGACTTAATGAAGTCAAATGTGAGAGTGATAAACTATAAATGGAATTACATACTTAATAAGATGAAAAGACCTTTAGACAGCTTCTATCTAAGTCCAATAGGATGTCAGAATCATTTGCGAAGTATTTGATACTTAATGGTTCTGTTTTTCTTTTTTTTTTTTTTTTTTTGGCATTTTGAAGAAAATTATCCTATAACTTATAGTGGGAGCGATATTTGATATCGATTTCGAAAGTTAACATTGAATCATAAATTTAAGATTGTTCGTAGCTTACTACGATCAAGTTTTGAACTTAATTGAGCTTTCGCTATGAATCATTCATAAAATGTGCAAATGGTTTGCACATCGAAAGTAAAGTGAGCTCGTTAAAGGTTTGACCTTTATAGTATGACATTGAGAAATGTTATACTCAGCAATCTATTGTAGATTATAAGGAAACTTGTCTCTAGTCACACTAATCGAACAATTAAAGATCTCTTGGTTAATATTGATATTAAACTATGTATTTTAGTTGAGAATACAAAGTGGCGTTCCTGAATAATTTCTTTGAAGAAGAGATCGATTATGATTTCTTTGTTTGAAGAGTTCATCTTAGAATGGCCCTGGCTGAGGTGAGCTTTCTGAAATTTATGTTCTCTAATTTTGATTACAGTCAAATTGTCCGATTCTATCAAAGCATAAGGAATACATATGTTATAGTATGGTCAGTAGGAGTGTATAAAATTTCTTTCTAGTATTGTATATCCTAACGACATTATCATTATTAATGTAATAATGAAATGTTGTGAGGTAAAAGGTTTACCTAAGTCTTCTTCTCTCCATGATAGTAATGGGAGTAGTCTTTGTTATATTTGATATAAAGTTTCATATAGGATATAAAACAAGAGACTTGTGAGATACTCCCATTAGTTTTGCATTAAATATGATCTAATAAAGGACACATCAATACTATCTGTGTGACAGTTAATGTATCTGTTTAATAGTTAGTGTGTCTTTTATATATAATATTCTTTTTCATGAAGGATGATTCCTTTGTCGAAAAGGAAATAGATTAGAATATTTAGTCAATCTTATGTATCATAGGATGATGTCATAATGAATACTATATTAAGTACGATTAAAGATATCGATTTAATCGTAATTGTTATGAGATATTTTGATATGTTGTACATAATATGATGTGTCTTGAAACATGTTAAGATATTAAGAATGAGTTTCTTATTCATGGAGAATATAATCTGCAACCATTAGGATCAAATTAGTTTTAAGTCTAATTATGATGTTAGACAGTTTATGTCATATAGATTCAGAAAAGATGCAGTGGGAGTGTCAAGAATGATTCTACTGTGTAAGTGGAATTAGTTGTAACTTATGAAGTATTGACTTATGAAGTTGCATAGTTACCTTATAAATTAGAAGTTTTGATATTAGTATTATGCTTGCAATTATCTGCATAGTATTTGGATTTGATCCCTAAATACATAGACAAGTCAGTAGCTGTAGCACAATATTGATGTCGCATCTAAGTCATATTGATACAATATATGAATGATGTTGGATAAGGGAAACAATTGAGTTTCTTGGATAAACTCAATATTTTATAGCAGGCTTACTTGTTATTGCCTATCTCTTGAGTGCTAGGTTAGCTCTTGAGGACCATGTGTATGTAATACATATTTAGATGTGTATGATATATTGGATTGGAATAAGATCAAGTGGGAGAAATTGTTAGGGTTGGTGCTCAGAGTGCTAATTCGGATCGTATTTATGTCCGATTCATGAATATGAATGATTCTTTTTTCCATAATATTACTTATTTATGGTAATACTTATTGCTTTTATATATATATTCGATCTAATTACTATTATATTGAAACTAAATATAGTTTAGTGATATGTATATATTAGACAAAGACCAGATATGAAGTGGATTCTGTGACGGATAAACCTAAACTTAAAAAATCCCACAATATGAAGTGTACTCATTGAATACTTGGGCAAAACATTATGAATAATATAGATTATTCATAATACTTCATCAAATTAAATGAGTTAATTCGAGTCGTTTAAACAGTTAAACGAAAATACATGTATTAGGGGCATTTCGGTCAATTGATAATTAATATTTATTTGCATTTGATACAAAATTTGATTTGATACATATTAATTATTTATCAAATGAGATTTTGACACATGCCATTAATATATATATTTGTTATTTAATGTAAATAAAAATACACATATAATAATAATCGTATTTATTAATTATTTAGATGTTTAAATGTTAAATATCTAGATAATTAAATTATTTCAATATTACATAATTTATATGCAATATTTTTGATTATTATTGGTTACATGTGGCATGATTCTTTTAAGCTTGAAGTAAGCAAATTGGATTTGTTAACTTAAAGCTTATTATTATTAATTAATTAGATTAATTGACCAAATGACCCAAATGCCCTTATTCTTACCCCTAAAGTCGGTTTTGCTTATTATTTAAAGTGAGAATTTTTTTTTCTCATTTAATAAGATTTCATGGCTGAACCGCTCATGAAGAAAGAATCCAAAAATTTGTTTGAAGAAACAAGGAAGAAAATGAAGAAATCAAGAAAAAAAGTTTAAGAAAATTAGGAGATTTGGAGGTAATCTCCATAACTCTTAAACTTAGGAAGACATTTCTTATTCTTGAGAATCTAGACAAGTTCTAGGGTTTCTTCCCTTATATTTTGGGCCTTTTTGATTTAGAGGATGAATTTGGAGGCTATATGCATGTGTGAAGTTAAATTGGATAATATTAATGTAATATTAGTTCAATTTTATCTTTTAATGACTTGTTGGCATTCTATAGTATTATGAACGCTCTTGTAATACCTAGAATTATTCTTGAGTTCTTCATAAGTGGTGACTTTGGTTGGTGTTAATGTTGATATGATTGATATTGAGAAAATTGGATTTAAAGCATGAAAAATGATATTTTGGTTACCAATCAGATCTGGAAATTCTATGATTTTGATGATGAATGGTATATTTCATAAATGTATTAGATGTGTTTTAGGCATTGGAACATTTGACAAAATTATTTTAGAGTTGAAATATGCAAAAATATAGAAAAACGGCGTTACCGGGTGTGTTCCGGGCTTACCGTGTATCCGCTGTCCAAACAGTGAATTGGTCACGGTTCAAGCAGCCCATGAAATGCCCAAGTACTATTAGGGCTGACCTGGGCAGCCCCCATGTGTATTGGGTAGTCAGTTCGGACAAAAATGTTTTATGCTTTTTTACGAAAAAATATTTTCGTAAAAATTTCGCGATGTTTCTAACATATTTATGTCATTATTTGATATCGAATAAATATGTTTAGGTGAAATATGAATGAATTATTCATATTGGATATTGAATAATTTATTTGGTAATTTTAAAAGTTTTTAAAGTAACGATTTCACCCGAATTACGAGCTTCCCTGCGCCCGCGCAAAACTCAAACACCAAATACTTATGATTGCAAATCTATTATGAATGAACATATTATTTTGAATACAAAAGATTGTGGATTTTCATAATATTTTTGTAAAAATATTGACATGTTTTGAACATAAAAGGACCAACTTGCAAAAATTAAAAATTCTGGGTGGTTTCGGCAATTAGTAAAAATTTGGAGTTTTTTGTTGAAATCTGATTTTGATGCGTTAGACATGTTGAAAATCATTTTAGAAATGATTTAGAATCATTCAAAATTATATTTGACAACTTTAGGACTAAAATGATCAATTTACAAAGTATTGGGGTAATTCGGTAAATATCAAGAAATTTGATTTCTTGTGTAATTTTTCAGAATTTGATAATTGGGTAATTAAATTATTAATTTTATTTAATTGATCCCAGGAAAATTTTGAAATCGAAAAATTTTGATTTTCCGTGTTTCCACTGCGTTACCGGATTTTCGTCATAAAACTAAGACTAACAAAGAACAAAAAATATTTGAGTGCACAAACAAAAATGTGAATGTATTTGCATGGGTTCTCCAAGGAACCAAGACTAATCCCCATGGACCTGAAAAAGTTTGGGTACCAAAATATACTTGAATGATTATATAGGCAAAGCTTTAGGAGAAGCTATCAATAATAAATGCAAATTAATCCCAAAGACTGGACAAAAATGAGAAAATAGCTCAAAAATAGAAGAATGTCAAATGCAATCCTTAAAATGAAGGAATTGTGATAATTGGTGGATTTTTCACTAGGTGACAATGGTAATAGGTAAAATCCATGTTTACGGAAAAATGGTACAATTTTCTCCAACATATATATATATATGCTTATTTCAATTGATATGAATTGGACTTGAGTGTGAAACATACTAGTGATAAGGCAAATTTGAATTTCAAATATTTAATTGGTATCTATCTATGCTTAATCATATTATTTATCTCATTTGGTATCATGTAGGACTTATTGATTAATATGATATATGTGATCCTTTTGAATTTTTAGCATTGAACATGCCTTGCTATTGATCTTTATTGGTTGAAAATGAAATGCATGTGTATTGACTTAATTTGAATGATTTTGATGATCATATGCATGAATTTCATATTGTATGGCAAAATGGGAAAATTAAATGGAAAATGCTAAGTGTGAATGTTGATGAACTTTCATATGCTTTTATATACATATATTGTTTGGTATCTTATAGAACTAAACTTTTACTTCTCCGTCCTTTTCGATAATGTCAAAGAGGGAGAAATCATGAGAATGAGATTAAAAATTGTACTACCATCACCCTTGTATTAAGTGTTGGACAATTATGACCCATAGCGTCACTATTTGTACAGATCATGGTGTTGTTGTACAAATTAACTATGTGACAAAGGAGATTGCTCTCTTATCATTTGTGATTAGATCACCAAGATATATAAATGATAGGAGGTCCTTATGATTTATTCCTGGATTGAGAATGATATGAGACAGTATCAGTCCACGAAGGATAAATCATTAAATATCCATAGTCAGAGTATTATCGAGATTGGACATCGATAAATACGTAAAAGACTAGTATTACACTTGTGCGAGTTGTGAGGGCACAACGGCATAGTTCTCATATATTTGGGTATAGGATACTCATGCAAGTGTAATAGGAGGTTGTATTTTACCGTTGGTACGGGAAACAGCTTCGCTCTGGAAAGACCCCCCGCGGAATCCCATTGGTAGTATGACTATGTGTCTATGGGAGTCTGCAATCAGGGTAGGTGTATTTGGTCTTAACCTGAGACTTCCACCGCTAATACTTGCGACAATCAATATACTTTGGTTAAGGTCGTCTAGGGCTTTAACCGGTCTATGTACGCCAATTTTGGGTATATTGAGAATCGTAGTGTGTTGGGTGTGATGTCAAGACGGAAGTATCACTCCAGTCATATGGAGATGATGATCACGTAGGATACGAAACTTGATCTCTTAAATGCTCGAGCTATCGGGATATTATGACTAGGTCATGTTTATCCGATTATAGAGACTAGTTGCCAGACATCCGATATGTGCTTCGTACGTGGCAGACACAATTCCAGCCCCAGGCCTAGCACGTGACCATCCGATGCTGGACAGAAATACGCAATACTATATACTACACTTGATATAGATCACATATTCCTACAATGATATTTCTGGAGAATTGGGTAGGCATGGCGCTTTGCTAGAAGCCAACCTTGTCTTGTAAATCGGTATATACATAGTACGAGGTACTTACTTCTTCGGATAGTCCGACGATCGAATTTACTGCCAACATATTCGGGGATCTCATGGGTTGCTTCCTGAAGATTCACCGATGATGCATGACTCACACTTTATTAATCTGGGATTAATTTGAAGAGAGAGAAAATTAACCTAGGATTAATTACAGAGATATTTATCCGGGATAAAATATTAATTAAAGAGAGAGAACGATTAATTTGGAATTAATCGATAAAATAATATTTGATATATTATACGAAATTGGATTTCGATGCGGAATTAAAATTAGATTTTAATTCATGAGAACGAATTAATTTAGAATTAATTCGTTAGCGACGTGAATAGTGATTTCGCTAGGCGTAATCGTTTAATTACGTCGCAATGGAAAATTCGTTAATTTGGAATTAGCGAACCCGAGCCCGAGTGTGATTGCGAGCACATTCGTATTTCGAATTCGAATACGGCACGCAAGTCACATCAAGTGTCAAGTCATTAGTCACATCAAGCGTCAAATCACTTGTCATTTTGAGTGATGTGACTTGACAATATATCACTTTATTAAAGTGACGTGAGTTGATGTGAATAGTAAAAGGAAAAGTTAAGTTGCTTTTTGCTTTTTGACTTTTACTTTTTGAAAGTAAAAAGGGTAAATGTTTATTAATTTTGGAAAATACATAAACCTAATATACCTTTTATTCTTTCTCTCTCTCCATTCACGGTTTCAATGAAACTCATCTATTTCCCTCATTTTTCTCACGGCTTGGAGCAATCTTCTTCTTCTTTCAATTTTTGGTTTGACCGAATCAAGAAGAGAAGCAATGAAGAAGACAAGTGCTAGCACACACATGGGTTGGTACAAAGGTGATAGGGAAGTGATTTTATGAGCATGGAATCACTTTTGGAAGCTTGAATCTTAGAGCTTCAATGGAGGTATTCAATGGCCGAATCTTGGAGGACCAAGATGAGTCAAAATCATGCAGTCCACTGCCCAAGGATGCTACTGCCGTGAGCTTTTGCAAGATCCGTTCATTGTGAGTATACTTCGCACCTCCTTTGATGTGTATTCACTTGTTTCATTACTTGATTTCATGATCTTGAGACCTAACTAAGACACCAACAATGGTATCAGAGCTTTTATCAAACATGAAAATTTTAGGGTTTGAAATTGGGTAAAATCAATTGAAGCATGATTTGGTTAAATTGAATGATTAAGTATGCTTGTATGTTGATTAATTAAAGTTATACATGATCAATTTCATGAAATTTGATTGGATCAAGTTTTCCCCAATTTTGAAGGCTTGGCCGAAAATTAGAGAGCCCTAATGTCTTGGTAATTTTTTGTTTTTTGATCATTGGATGACTTAAAACAATTGGGTAATGTTGATTTGAGGTTTAATTGGATTGAATTTTGAATTGGACAATTTTCCCTAAATTAGTGACTTGGCCGAATTCATGAGGATTTGAAATTCATGGTTATTTTTTGATTTTGATTCATTGGATGAGTTGAATTGATTTGGGAAATGATGATTGTGGATTCAATTGGATTGAAACCGAATCGGATTGAAATACCCCTAATTACTGAGACACTTGAAAGCATGTAATTGGGTTTGATTTTGAATGAATAGTATTGGACACTATTTGATGTTAGAGTGCATGATTAATTATGCTAATTAATATTTTAGAAATATTAATTGGGTGATTAATTATGTATTACACTTAGGTTAATTAATTATGGAATTTGGAATTTTATAAGTTAATTAATTGGGCTTGAAATTGGATTTGGGCCTTAAAGGTTGTAATTGGGCTTTTGGGCTTGGTTGTACCAAGTTAGGTTTATGCCAATTTGGTTGGATCCAATTGGGCCCAAAACCGCATCCAATAAAGTCCAATTATGACTAAATGGACCTTTAAAGTTTGATTGGGCCTAATGAGCCTAAATTGATTTAAAGGCTTATGGGGTAACTCCTGGGTTGGACTTTGGTTATCGGTTTGACCCGAGTTGACCAAAAGTCCACGCTTTAAGAAATTAATTAAAAGCCCATTGGACTTTAATTAAACAAACGTTGGACGTTAATCGGGCTTTGAGACCCGTTATGATTGAATTTGGAATTTAAATCGTAAAAGGTTAATTAATAATAGTGAAATATTTAATTTGGAATTAAATATTGAATTAGTATTAAATACAAATTGAATTGGATTTAATGTTGTAGTTTAATTTAATTCAAGAATTCATACTTTAAGTACTTATTCGCAAAACGAGTTTGACTCGAGCAAAATCAAATCGTTGTTTGAACATTGGATGATCACTTAATTATCAGATTAATTAATTGGATTAGATTGATTGATAACATGCTTGTGTGAATACATGGTTGCGATGTATGAATAATGCATATCGAATGGATATTAGAAGGGTGGGACAATTTTAGAAATTGTTGTAATAAATTTGATTTATTAATTGGACCTGCGTGTCCAGCCTTATCTCTTATGACTCTTTGTATTCTCTTCTCACCTATTCCCCTTAATGTAAATGAGGTTTCTTTAGAAGTATAGTGTAACGGGTAGAAGCAATACATGTGCTAGCGGGAGAGAGAAAGAGAAATATTTGATCTAGGATCAATGTGTAAAGTATCCATCCGTATATCATTATTATTTTTCATATGCGCTTTATTATGTATTTAGAATGCATGTTTAAGGGTGTATGATGATGAGACCTTAACAAAGATAATAAATTGGTTGTCAATTTGCACGCGAAAAACCCTCGCTAAACATTAAGCGTTTTTCTTCCATTGAGTGATTCTCACTCAAGATCCGAGACGACATTGGTTTGTTGGCCAAAGTCAAGGCCTTTGTCTGTCGAAGATGTGTTTGAATCACGAAGGCTTTGTTCCATATCGGTGTCTTGTCCAAGTTGTGGTTTGTTGGCCAAAGTCAAGACCAATTCTTGTCCATCGACATTGATTACGAAGCTTTCCATGGTCAATGGGTCGCGCTTGACTGGGATCACTAAGTTTGTTGTGCCAAAGCCAATGCTTAGTTGATTCAGAGGAAAAAGGTTAGGTAATACATTGGATGTGTTGGCAATATAAGATATATGTTTCGGACTTGGATGTCCCCCTACTGGATCTAGGAATTGGATTGGATCCAATTGATCTTAGAGATCTACCTAGTTAATTATCATACAATTTGTTGGCCAAAGTCAAAATTGTGTGATATTAACGGGATCCTAGCCCACTAGGAAACACGTTTTCCGAGTACTCGATAGAGGGTTAGAGGCTCACCAAAAAATAGTGGGAACAAGAATTGAATTTGCAAATTCGTTTAATACTTGTCATACGCGCTCATTCATATATATTTTGTCGTTGAATAAATGTTAGTTGGATTAATATTTAAATTGTTGTTTTAATAAACAGTTGGACTGTATTATAGTTGATTATATAATTGGATTATAGTAATCAATATATTTGAATTAATAATTTCAATTTACAGTTGATTTTATAATTGGATTATAGTAATCAATGTAATTGAGGTTAATTAATTTAAATTATATTTGATTGTATAGTTGGACTATAATAATCATTATAATACATGGTACCATAAATCGTTGATTAAATAGTTGGACTATTAGAATCAAGATAAAATTGAAAGATTGACATTTAAAACATAATCCTGGGGAAAATATGTTTAAATGGTTTAATTTTCAAATTGGGAATAAAATTTCAGGATGGTCTTGGAATATAATAACGTGTTATGCCTAAAGCACGAAGTTAAGCAAATAAGTGGAACATGATATTTGAAATATTCATGTAATGATAACTTTAGTACTTAATCCATTATACTTGTCAAGTAGACTTTTTAATTTCTGAATCAGCACTAAGGATTAGATCCTTAAAGTATGATAGTGAAATTAAAGGATTTTCATGAATCTATTTTAGATCTTTGAAATACTAAATTGCAATAAATAATTCTTGGAGAATTAATGACTAATCTCAAGGAGATAAATTCAAAGTTTGCAATTAGGCAAGTAGCGCTAGGTGCACCTTACTTCGATATTCTAGAAACCCGAGGCTTGACCAACGGCTTCTGGAATATGAAAATGGCAAAGGCAAAATCATTATAATCTTCTAGGAAGACAAAAGGACATATCCTAAGAATGAATTGAAGACGAACAAGGCTCTGACTTCAAAAATGGTTGTCATAATTATGTTCACTACTAGTATTAAATTAGATTTTAAATACTTAGTGTGGTACATAAATATGTATTGATTTTCAGAATCTGCTATGAGCAGGAAAATGACATCATTGAGATTTATCTACGAATTGAAAAAGGACGAAAGTTGCTATTTTAACCGTAGATACCTAAGTTTAGGAACTACCCTTCAGGTGTACTTAAATTAGGAACTGTTAAAATGAAACTAGTCTGACTAGGAACATTATCTCTAATCAAAGTATTATCCGTTGCGATATACCTTTATATTCTAGAACACTAAAGTGTTTCATTATATAAAGATGATATCGAGATAAACACATTAGATGTGAATGACAGTATTTATATTTAGAATATAAACATATCTCAAATATATAACATGACAAATAAATAGCTCAAACTGATTTGATCAGGTTGAAACTTAATTGCGGCTTATTGTCTGGGACAAAATTAAACAAGACTCGTATAACCACACTTTCGAAGAGTGGGTACTAGGACTAATTTGATCCCAATCAAATAAAGTCTACGAATCTAGTTTATTGGGCAAAGTGCCTAAAACACTATTTACTTGGTAAAAGTGTAAATGCCACCGATCTGTTAGCCCTAGTTTATAGTGAAGCAAGTGGGCCCATGTCTAGCTAGGCTAGATGTGGATATGAATATTTCGTGACCTTTACGGATGTGGCATCGCGTTATGGTTATGTGTTTTCTTTTGAAACACAAATCGGAAACTTTTACAGTTTCGACACGAAAAAGACAAATAGATCGGCTAAAGTATTGAACCATCACGGTTGGACCATGATAGAAAATACTTAAGCAATAAGTTTCTCACATACTTAAAAGAGTATAGTATTCTTTCAAAGAGGACTCATCCCGGAACACGTCAATCTGACGGTGTGTCCGAACAGATAGACCGAATTTTATTGGACATGATGAGGTTAATCATGAGTCGCTCTGAGCTACCATTTCCTTCAACGGATACGCATAAATAATGCAGAACTTATTTTGAATAAGGTTCCATAAAATCTGTTTGACAGACTTCATATTAGATATGAACAGGAAAGAACCGGGTTTTCTCATTCCTGATAATTGGGTATGCTAGGCATATGTTTGGATGATACCAAACCAAAACCCAAATTGGATAAGTGCCAATTGTACGTATCATAGGGATACCATAAGTATAGTACTTATACAACTTACGAGAGAACAATGTAATTATTGCTCGCCATACGGTTTTCCTTGAAGGAATACCGATATGCAGTGTTAAGTGGGAGGATAGTAAAACTCGATGAAAATCAGAGTAATACTGTTCAAGGCACCAAGTCCTTAATGGAACACAGATAGTTCATCAAGGATGAAACTATACCAATAATCTTCGAATACACAAGAACCGCGTAAGTCGGACAGAGTCAGAAAACAACCTGGGGTATGGTTTCTGATCTAACCTCATAAAGATGTAAATCTTATTGAGGTATACCAACTGACTATGTATGGATTCCATAATGTCCGATATGGATTCCATGTTTATCGACTCCCAATTATGGCAAAGTGCCATAATGTCCGATATGGATTCCATGTTTATCAACTATGTTTGGATACTAGTTGATGTACCGCAAGGCATTGTGCCTATAGGTATTATATAAGTCTTCAAGGAAGACAAACGTGGAAGGCAACATACCAATGTACTAAGCTAGGCTTGTAGCAAAAAGGTAGAGTTATCAACATTGTGTTGATTACGACGAAACCTTTTACCTGTTGCCATGGTAAATCCGTTTGGATAATGCTTGCTAATGATGCATGTTTTATTCATGAAATGTGGCAGCTGAATGCCAAAACCGCTTTCCTTAACGGAAACTTTTCGGAGGATGTTTACAACATCTTGACGGTTTTGTAGAACCATAACAAGCAAACTAGATTTTCAGGTTGTTCGATCCATAAATGGATTGAAGCAAGCATTAGATTCTTGGAATTGTCATTTTGATGTAATCATAATAGTTTATGATTTAATTCAAAATGAAAATAATTCTTGTGTATATAAGGAGGTTAGTGGGAGCGCACTGAAAGTGAATGTCCTGTAAAATAATGATAATATGTCATTTCTTGGAAATGATATTCCCATAATAATAATCGGTGATAGCTTGGCTTTCATGACAACGACTATAAGTCGTGATAACGGTACTATAAAGTTTGAATAACGGAACAGTGAGCTGGAAATCTTCCAAGAAAAATACTGTTACCGTATAAACAACAAATGCGGGTTATTGCTGCAGCTGAGGCAGCAATAGAAGCCATTTGGATCGATAACAAATCTAATTAGATTAGATATAGTTCTGTTAGCAGCTGAGCTAGGCTATATCACAGGCTAAAGAATTAATGGTCTCATCAACGATCCAGATATATACTTCGATATTCATCTGATTCATTCAGATCATACATCGTGGCGATATGATGATCGAATAAAGCGCATCGGACGATAATCATGTAAATCCGCTGAGGAAAGCTTTTCTCAGCAGTTTGAGCCAACCTTATATAGTTCGGGTGTAAGACACTCGAGTGACTGGCTATAGGCCAAATGGGAGATTGTTGGACAATTATGAGCCATAGCGTCACTATTTGTACAGATCATGGTATTGTTGTACAAATTAACTATGTGACAAAGGAGATTGCTCTCTTATCATTTGTGATTTGATCACCAAGATATATAAATGATAGGAGGTCCTTATGATTTGTTCCTGGATTGAGAATGATATGAGACAGTATCATTCCACGAAGGATAAATCATTAAATATCTAGTCAGAGTATTATCGAGATTGGACATCGATAAATACGTAAAAGACTAGTATTACACTTGTGCGCGTTGTGAGGGCACAACGACATAGTTCTCATATATTTGGGTATAGGATACTCATTCAACTGTAATAGGAGGTTGTGTTTTATCGATGGTATGGGAAACAGCTTCGCTCTGGATAGACCCCCTGCGGAATCCCATTAGTAGTATGACTATGTGTCTATGGGAGTCTGCAATCAGGGTAGGTGTATTTAGTCTTAACTTGAGACTTGCACCGCTAATACTTGCGACAATCAATATACTTTGGTTGCGGTCGTCTAGGGCTTTAACCGGTTCTATATACGCCAATTCTGGGTATATTGAGAATCGTAGTGTGTTGGGTGTGATGTCAAGATGAGAGTATCACTCCAGTCATATGGAGATGATGATCACGTAGGATACGGAACTTGATCTGTTAAATGCTCAAGCTATCGAGATATTATGACTAGGTCATGTTTATCCGATTATAGAGACTAGTTGCCAGACATACGATATGTGCTTCGTACGGGGCAGACACAATTCCAGCCCTAGGCCTAGCACATGACCATCTGATGCTGGACAGAAATACGCAATACTACATACTACACTTGATATAGATCACATATTCCTATATGGATATTTCTGGAGAATTGGGTAAGCATGACGCTTTGCTAGAAGCCAACCTTGTCTTGTAAATCGGTATATACGTAGTACGAGGTACTTACGTGTTCGAATAGTCCGACGATCGAATTTACTGCCAACATATCCGGGGATCTCATGGGTCGCTTCCCGAAGATTCACTGATGATGTATGACTCGCACTTTATTAATATGGGATTAATTTGAAGAGAGAGAAAATTAATCTAGGATTAATTACGGAGATATTTTATCTGGAATAAAATATTAATTAAAGAGAGAGAACGATTAATTTGGAATTAATCGATAAAATAAAATATTTGATATATTATACGAAATTGGATTTTGACGCGGAATTAAAATTAGATTTTAATTCAGGCGAACGAATTAATTTAGAATTAATTCGTTTGCGATGTGAATAGTAATTTCGCTAGGCATAATCGTTTAATTACGTCGCAATGGAAAATTCGTTAATTTGGAATTAGCGAACTCGAGCCCGAGTGTGATTGCGAGCGCATTCGCATTTCGAATTCGAATACGGCACACAAGTCACATCAAGCGTCAAATCATTAGTCACATCAAGCGTCAAATCATTAGTCACATCAAGCGTTAAATCACTTGTCACTTTAAGTGATGTGACATGAGAACATGTCACTTTATTAAAGTGATGTGAGTTGATGTGAATAGTGAAAGGTGGTTGGAAAAGTTAAGTTGCTTTTTGCTTTTTGACTTTTACTTTTTGAAAGTAAAAAGGGTAAATGTTTATTAATTTTGGAAAATACATAAACCTAATACACCTTTTATTCTTTCTCTATCTCCATTCACGGTTTCAATGAAACCCATCTCTTTCCCTCATTTTTCTCACGGCTTGGAGCCATCTTCTTCTTCTTTCAATTTTTGGTTTGACCGAATCAATAAGAGAAGCAATGAAGAAGACAAGTGCTAGCACACACATGGGTTGATACGAAGGTGATAGGGAAGTGATTTTATGAGCATGGAATCCCTTTTGAAAGCTTGAAGCTTGGAGCTTCAATGGAGGTCTTCAATGGCCGAATCTTGGAGGACCAAGATGAGTCAAAACCGTGCAGTCCACTGCCCAATGATGCTACTGCCGTGAGCTTTTGAGGGAGCTTAAAGGCTCGTGTTCATCGCGTCTCAAGATCCGTTCATTGTGAGTATATTCCACACCTCATTTGATGTGTATTCACTTATTTCATTGCTTGATTTCATGATCTTGGGACCGAACTAAGACACCAACATTATGAAGGAGAAAATTTATACTAATGTGTTTTGTCTAAGTTTTATAGAGCTATATTGAAGACAATCACACATTAAGAGGTAGTTTAATCATCAACATATTTGGACTCTCAAAAGATCACAAGTTTGAAAGGTTGCCATCGTCAAAAAGGGGGAGATTGTTAGTGACATATTCTTAAGATGGATTTTGATGATGCAACACTAGGAGTCTTCAACTCGCATTAGCGTACTCTACAAAAAGATATCGAAGCAATTGGTGATGAAGAACAATGAAAGTATGGACTCAAGCGAGAAATGAGGAATATCTTTTGTGGTTTTAGCTTAGGGTTCTCTTTGTAAAGTGAGTTGTTAATTTAATTCTCTAATCTCATATGACATATGCGCATTCATATAAAGGCATTATTGTCATGTGCAAAATGGTTTGAACTTTCAAATTATGATATTTTGGCATTGAGACAGACATACTGTTCCCCTACAGTGAAATACTGGTGTCCCTGCTCTATTTTGAGCAGTTTTACATGCTCTCTGGAATCAGAATATTGCATATCGGTCTCCTATACCAGTCGACTGGAGTTTGCATAGCACTGAAACCAAGATGGTCCATAGCGGGCTCCATATCGATGAGCATATCAGCATACCGGCTTTCATACCGATCAATAATTTGGTATTACATTTGAATCTTCAACGGTAATATAGCCGATATGCTTAGTAGACTGACATATCGACCTTTCAGACCTGCATACCACTTTCAGACAGAGAACATATGCTGTTTACACATTCTCTATAAATTGAGCCCCAAATCCATTTTTGCCCAGTTCTTAAACTTTATACAATTTATTCTAAGGAAAAAATAGAGGGTTAAATAAAACCTTCATTATCATAAACTCTCATACTCAAACTCACACACTACACCGTTATATCACTGTATTAATCTTAGATTTATTGAGTTAGAAACTTACACTTTAATCTTCTTATCTTTATGAGTGCCAAAGTTTTACTTTAAACTTCCATTAATAAATACTTATGGTTGGGAAGACCCTTGTCGAGTGGGTATACTCAAAAGGGCAATTTGTAAAACGTTATGAGTGAGACTAAGAATAAAACCCATTGTAAGGGTTTAAGAGTGGGCCATTGGAAAACTCATGTATTAAGGTTCAGATTGAACCTAAGAGACAGAACTATTGGTTGCTAGTGAGCCAGGAAAAACTCGGTGTGTAAGTTATGGATTCAGTTTAGTGGAAATCTTCAAGTGTGGCTTGAGGGAGTGGACGTGGGAAAAGAGTTGTTCATACCACTATAAATCACCAATGTCAATTCTTCTATCCCTAAACTTTTTATTTATTGCAAGTTTTATTTTATATACGTATATTGGTTAGAAACTTGCTTTTGGGTATTAATTGTGAAATTATTAAGTTGAGGAAATTGATCACTAAGCATTAATTAGTAAAGCTACTAACTTGGTAGAGTAAAATCGGCAAGAACTTTTATTTTCGCAATATTAGGCCATTACCCAATTCACCCCCCACTCCGGTATAGTTATGTTTGTTGTATGCTTGTAAGTTATTTCAACTGCTGGGATCGTGCATCACATCCTTCAACTGTCATATCTCGTTTGTGCAACTGCACCTTGGTGTTTTGGTTGATTAGGAAAATTTGGCCACTTGACCGAATGAGAGATTTGGTTGCTCTAAGCAAACTTTGCTCAGCCGATTGAATGATGCAATTATTAGGTCGATTGTAAGATTTGGTTGTTATTCTGATTGGGCGATTATTGTAATTTTTAGTTGTCAATAATTACCCCTTAAACACGGCCTAATTGATTTAGTTAATGAAATTGATTTGTAATATTTTGGCTGTTATTTCTTATCATTCATTAAATGTAGCACTTATGGTGACAAAAGAATGTGTCTTAATTAAATATAGCTTCATTGAATACAACCTTGAGATGACCCCTTATTAAATGTAAGATTCTTTCATTGCCCATCGTTTCCTTAATAAATGCGCATGTTTTTCCTCACATCACTCCAATTGATGCACGTCTCTTCTTAGTTTAAAATATTACGCCCTGTCTTTTCACGACTCCTGCCCTTTCCTTTTATTTCCATTTGGGGTGTGCCATCTGTCTAGGGCAATGAAACATTTTCCATCACTATTGATTATAAAAAGCCCATTTCTCTCCCCACTCTACTTTTACTTGCAATTTTCTCACTTCAGCACAAAAATCCCAAACCTTTTCTCTTAATCTTCTCAATCCTCTTCTTTTGAATGCCCCGGGACCTCCATCTTTCTTAACTGTAAGAAATCCTATGAAGATCCTTCAGTTGATGATGCTCTTTGATTTCTCTAGACTCAACAATGGACACCTTTGCTCTTGGTCTTGCCTTCATCGATGGAGAAGCCATCGTTATCGGTCTCTTGTCCAAACTCTTCCCTCTTATGGTGACCTTACTCTTTATAAACACCTGCATATGTCCTCTCTATCCCCTCTTATGGTGACCTTCCTCTTCATACCTAGCCTAAGCCAGATCCTATCTTTATGGACTGGTTTCAGCGCATTGAGGCTGATGGTGAAACTAGAAGACTTTGACCGTTTTCTATTCCTCGTGTCTCTTATATTTCAGTCCTCTGAGTAAAATATCTTTGTCTTACACTTTGTCCTATGACAATTACCCTACGCAATATAAGCGTTTTGACAGGTCTATTCCCTCTAGGCATTTTCATTTCTGCTAGTACTAAATTTCAATCCACCCTCCTTCATTTGAAAGCCCTCACTTCAACTCATACTCTGTTATGTCTAGGCCCTTCATGGGTCTTAACACTCCCATTTCAGTCTAGGAAAAAAATAATGTTTGTCCATTATTGGCTTTTCAAATTCGTCATTTACTTGTCGAGCAAAAAAATTAACATTGACTATCTTCTTTTATGTTTTGACATAGCCAACAGTCATTCCTTCTATCTCACTTCTTTTATCATGGCCATTCCCTACAAGGGATTGGTCGCTCTCCTAAAACAACTTCACTCTAACTCCTCCCCTATCGCTTCTGGCCCACTCTAGTTAGCCTAATTATGGCTCAGTGTGTATTTTCCTCTTTTTAGATAGATTGAGTCAAATTATCCCAACTAATGTGCTAGCCTCCTGTTCACCCATAAATTCTTTCGTGAACTTCAAGCAAGATCATCCGGGCTTCTGTCGGTCCAAAACATTTCAATAATTCACCATCTTGGCTTTTTTGTATAAGATATCATCTAATAACATGAAATTCAAGGCATACATCCTTAGCCTTCTATAAGCTTGGCCGGTGGGGACTATCAAGAACTCCTCGATATCTTTCCTCCAATCACTTACATCATCACTCTCTATACTTAAGACGTTCATCTCATATTTCCTTCTTTACAATCCAGGCTTAATTAGCCCATTTTCACATATTTTTTTCTTTCATGACATTTTGAAGCTCCTTGTACCCTGAAGCCATCTGAGCTAATGAATTCTCCGTTTCATTCTTCATCCTAAGGATATGTTGAATTTCTACCTGATCAAACTTATCCAATAACTCTTGAATAATCTTTAATAACGCCATGACCGATGGCTTTGGCATTTGAAAGAACCCATTACTTGATAGACCCACGCTGATTAATAATTATAATCCCATGATCATAGCCTCATATTCGGCATGATTGTTAGTACAATTCTCCCTCGATGCGAAAAAGAAATGGTATTTTAATCTAAAAGGGTTAATTAGGAGGATTCCTATTCCTACTCCATGGTACGTTTTGAACCCATCGAAGTATGAAGACCAAGGCTTTAGATCAAATCCATGTATCTTAACTCAATTTCTTTATCCATGCTCACACAAGAGTGCACCTACTTCAACGTCTCATCCTCAAACTCACTATCTATACAATACACCTCTCCACTATTCTTATCAATCACTAAGGTACATCTATTAGGATATTGTGAAGCATAGTGTCCAATATGCAAACATTTGAAGCATCTGATATCCTTAGTTTTAGTAGTTGTACCCTAAGGTTTTGGTCTAACTTTGCTCGGTTTTATAGCATTCTTACCTTTGGCACTAGGTTCGACTCTAGGCTTATTAAAGCCTCTAATTAAACTTGCCTCTGGGCTTATTAAAGCCTCAATCCCGCTTCTCATTCGGAACCTATTTTCTATTCTTTGTAGAGTAGCTTGAGTACCAAATCTGGATGTGGATTTCTTCTTGAGTTGCCGCCCTTCCTTGATAGCCATGTGAAACATATCTTCCAAAATTAACATACTAATATAACTCCATCATATTGGAAATCTCTCTATTCAAGCCCCCTAGAAACCGTGCCACAGTAGCCTCTACATCCTCAACTTCATTTGCCCTGATCATGGAAACTTCCATCTTTGTGTAATAGTCTTCAATAATCTTGGTCCCCTGATACAGATGTTATAGTTTCTGATATAACTCTTTGTAGTAATGGGTAGGCATGAGCCTCTTCCTCTTGAGACCTCTAACTTCTGCCCATGTCTGAACCGATCTCTCATAGTTTTCCTTCGAGTATAAATAATCTAATCCCACTAATAAATGTATGAAATGTACTTTGAACATCACTAATTCACCTTTGTTATCAAGTATTTAATCTTAATTATAGTTTATTTTATCTTTTGTTATTAGGGAGAAATAAAATATGAAGATTGGAGCAATTACACATGTTTTAGGACCTTACAGACATATCGGAAGCACGCGGGAAGAGTAGAAATGCGAAAGCGGTTAAAAAATCAGAAAAAACACCGGTGCCACGACGCCCAACTTCTGGCACCGCAGCTCCCAACTTTTGGCACCGCGGTGCCTCCTCAGCATCCCTCTACATTGTTCCCGTGATTTGGGTGCCGCAACACCACTTTCTGGTGCCGCGATGTCCTGACAGAGTTCTAGAATCTTAATTAGGTCATATTTTATGCGCATAAGGTTTCCAGGACTTCCCTATATAAACCCAAGCTCGTCTAAAACCCTAAAAGAGGAGAAAAAAAAAGGAGAAAAAAAAAACAGAGGAATACACAATAAAGAGTTAGAAAGACATATTTGAGAGAGATGAACGAAGAAGTTTCATGTCAGACACGATGTCTCTCTGATCTATCCAAGTTATGTCTCTATTATATATGGAGAACTAATCTCCTAGCTAAGGATGAACTTTTGAAAATAAGTTCTTATATTCATGTTTTTTATTTCTGAATACTCTTCAAAGTTTAATATAATTGATGATTTGTTATTCTTTATTATCTTTTGATTACAAACCCAGATATTGTGTTTTACCAATATACATATAAGAATAGTCATACTTCTTCTATATGTGATTGGGGAACCTAGTTGTGACTGGTAATGTTGTTTTATGTGTTAATCTTCTGTTGTAGTATTGCCTTTGGGTATATTATCGATGTTAGATAGGTCATAACGATAACATAGTGTGTTGTTAACATAGACAAAACAATTCACCAATTACCTTAGAATTTAATATGTGTTTGAATGAAATATCTTCCGATTGTTGGTTGGGATGTGAAACATTTAATTGAGTAATAAAAGGAATCAATTACTGAATATAGGGATTTGATACAAGAGGGATTGCAGACGCTTTACTGATTCTCTCTAGTGATAACTCTTAAGTATTTTTCATAATCTTTAATCTAAACTGCCAATTAAATCTTTTCATTTAATTAAGTTATTGCTAATGTTTTCTTTAAGTGAATTCGTTCCTTGTAACCATTTTTTCGAGGAATCTACACCAATCGACACCTCAACTATATTGCGATAACCGTAAGTAATTTTTGGGAGTAATCAAATTTTGGCGTTGTTGCCGGGGAGATGGTTTACAAGCAAAATGAGCAGGTTTGTTTTGTCAAAAATAAAACGGTAACTTTGTTCCATCTTTATTTTTTATTTATCATTTATTTATTTATTTTATTTCAATTTTAGTTTTAGTTTGGTTTTGATCTTTTGTTTTATTCTTTTATTTCTGTTTTTCATATTATTTATGTTTAAGTACATGCCTAGACTTAGAGATCGGTCGAGTATATTTGTTAGAGTTAACGAGGAATATTCAGACTCAGAAATTTTGTTTGACAACCTTTTTGCCACACCATCTACATCTAGCACACACAACATGAGTGAGTACGAGAGACCACCCATTAGAACTCTTAAGGAGTACCTCCACCCCACTCGCAAAGTTGCACCATCATGCATAATGTTCCCCATAATGCACCACATATAGAATTTAAACCTGGAATGATACAGTATCTCCCAATCTTTCATGGTTTGGAGAATGAGAACCCTTTTGTGCATATTAGGGAATTTGAAGAGGTTGTAGCAACCTTTCATGATCGATTCGGGACTACAGACATAATTAGACTTAAGTTCTTCCCGTTTGCCCTTAAGAATAGAGCTAAAAGTGTTAGAGTTCCTAACACATGCCAAAGATCTATTAAGCAAGATTATGTGTCAATAAGGTTATTAAAAGGTGCCGAATGACTTACAATGATTGGATTTGAATTTCAAAATTAGTGTTATGTTCTTGAAGCTCCAAGTTTTAAGTGTTGATTCCAACCCTTGAGTGAGGTTCCCTATCACCTTAGTAAACTCCTTGAAGTGCTAGCTTGATTGATTTTGCAACAAAATCAAAGAAGAGAGGAAGAGAGGTTCATGCCCATTTAGGGTTTATGGTGTTTGTGTTTTTGCTTATGATGTGTTGGAAGAGAGACATTTGATTTTGATAAAGGGTTTTTACCCTTTTCACCCAAAACCAAGTGGTTGGGGTTTTGTTTTCACTTAAACCAAAACCAAGTGGTTGGAAAATAAATGGTTTTGGCATAAATGCCAACCACTCTCCCAACCACCACTTCACACATGTGAAGTGGGCCCCACCTTTTGAATTCAAAATTCAAAAGGTCTCTACGACTATTTGTCGTGGCTCGGATCCGTTTAATCTGACTAAACGAATTTTCATCGCTAAATAATTAAATCTAATTTAATTAAATAACGATGCCTCGCAAATATATTACGAATGCCATTTACAAATTAATTCTAAATTAATCTGTTCACTCGTATTAAAGTCCGACTTTAATTTCGTATTGAAATCTAATTCCAATTAATATATCCGATAAATTAATTTTAGCACATATAAATAAATTAAATAGAAAAAATCAAATTTAACTATTAAATTTATTTTACTGATTAATTCAGAATTAATCACGTTCTCTCTCTTCCGAACACATTTAATCCCAGATTAAATAATACCTCAATTAATCCCGGATTAATTTTCTCTTTCTTAATTAATCCCAGATTAATTCTAATCGAGTCAACTGTCATCGGTGAATCTTTGGGAAGCGAGCCAAGACACCCCTAGTTATGTTGGCATTAAATCCCGTTATCGGACTATCCGATTTAGTACGTACCTCGTACCACGTGCTTACCGATTTACAAGACGTGGTTGGCTTCTAGCAAAGCACCGTGCCTACCCAATTCTCCAAAAATATTCTTAATGGAATATATAATCTTTTTCCAAGGGTAGTATACGTAGTATTTCTTATAGCGATCCCGTACACTTTTGTATAAATAAATATAGAAATTAAAATACAAGAGTTCATCCTTACCTTTGCCTGGGAGATTAGTTCTCTATGGAAGAAAGAGATGCAGCCTGAATAGATCGGAGAGACGTCATGATTTCCTTGAAGTTCTTCGTTCTCTTCCCTTGATTTGTGTTTGTGGCTCTTTTGTTTGTTTCTCCTATATTTCTCTCTGATTTTCTCCTCCTTAGGGTTTAGGACGAAGTTGGGTTTATATAGAAAAGTACTGGAACCCTAAATTGCATTAAAAACGCACAGCACAAATCCTGGAATCACAGTTTCACCTCGCGACGTGCGTCGTGCGTCTAGACACGCCAGCAACTATGCAGGATGCTACAATTGACTAGATCTCCTCGATTAGATGTAAATCGATATATTATGGGTCTCGTAACGCTTTCTAAATAAAAATTTATAGTCTTTTTAAATTCAGTGCGCGACTGATGCTCCTAGGTGCGTCCGATACATATGTTAGGCTCTTAAACATGTTCAATTGCTCCATTCTCCTTGATCCATTGCTTCCTATTAACAAACCACAAAATGACTCTAATTAAGATTAAAACATACGATAATAAAACTGAGTTAGTAGTGTTCTAAGTAAACTTTCATGTACTTATCACAACCCCCAACCAGCTTATTGCTAGTCTTTAGCAATTCAAGCGAAAAATAAAATAAAATAAAAACTAAATAATAAAGAAATAAAATTATCTATGCCACTTTCGTAAGGATCACGATTGCATTTAGCGTATGCAACAAGCCTTTAAACCCCTAGGTGTCCCTAGTGGACGAGTTATAGTCTCATGAGGGCTTGCAGCGACGACACCCACAAATGTCATTCGAAACATACAATCATGCAAAAGTAAAAAATAAATAGTCCCAATAGTTTCACATAATTGTTGTCCTCAAAGAATTCTTAGTAATGAAACCAAAGAACCTTCAAAGTACTCAACGTAACTCAATTCCAAGTCTTTGAATAAATTATCTAAGCAAGACTCACAGTGTGTGTGTGTGTGTAAAAATTTATTCACAGCTTTATTCCTAGGTATGCCAATTTAATTATTTCATTTAAAAATTGGGATCGATGGGTCAAACCAACCTATATATCTCAATTAAGCTCTGTGGTTGCTTTTCTGTGCTCATATGATATGATTTTTCTTTTTCTTTTGTCTCCCTTTTCATTTTCATTTTTTTTCATTTTTCTTTTCTTTTCTTTCTCTTTTTTTCTTTTTTTTTTTAACACAACATACCCTTTAAGGTAGCATTTCTCCTCATGGTGGTCCTAATACTCGCCTATGGGTAGCTTCATGCTTATCGGTTATAGGTGGTTTATTTTCTTTCTTCAGAGACTTTTTCTTTTATTTTCAACCATACCACATATCATAACACAAGCAAATCAAGATAGACATCTAAGCAAACGATCATTCATCGACATTCAATTTCTTCAACTAGTCATCTTGCTAACTACTCAGGCTTTCACTGCTAAAAACCCATAATTAAGTGCTTACGAGTCTAACATAGATAAACTACTCAAATCATCAGATAAAAGTACATTAAAGGACTTATTGTTTCTAAGATTTCATCCTAAAACAAACAATATCTTAGATAATAATAAAATATATTTATGACATGTATTATCATGTGCATGCATACACCCCCATACTTAAAACTTGCATTGTCCTCGATGTAAGATAAATGTAAAGAAAAATATTTAAGGAACAACACTACCAGGCGCGAAGTTGATCAGGTTCCTGCTAGCGAGACTTTGGTTGTGTGGTTGTGTAGGTTGTGCTAACTCCTGCATAACACTCGTGCAAATAGAAAAATAAACATGCAGTTAGCACATAATAAAATAAAATGAAACTAAATAAAATAGATTAAATAAATGTAAATGCAAGGGTTGCCTCCCCGTTAGCTCTAAGTTTAACGTCTTCAGCCAGACGTAACCACTCAGGTTGTCATGGTGGTTTCCATCTAGCGTACTGATGAAGGCACAAATTTCTGTCTAGCTGCAGTATTTTATCAATTGATCCCCCAGGGTCTGGTGGCTGAAACTCTTGACTGCACATATTAAAAAGTTGATTCAACCCCCTTTTAACTTTCCAGGTATCATCTTCAATTGAACACGAGCTCTTCTTTTCCTCCTTTTACGATTTTTTGGGATCACTTTCACTTTAGGAGGATTTGATTCATGTTGTAGAGAAACTTTTTCTAGCAGGACTGCTTCGAGCATATATGTACCTTGACACTCATCATCATCCTGTGGTTGTTTCTCAACATGAAAAATATTCACCTCTAGAGTCATGTTACCAAATGATAGATTCATTAGACCGTTCCTGCAATTGATAAGGGCATTAGCTGTGGCAAGAAAAGGTCTTCCTAAAATAAGCAGAATTTTGGACCCAACATTAACCACACACTGGGTGTCTAAAATTAGGAAGTCTACGGGGTAGTAGAATTTATCAATTCGAACTAAGACATCCTCGACTACTCCCCGTGGTGTTCTAATGGATCGTTCAGCTAACTGTAAGGCTACTGATGTAGGCTTTATCTCGCCAAGCACTAACTGCACATAAATCGAGTATGGCATGAGATTAACACTAATACCTAAATCTAATAATGCTTGACCAAACTCATGGGTGCCAATATGGTAGGTTATGGTAGGACATCCTGGATCTTTATACTTTGGCGGAGTCCTCTGTTCAATTACTGCACTTGCCTGCTCTGTCAAGAATGCAGTCTTTTTCACGTGATGCTTCTTTTTCATGGTGCATAGGTCCTTTAAAATCTTAGCGTATGTGGGGACTTATTTGATCACATGCAACAGCGGAAGGTTGATTTTTACTTGCCTAAGGTGTTCTATGATTTCACCGTTTCAGTCTGCAGCTCTGGTAGTAGGCCTAAGGGCTTGAGGAAATGGTACTCTAACCTGGTAAGGTGGCTCTAGACCTTCCTGTGGGGTTTTGGTATCAATATCTTTAGGGTCTCCTACAATTTTGGGAGTATCATGTATCCCTACCTCTTTACCACTCCTAATGAATATAGCATTAACACCCTTTACATTGGTTGCTTTGTGATTAGCCTGTGCCATGTATTGGCCTTGTGGATTTGGTTGAGCCTGAGATATGAATTTTCCTTATTCGTGCACACTCAGGACATTATTCAATTTAGAGATTTGGCTATTTATTTCCCTATTATCTTCAGCTACTTGAGCTATTAATGACTCAAACCTTTGATTTGTTTTATTCTGGGCTTCCACAATCACCCTCTGGGCTTCCACAAATGGTTGCACTGCATCCTCTAAAGAATTTCTAGGAACCGAAGGTGCGTGATACTGAGGGGTACTATAACCTCTAGGTGGTGATGTCTGACTCGAGTGATGACACTCCTGCCTCTAACTAAGGTTGGGATGGTTTCTCCAACTAGGATCATATGTGTCTGGGTATGGTGTGTTAGGCTTCTGATACGTCCCTAATGCATGGCATTGTTCTTCATATGTTCCGTTCATCTCACTATATACCAGATACTCTTGAGATTCTAGTTGGGCTACTGAATGCATTGTTTAGCTGTCTTTGGCTATTAAGGCTCCTATCTGTCTGGTTAACAGCTCGACTTGTGTCTTAAGGCCATCCTCTTCCCTAAAGTGTTGTAAGCTTCTTCTAGAAGAAAGTAGAGATTTTTCTTTTCAGGGCATCTGTCTTATGGTGTGGGAAATATTTGTCGAAAAATACCTGAGTCATCTGGCCCCACGATCCTATTGACCTAGGTCTCAGAGAATACAAGAAGCTCTTAGCTCTATCCTTAAGGGCAAAGGGGAAGAACTTAAGTCTAATTGTATCGATAGTCCCAAAACGGTCATGGAAGGTCGCTACTACCTCTTCTAACTCTCTAATATGCACGTAAGGATTTTCGCTCTCTAAACCATGAAAAGTTGGAAGATACTGTATCATTCCGGGCCTAAAGTCTATGCGTGGTGCATTAGGAGGAAACATGATGCACGAAGGTGTAGCTGTACGAGTTGGGTGGCGGTACTCTTCAAGAGTCCTCATAGGTGGTCTCTCGTATTCACTCATGTTATGTGCGCTAGACGCGGATGGTGTAAAAAAAAGGATTTTCAAATATGTTCTCGGAATCTGAGCTTTCTTCTTCAGTCTTAACAAATCTACTAAATCTATCCCTACATCTAGACATGTAAGTAAAGTTCAAATAATACGAGAAATAAAATAAAATAAAAATAAACAAATAAATAAATAAAAAGAATAAACTAAAACTTAAAATCTAACTAAAACTAAAACAAAAATAAAATAACTAAAATAAAAGATTAGAAAAAATAAAAATAACTAAATAAAAATAAAATACTAAAATACTAAAAGAAAATAAATAAGCTAATAATAAATGAATAAAATAAAAGAAAATACTAAAAATGGAACGAAGTTACCGCTTCGTTGTTGACTAAGCAAACCTGGTCCTTTTGCTTGTAAACCGTCTCTCCGGCAACGGCGCCAAATTTTGATTACTCCCAAAAATAACTTACGGTTATCGCAGTATAGCTGGGGTGTCGATTCCTTAGAAAGATTGTTACAAGAACTAATTTACTCAAGCAAAAATGTTTAGCAATAACTTTATTAAAGAAAAGATTAAATTTGCAATTTAAACTAAAGATTATGAAAAGTTGTAAGATTTTATCAGTAGAGATAAATAGCAAAGCATCAGGAATTCCTCTTATATCAACCTCCTGTATTCAGTTATTGATTTTTTTCATTACACAATTGAAGGTTTCACATCCCAAACCAACAATTGGAAGATATTCAATTTTACTCATATTAAATTTTAGGGTAATTAATGATTATTTTCTCTATGTTAACAGCACACAAAAGTTATCATTACGAGCTATCTAACGTCGATAATATACCCTCAGGCAATACTGCAGTAGAAGACCAACACATAAAATAAATTTACCAGTCACAACTGATTTCATAAATCACACATAGAACAAGCATGACTGGATCTATATGGGATTTGACAAAATATAATTTCTGGGCTAATGAATCGAAAGATAATAGAAAATAACAACCATCAATTATATTAAACGTTAAAAGGTTACTCAAATATCAATAAAATAAATATAGAAATTAAAATACAAGAGTTCATCCTTAGCTTTACCTAGGAGATTAGTTCTCTATGGAAGAAAGAGATGCAGCTTGAACAGATCGGAGAGACGTCATGATTTCCTTGAAGTTCTTTGTTCTCTTCCCTTGATTTGTGTTTGTGGCTCTTTTGTGTGTTTCTCCTCTACTCGCAGTTTCACGTCGCGATGTGCACCGTGTGTCTAGACGCGCTAGCAACTATGCAGGATGCTACAATTGACTAGATCTCCTCAAGTAGATGCAAATCGATATATTATGGGTCTCGTAATTATTTCTAAATCAAAAGTTATAGTCTTTTTAAATTAGGTGCGCGGCTGATGCTCCTAGGTGCATCTGATACATATGTTAGGCTCTGAAACTTGTTCAATTGCTCTATTCTCCTTGATCCATTGCTTCCTATTAACATAGCACAAAATGACTCTAATTAAGATTAAAACATACGATAATAAAGCTGAGTTAGCAGTGTTCTAAGCACACTTTTGTGCACTTATCAGCAATACTAGTCTATTCCGCATTATCGATGTCCAGTCTCGATAATACTACGACTAGAGATATTTAATGATTAAACCTTAGTGGATTGATATTGTCTCATATCTTATAATCTGGAACTAATCATAAGGATTTTTATCATTTATATATTCAAGTACTCTAATTACAAAATGATAAAATAGCAATTTCCATTGTCACATAGTTAATTTGTACAAAAACCATAATGTCTTTTACAAATAATGATGCTATGGGTCATAATTGTCTAACAAAAAGCTGGTTGTACTCTTTAAGACCTCATTCGATAGGATTATGAGGTGAGTGTTGGACAGTTATGACCCATAGCGTCACTGTTTGTAAAAGACATTGTGTTTTTGTACAAAATTAACTGTGTGACAATGAAATTACCTTTTACCATTTTGTAATTTATTTACTTTGATATATAAATGGTAAAAGTCCTTATGATTAGTTCCGGATTGAGATGATATGAGACAGTAACAATCCATAAAGGTTAGTCGTAGTATTATCGAGATTGGACATCAATAATGCGGAATAGACTAGTATTGCACTTGTGCACGTTGTGAGGACATAACGACATAGTTCTCATATATTTAAGTATTGGATACTTATGCAAGTGCGATGAGAGGTTATGTTTTACCGATGGTATGAAAAATAGCTTCGCTCTGGATAGACCCCGCAGAATCCCATTAGTAGTATGTCTATGTGTCTATGGGAGTCCGCTTCAGGGTAGGTGTATTTGGTCTTAACTTGAGACTTGCATCGCTAACACTTGCGACAATCAATACGCTTTGGTTTTGGTCGTCTAGGACTTTAACAGGTTCCGTGTCCGCCTCTTCTGGGTTTATTGAGAATCGTAGTGTATTGGGTGTGATGTCAAGACGGAAGTATCACTTCAGACATATGGAGATGATGATCACGCAGGGATTCAGAACTAGTTCTCTATTGTGTTGCAACCATCGGGATAATATGACAAGGTCAGGATTATCCGATTCAAAGAGACTAGTTGCTTGATATCCGATATGTGCTTCGTACGGGGCAGCCACTATTCCAGCCCCAGGCCTTGCATGTGAACATCCGATACTGGATCGTTATACACAATATTATGGTATACTATGCCTGATAAAGATCGTATATTACATTAAGAATATTTCTGGAGAATTGGGAAGGCATGACGCTTTGCTAGAAGCCAACCTTGTCTCGTAAATCGGTAAAAATATAGTACGAGGTACGTACGTGTTCGGATAGTCCAACAACCGAATTTACTGCCAACATATCCAGGGATCTCTTGGGTCACTTCCCGAAGATTCACTGATGACGTATGATTCGAATGCAATTAATATGAGATTAATTGCGGAGAGATTTTATCTGGGATAAAATACTATTTGAAGAGAGAGAATGATTAATTTGGAATTAATCGACAAAATAATATATTTGATATATTAAACGAAATTAGATTTCGACGCGGAATTAAAATTGGATTTTAATTCGGGCAAACGAGTTAATTCGTTAGCGACATGAATAGTAATTTCGCTAGGCATAATTATTTAATTACGTCGCGATGGAAGTTCATTAATTTGGAATTAGCGAAACCTATCGCGAGTCACATCACTTGTCACTTTAGTGATATATGTCTAATCACTTTTTTGGTGAGTGACATGCAGTCACTATTCATGAAAGAAGTGGTTGTGAGCATTTATTGAAATTTTGGAGCCAGAACTTTGTTGACTTTTTGAAAGGATATACAAACTTTTGGTAAAGGAATTTTAAGTAATTGTTTTTTAGAAAACAATAACACAAAATCAAAAGAAACTCTCTCTCCCAAAAATCTTAGCCATTGTCGTGACTCTCCAAAGAAGAAAGGAATATTGTTTTTCTTTCATCTTTTTCTAGCACAAACAAGGAATCAATACAGATGTTAGGGAAACCAATCTAAGAGCTTGGGATCCATTCAAAGCTTGGAGCTTGTTCAACATCATTAACAAACTTCAACCTTGGCCGATAGCTTCTTCAAAGGGGAAAAGTTTTATTGATCTTCACTTCCAAAGCTGATCTTTGTAAGTATGATTCCGCCATACTTCTTAGTTGTACTCATTCTATTTCTATGCTTAATTTGATCTTGGGAGTAACCTAGAAAACCAACAATGGTATCAATAAGCCATTTTGAGCATGAAATATAATTAGGGTAAAATTTGGGTAAATTGATTTTGAGCATGTTTTGACTAAATTACTTGTTTAAGCATGCTTGTATATGGATGACTTGGAGTTGTTTGTGATCAATTTTGTGAAAAATGATTTGGATGAATTTTTCCCGAAAAATTAGGCTTGGCCGAATATGATGTGTGCCCTAAACTCATGGTATTTTTTATTCCTTTGATCATTGGATGACTTGAAACACTTGGGAAATGTTGATTTATAATTCAATCGGATTGAAAACGAAATCGGACATAAAAACCCCATGAATGTCGTGAGCTACCTAGCATGAAATGAGATGATTTTTTGAATCAAATATGTTGGACATATGTTGATGATGAATAGCATGATTAATTGGTTAGATTAGTATTTTGGAAATGTTAATTTAATGGTTAATCATGGCCTAACACTTTAATTAATTGAATTTTAAAATTTGGAATATTAAAGTTTAATTAATTAGGCTTGATTTAGAATTGGGCTTGTAAATGTTGTATTTGGTCATAATGGGCTTGGTTGGGTCAAGTTGGTTTAGGCCAATTAGATTGGATCCATATTGGGTCTAAATCATTCCATTAAGTCCAAATATAACAAATGGGCTTTAAAACTTTAATTGGGCCAAATGGGCCTAAATTGCTTTCTTAGCATATAAGGGTGATTCCTTAATTGAGCCTTGGTAATTGGGTTTGACCCATATTGACCAAAGCCCATGCCTTATGAAATCAATTGAAAGCCCATTGGACTTTAATTAAACAACATTGGATGTTAATTGGGCTTGGAGACCCATTTAGATTATATTTGTAATCAAAGTCGTTAAAGCGCATTAAAAAGTGTAGTCTTTTAATTTAGAATTAAAAATTGAATTAGTATTGAATACATATTAAATTGGATTTAATTAAGTAGTTCGATTTAATTCAAGAATTCGTACTTTGAGTACTTATTCCAAACGAGTTGGACTCGCGTAAATCAAATCATTGTTTGAACATTGGATGATCACTAATATTCAAAGATTAATTAATTTGATTAGATTGATTGAATAACATGCTTGAATGAATACATGGATATGATGAATGAATAACGTATATCGGATGGATAATAGAAGGGAAAGGGAAAGAGAAATTTTGGAAATATTTGTAAATTTAGAATTTATTAAATTGGACTTGCGTGTCTAGTCTTATCTCTCATTGATTCTTTGTATTTTCTTCTCACCTAATTCCCCTCAATGTTAATGAGGTTTCTTATATTGTATTATGTAATTGGGTAGAAGTAGAATAGTGCTAGCCGGGGAGAGGAAAGAGAGTGATTTGTTCTAAGAACAATCTGTTAAATATCCATCCGCATATCGTTATTAATTTACTTTCCGCGCCTTATTATGCTTTTAGAATGCATGCTTAAGGGTGTATGATGAGACCTAACAAAGATAATTATTACGTGAAAAACCCTAAAAACATATTAAGTGACTTGTAAACTGTAATCATGACTGCAAATTGTGAACATAATTAAGAACTATAAACGTGATTGAAAACTGTAAACATAAACTATAACTTAACTATTAACTGAAAACATAAACTGTAAACAAGTACTATATTCGGCTATCGTGAAAACAACACTATTATCGTAAACTATGGGCATGAAACCTACTTAGCGGGACCTAGCATCGCATAAGCAGGGGAAGCTGAGATATAACATATAACCTACTTAGCAGGAACATAGTTCCGCATAAGCAGAAAAAGGTGTACATAATCATGAAATAGCTTAAGAGGGTTTCAAGGAATCATTAGGCAAGCTAAATATGAGGGGATAATACTCTACTACTTTTTTAAAATATATAAAATATTTACGCAGTGATCAAGATTCAAACGTCTCCCCTACACTACTTTTTTAAAATATATAAAATATTTACGCAGTGATCAAGATTCAAACGTCTCCCCTACATCGCCTTACGTTACAGGATTCGGTTGTCGCCCCCATGTACGATTGAAACTTATATCATATCTAAATCATATAATATAAATTGTAAACATGTAATATAAATTATAAATCATGAAAATCATGAATCGTGACTAATGAAATGTAAGCTTTAAATTGTAAGTCATGAAACGTAACTATAAACGATAATCATGATGCGTGAAAATATATACTGTAAACTATGACACGTGAACGGTAAATCATGATATGTAAATTGAAAAAAAAATCGTGACACGAAAAAATATAAATCATGAACTGAAACATATCACGTGAAAATATAAGTTGTAAACGTGGCACTTGGAACACATAAACTGAAAATGATAGACATGACATGTGAGAAACATAAACTGTAAACAAGAAAATATGACACGTGGGAAACGTAAATTGTAAATGTGAATTGTAGACTGCAAGCTTGAAATAAAAATCATAACATGAAAGGCATGAACTGAAAACATGTAAATCATGGTATGAAAATCGTAAATTACAAACTATAGACACAGACTACAAACTGAAACATAAGCTATAAACATGAACTTTAACCTAAAATTTATGACATGTAAAGTGAATACATAAACTATAAATTATGGACTGGAAACTAAAAAACATGGGCTTTAACTGTAAGGCATGAAGTGTAACTATATAACACTGTTGGCAAACTATGACACACTGACTAAAAGTCATGACACATGGCTGTAAATCGTAGACATGAATGGTAACTGTGAAAATGAAGTGAGAACTATAACATAAACTGTAAACTACAAGCATAACTGTAAACTGTAAATGTGATCTGAAAACTTGTGAACTGTAAATCATGAAACATAAAATATAAATTGTGACATGTAACTTTAATTCATGAACTGAAATTCGTAAATCATGATTTGCAACTATAGAACATGACATGTAACTATAAAACATGACATGCAAGTCTTTAATCATGGAACATAATTCCAAAATCATGCATATCTAATGAACACTGAGAGCATTGTATATGTCGGATACATATGATGGAACCTTCTAAAACATGCTTTAGTAGATCATATACTGACATCTATGCTAGTTTTTGCATACACCACTAGTACGGTGCCCACTATATATTTTAGAATATGTATGAGATGAATGTCGTTCGAGTGGATTGCTATAACAGAATCCCAACTATTTACACACATTACAAACATAATAGTAAATTATAAATTATAAATCATATGCTGTAAATTGTGAAACATTAATCGTAATTGTTATATCATATTAGGACAATATCATTTAAAATGAACTTATAAACCATAGTCATGTAACATGTCGTATAAGCGTAACTTGGAAATATGTAATAAATGTCATGATTTCTTGATATATATATATATATATATATATATATATATATATATATATATATATATATGTTTATGTATATCTCAACACTATCAAGCATCATGAACATAAACCTAACTTACCTATACATAAAGTCCATGTTAAACTATAGAACTAAGCATGATTTAACACTAAACCCACATACTCATGCAACATGAACATGAATCATGCTTCTTGAACATGAATCATGCTTAGGGTTTCATGGATTCAAATGTTAAGCCTTAGGAAACATGTTTAAATCATCTAATTAACTACAAGATGAGATTAATAAGCGTACTTGCTTAGATTGATTCATTAAATGACAAGGAAAACACCTAATAAATTACTCATTAAAGTCATGCCATGATAAATAAGACAAAATGAAGGAGAAAAAAGCTCACGGGTAAGGTGAAGGGGAAGAAGAAAGTGAGCAGAAAAATTCAACCACAAATATGCCTTGCTTTTTCTCATGAAAATATTATTAAATATAAAGCCACATGCTAAATTATTGTTATTATCATTACAATATATTAGCCAAAATTTAAACCCTAATTTGACCTAGTTCTAGTTAGTCTAAGAGAAAATACTCAACACGAAAATGGTAGTCCTAAAGCACTGAAAAATGATATATGTACCTCAAGAAATCGTCAAAAAAATCAAAAACTGTCCATGGGGTTTTGCTAAACTATAAAGATACTGAACTGAGAAAAGTCCCCGAACTCTTGGTGGGATTTCAAGGGTGTCAAGCCCACTAATATATATATATATATAATGGCATATCATGCATGAAAAATAACCACACTGGACATGTCATAATTAACCGGGATGTTACAACAGAATCACAGTTAAATTGTGATTTATAAATTAAAGTTTTACTTTAATTAATAATTTTTTATACACACAACTTCTCCCGATTGGCATAAAGTTAAAATTATGTACTCATTATATAATTTTGAAGTATATCTATCAATATTCTTTAGAATTAAAAGAAATATTTTTTTGGATTAAAATACCTTTATCTTCTCTAGTAGCCAAATATCTTCTCTTTCACTTGGCAAACAGGAAAAAAAATAATAATAAAAAAAAAATTTCTCTCTTGATGGAAAACAGAGCAAACCCAAAAGAATAGTTATAAAATATTCAAGCAAAGCCAAAGAATGAAACAAACATGATTAAATCTAATTTTTTAAAACAAATAAAATTCATTACTGAAAAGAGTCAATAATTCACTTGATATTTGAAGGAAAATCATCATTTCATTGAACTAGACAAGAAACCCCAACAGCTATCTTTACTACCTCATTGGAAAAACCATTATAGAGTCTATAAATAAAACAAACTGAGATCGACATTAAGCTTGTTAACTTCTAATTAATCTCATTAATGATCCATAATATCTATTTTCTAATGCCCTTCATTTTGTTGATTAAATCCACTACTTGTTGATAATCCGACTTTATTACCATTCTATTCATTCTTGCTTCCTTTGCCACCTGTAATCAAAAATTTATGGCTTCTGCTTCCTCAGCCTCCACATCCCCAAAAAAATTGATACTTTTAATAGCCACAAGCCCAAATCCATCTTCACTACCCCTAATTATAACTCTTTGTCCAGCAGATGGTTTTGTCTATCGATGGCCGTATCCGTATTCAACTTAACCTATCCTACCAGCGGAGATTCCCAAGTTCTCTTGGTTTCTGTCTTCATATTTCTCTCCTTCGCCATCACTAGTTCATTCTACCATAATTTCAGTCCGAAGAAACACCCTCTAAAGGATTTCTTGCTTATGCTCAGATAGAGAGTAATTCCAAGCATGCCACACATCCCAATAGGTCACCATTAACAAATCAAACTTTCCATCTACATGCTTGTCCATTCTCCGAAGCGCGCTTAGAACATCTAAACTTGAGATTGTCTTAAATGCATGTGCAAATGGAGTGAGTTTCCAAACTTCCCTATAAAATAGGAACTCAAATAATCCATAAGAGACTGATTCAGGTTAGAATTTTCAAAATTGCAACCTAGGTTCCTCCATTACCTTCTACTTCTATAAATTAAATGTTATTGGTAGCAAGTTTTGAGTAGTCTGCTGCATAAATATCTTCACCTTAACAGGCAGATTGCTATTCCAAATTAGCTTCCAATAATTCCCAATTTCGCAATTACTAACAAAGACATGATATTTTTTTCTTTGCGCAATCTGATACCCACTCCTTACCGAGTACATCCCTCTCTTATTAAAATGCCACATTACTTGATCTTACTGTGGCCTTGTAGGAAAATGGATTTTTAGAATCTCTATCGCCTCTAACTCTTGAAATCTCTGTTTAATCATCTCCCCATTCCATCGATTATTCCTTATCAAATGTACCACTACTGTTGTTCTGTTCATCTTAGCATCAAAATTGGCTTAAAAGTCTCAAGTCTTAGAATCCAATTGTCACTTAACACTTTAACCCACTGTCCATTTCTGATTCTCCATCTTAGACCTTTCCCCAACACTTATCTTCCCCACAACAAACTCCTCCAAATAAATGCGGGAGTGGAGCCTAACTTAGCATTCAGAAAATGAGAATTCTTGTAGTATCGTTCTTTTAGAACACTTGTTGTAAGAGATTCAAGAGTTTGCATCACTCTCCATCCTTGATTTGCTACTGTGACTTGATTAAAACTTGATAATTCTTTGAATCCGAAACATCCTCTAATTCTTGAGTGACACAACTTCTCCCATTTGGACCAATGGATATTTCTTCTTTCCTTTGATGAATCCCACCAAAATCTCAATATTACCTTTTGAATTTCATCACGAACTCCTTGAGGTAATTTGAACACGCTCATCGCTTAAGCGGAAATAGCCTGGGCCACAACTTTAATTATCACTTCTTTTCCACCACTCGAAAAAAATTTGGATTGCTAGTTTGATATCTTACTAATCACTCTTAATTTAACCTCATTAAAAAAGCTCACCTTATTCCTCCCCAACATTGCCGGTAACCCTAAATATTTCTTATGGCGAGACACCACGTTCAATTTGAAGATATTCTTAATTGACTCCACCACCTGAAGTTTCGTCTTACCATTAAAGAACATAGAAATTTTATCAAAGTTACAAATTTTCCCCTAAGCCTCTGTATAACTGTTGAAAATTGCCTTTAACATTTGTAGTCCTCTAAAGTTGCTCTGGAAAAAATCAAGCTATCATCGACGAATAATAGATGAGAAATTGTGAGGTCTCTACTAAATTTCAGTGGCTGGAAAAGCTTATGTTGTTCCGCATTCTTTAACAACTGTGAAAAGGCTTCCGTACACAAAATTAACCAATATAGAGACAACAGACACCCTTGTCTATACCCTTTTTGTGGCTAAGTGAACCTCTGGCTATTCCATTGATAATAACCGAGAAAGATATTGGGGCAATGCACCTCATAACCAGCTGAATCCAACTTTCCTCGAATCCATATTTTGGCATTACACTCTCTAAGAATCTACATTCCACTATCTCGTTGGCTTTACTAATATCCAACTTCATAGCTACAAGCCTATTCTTCTTCTCTTTTGCGTGTCTAATCTTGTGCAAAAACTTATATCCTAGTATAATATTGTCCGTTATTAATCTTCTAGAGATGAAAGCACTTTGGGATGGTGATATGACCTGGTGAAGAATAACCTTAAGTCTGTTTGTTATAGATTTCACAACAATCCGATAAGTAACATTGCACAGACTGATAGGCCTCAGCTCTGTCATCTTCTTTGGCTTAAGAACTTTAGGATCAAAGCATGTGCATATGATTTAATATGACAATATTCCCTCCACTGTTTAAAATTTGTAGACATGTAGTAATAACACCCTGCTCCACAATACCCCAATGTTTTTGGAAAAAGATAGCTTGATGTCTATCAGGCCCTACAGATTTAGTTGGGCACATATGAGTCATAGCTTCCAGAATTTCTTCCTTCATAAATACCTCCCCTAACTTATCGTCATATCCTTTATAACCCAAGGGCTAACGATCTTGCTGCTGAGTGAGATTAAAACTGATATATAAATTTTTAAAATAATCACACATAATAACTTCTACCGCTGACTCATCTTCAACCCAAATCCCCTGGTCATTTTCAATACCCCAGATCCGATTTTTCCTTGTACGTGTAAATGCCTTCCGATGAAAGAAGCTGTTGTCAGATCCGATTTTTCCTTGTACGTGTAAATGCCTTCCGATGAAAGAAGCTGTTGTTTATGTCCCATTCTTTTAGCCAATCAGCCCTTAATCGTTGTTTCCAAAAGACCTCATTCTCCTTCAATATTTGATCTATCTTTTCTTCCATATTTCTAAGTTCCCTCCCATCATCTATTACAGTATCGGCCTTTTTACATCTCTCAGGCTTTCCCATTATCTCTTCTAGCTCCTTTTTTCTTTCCTTCGAATTCAACCTCATCCCAAGCTTTCAGTCGAGCCATCGTGTTGTTGTAGAACTTTGGAGTCTTTGCACATCATCCCCACTTTCCCACCTGCCCCATGTTTTCCATTCACTTGTAATAATTTATTTACATTTTTCATATGTGCTCCACTTATCTTCATAATGAATCCTTCTCGGCCTTCTTCTATTATTCATTAAACCTCATATTCTTTCTTTAACAGTCATCACTATTAGGCTATCATCAGAACATTATGAGTCAATAGTTAAAGTATACTCATACTGAAAAATTCTTTCCCACACCTCATTACATAAGAATCGATCCAACCTTTCCTCCACCAAATTTGATCCATATCGTCGATTTGACCATGTAAAAGGATACCCCTTACAACCCAGTTCAGTCAAAGAACAACCACTAAAGACATCACTAAATTTTTCTATCACTTGCCGATTCCTATTATTTCCCCATCTATTCTCATTCACATCCGAAATTTCATTAAAATCTCCAAAGCACAGCCAAGACAGTGAGAAATGTTCTGCTAATCTTCATAATAACTACCATGTGTGCATCTTTTGACTACTCTCCGGATGCCCATAGACACCAGTACACCTCATAGCAACCCATTTCCTATTGCACCGATGCATCGATATGATGAAAGCTATCCGATTTTATATTAACATTGATTGTAGAATCCCACATGAGTGCCAATCCCCAACCCATTCCACATCTATCTACACTAAAAACAACAGTAATATTTGAATTTTGAGCTTACCGATTTCATTTGTATAGTCTTCAACCTTGTTTCATAAAAAAAAAATCTTAAGCATGTACAACTAGAGAAGTTTCTGTAATGCCCTGAACATTCGAGAGTTCCCCAATCCCTGAACGTTCTGGCTTAAAATATTCATTGGGTCCATTGGGGTTGGGCTCCAGTCAACGCCAATAAACTGCTTTACTCAGTCTGCAGTTCGATCTCCTCATTGTTGATAGCCCTTTTTTTCCTCTTCAATTTCGAACTTATACATATGATTTCATCTTTACTTATTTTCCCCAAATCATTTTTTATCCAACTCCAAAATCACATAACCTCTCATTGACCTCATTTTCCATTTTCTCTTCCCAGCGGGCCACTTCTTCCCTTCTTGTTCTATTCCTGATTGGGCTTTGTTACACTAGGCCTCTTTCTTTTTTTTAAAAAAAAAAAATTACCTTCTTACCCATTCCATTCCATTCCCTCTCGAATCTCCTTCTATTTCCCACATCTTGTCATCCTCTTTTCTCCCGTTCTGCTCCTCTTTTCCAGAACTACTTCCATATTTATCTATAGTCAGTTCCTGCCCATCTTTCATATGATAACTCATTAAATGATTCTCAACTACGACCTTCATGTCAGCCTATTCCCTAGACACCCCTCGGATATGCACCCTACTGCGGGTCGAGGTGCTCAAATTCCCTTGGGTTGACCGAATACCGTCCTTGCTAGCTTCATCTTCTAATTCTACCGTGCTTTTGGGACTATTAATCTCAGCACTATCCTCCTCCTTTTGACCATTCCCTATTCCTTTCCACTTTTGAAATCCGCCCTCTTAAACTACTTTTAACAACTGTCTATATGGGAATCCATGATGTAGTTGCCCTGAATACTTACTACACTCCCTGATTTGATGCCTCAGAAATCCACACCAGTAGAACACCGGGAGCCTTTCATATAACAATGGCATAATGACATATTTACCATCTTCTTGTGCTAAGCTTAGAAATTTTTTTTAGAGGTCGGATTATATCTATAGAAATTTTAACTTAGACAAAATTCTTGAAAATCATCTACCTAAATATTTTCCACCTTTCCAATCTGACTTAGGAGCTCTTCTATAGTTTCTTTGTTTATGGAAATTATCAGAATATTATATACCTGAACCTAAAATGATACATATCTAAATTTCTGCTTGTTACCTCTCATATTCCTACCGGCTCGCTTAGCACTATTAACGCCCCATCGTAGTGCTATGGACCCTCTGTTTTAATTCTTTGTTTATCCACTTTACCCCAAACTTGAACAAGAAAATATTATCTCCCAAACGTTCGATCTTTACTTCCTTCAATGTTCTCCATAGCTACTACATTTCCATTCTTAAGCCCTCTACATTAACAACCTTTGATTGGAGAATTTTTTTCCCATTATAGGAGTGAAGCGGGGTTTACCGCTATACTTATGATGTTTGGAGACCATGACATTGTTGGGCTCACAGCCCATAGAGAGTACGGATTAGCCCGAAGGGGACTAAACCAGAGAATAAAAGAGTCGCCATCCAGTGTAAACTGGGAAAGATTTAAGGATGTACTTACCCCTCGCAAGGGAAGACCTCAAACAGTTGGGTTCAGAATGGTCCCTTACTTTTTCCAGTATAATGGACGGGTTCACACAATGGTATAGCCAAGTCTTAATGTAATACATGCATAAAAGCGAATAAAAATATAATAACATACCCAACCAAAATAATAATCACAATAACGTAGTTCCAAAAGCAAATTAAATTAAGAAATATGAGTTGCGATAACGAAAATTATAATAAACAATCAAAAGTAAGAAAAGCGTCAATAAATAAATAGAAAACAAAAATAGAGGGGTTAATCACACATATATGAGTATTTATCGAGTGGCACGTGGAGTTGTATCTCAAGTATAGACCGCACTACAGTCTATTCGGATTCAGCTACAGAATTTACGTCTGGGTTTCCATCTGATATATCGCAAGAGATAATAACATATATAATCATCAATGCAATGTAAATGGACAAACTGTTCATAATCTGGGCCTCGATCTTGGGATTCATTCCCAAAACTGTTGATAGTGTAGGCCTCGACCCTAGGATTCATTCCCAAAATTATTGATAATATGGGTTGATTCATTCCTGAACTGTCGAACTAATGGTGGTGACGCACTTCGACCCCTGATTCATCCTTATTCTCGAGGCTCTTTGACCATCCTCATTCCCGAGGTTGTTCTCCATTCCCAGAGTTCTTCATCCTCATTCCTGAGGTTATTTCCGTTCCCGGAGTTCGTTGTCTTCATTCCCAAGAATGTTCTCCATTCTTGGAGTTACTCGTCCTTATTCCTGAGTTTCCTCTCAATTTTTGGAGTTGGTCATCCTCATTCCCGAGGTTCCTGTCCATTCTTGGAGTTGCTCATCCTCACCCCTTTTTCTCTTTCTTCAAATAGTGAGAACATAAAACAAATATTATGTGTATGCGACATATGTGCATGTATGCATGGATACATTCCCTATTCTGATGGGGTTTCTTTGTCTTATTGACTTGATGTCATCTTTGGTTTAGCATTCTTTGCGCAAAAGGGTTTACATCACCCTTTTAGGAATTGTTTTGGCCTTTGGTGCCTCTTTGCCTATAAAAAAACTTTGGTCGCCCTCTTAGCCTGCTCGTAGTTTCCTTTTGCCAATTCTCCTCTAGTGATTGCTCAGTTCTATTTGGTCCTATGGCTCAAGATCTCGTTGTTTCCCTTATTCTCAGGGTGGTAGACTGGTCATCCCTAGACCTGGCTCAACTTTGTACTATTCGCTACCTGTACCAGGTGAAGATGGATTACGCCTTTTTGATAGCGGTCTCAATATTTTGGGATACTAAAAATCATGTCTTCCATTTCCCAGATTTCGAAATATACCCTCTTCTTGAGGAGTTTGTTGCCATTCTCGACTTGCATCCTTCCGGCAATGTCACGTTTCCAATGTCTATTCCCTCGGGAAGCCTCCGAAGCTTTCCTTGTTTTGTAGGTTTGTTCTATCTTTTACCTAAGCCATCTTTTCGGATTTTAAACTTAGCAGTTTTTTCTATCTTGTGCCTAAGATGTCCTTTCAGATTTTCAACTTAGCGGATTACTCTATCTTGCCTGAGTTGCCTTTTAAAGTTTTCAATTCAGCGAGCTAAAAAAAAATTCTAATCTATTTTTTTTCTTTTTCCTTTCTTTTTTTCTCTTTTTTTTTCCAGATATGGTTACAAGAAAAGTTAAGACTTATTGTTCCTCATCCGGCTCCTGTCTTTATTTCTTATGGCCTTTGGCACCACCTTGCTCGTCCTCACCGCTTCTTGGACAATTTCCAGACCAAATGGTCTGAGTGCCGAACATGACCCGTCTCTATCCTGAGGCCTCATAGCATCTAAGAAATAAAAGACGTGATTTGTAATTACCTGACTCTAAAATTTCTCGGTTAGCTGGGATTTATGCAATCTATGAACATCTTGAACATTTATTTCAATAAAGGCATTTGCATTACTTTTTAGTACATATGTGGGAAATAATGAATTGCATTACAATGATACCTCTATTGCTTACTATTCCTTACGGATTTTATAATTAACCATTTTCTTACTCACTCATACTCTATATTTTGCTTGGGTTGTCCTTTACGGATTTTCAAACCAACGAGCCTCTCTCTTTCTCTTTTTTTTTTTTTGCAAAGTATTGTTTCAGCCTATCCATGTTGATGGGCTCGGTGAACTCATTCCCTTCCAAATCTGACGGTCTTGCTGTCATATTCCCCATCACTCTTTTAACCAAGTATAGCCCTTTCCAATTGGGCCTGAACTTTCCCCAATTGTCCATTATTAGTGGCTTCGACTTCTTGAGGACTAGATCACCTTTCCTAATCTTGGTGGGACACACTTTCTTGTTGAATGCCTGGGCCAACCTTATCTGGTATAGCGGTATATGGTACAAGGCCTTTATCCTATTCTCATCCAGTAATGCTAGTTGTTCGAACCTTTGTGAGGCCCATTCATACTCAGGCACTATTTCCACTAGTAACACTACCTTCATCCAGTAAACCAAAGCATAGAGTATGGCTCTCATTGCCGTTCTCACCGATGTTCTATACCCCCACAGGCATATGGTAGTTTGTCAGTGAATCTTTATAACTTTCCAACATTTTAGCTAGTATTTTCTTTATGGTTTTGTTGGCCGCCTCCACCGCCCCATTAGCCTGTGGCCTATAAGGTGATGATTTGTGATGCCATATCCCGTACTTCTACAACATCAATTTCGTTTCTCCCTGAAATTGGATTCCATTGTTTATCACTATGTGATGTGGCATTCCATATCGACATACTATATTACGGGCTATGAACTTGGGCATCTACTTCATTGTAACATTACAGAATGACTCGGCCTCCACCTATTTCGAAAAATAGTCTATCGCCACTACTATGAAATGGTGTCCATTTGATGCATGTGGCCTGATTTCTCTAATCACGCTAATACCCCACGCTGAGAAAGGCTATAGTTCTGACAATCCGTGAAATTCCATAAGTGATAGATGGTTCAAGTTGTCGTGCATGGCAATCGTGACAATGTTTTACCAACTTTGTGCAATCAGCTTCCATGATCGACTAGTAAAATCCTTGTCTCACTATCTTGCGAGAAAAATTCAATCCATTCATGTGTGGTCCACATACTCTAGCGTGCACCTCTTCCATCACTTTCTGAGACTCTTCTTTTCTTAAACATTTCATCTGGATGCCATTGGCTTGTCTCTTGTATAGCTCTCCCCTCAAACTCATATACTGGGAAGCCAATTTCTGAATGGATATTCTGTCTTTCTTGCCGGCTCCTTCTGGGAATTCTGCACATTCTAAATACTATAGAATGTCATAGTACCACAGCTTACTATCGTCGACTTATATTTCCAAGATTTTTTCTATCTCATAATTGGGTCTGCTAGCTGTTGTTAGCACAATAGGTCTCATTATCAGTTTTTCTGGGTTTTCCCAAGTTACAACTATGGTGGCTAGTGTGTCCACCGTTTGGTTCTCCTCTCATGGCAAGTGCTGGAATTTTCAGTCGGGGATAGCCTGTGCCAACCTATTGAGATGGATTAGGTAGGGTCTCAACCGATCTTCCTTCAATTCTCATTCCCCGCGCATCTATCGAACTACTAATATTGAGTCTCCATAAACATCTACGTCTCTAGCTCATAGGGCTATTAGTTCTTTTAATCCAAAGACACATGTTTCATATTCGGCTATGTTATTGGTTACTCTGAACATCAACCTTTTGGCCATAGGTAGGGGTCTCATTCGAGTGTTATTATCACAATTCCTATTCTAGCTCCTTTCTAATTTTTCGCCTCATCGAAATATATTTTCCACCCCTGAATCGTTATGACTTGAACCTCCCCGTCTGGGAATTCAAACTTATACTGATCTCATTCTATGGGTTGTAATGCCAAGAATTCCACTACAGCTCGCCCTTTGATTACCTTAGAGGTGAGGTATTCTATATCAAACTCTGTCAGCAACACCAACCATCTGCCCAACTTCCCTAACAGTGAGGGTACTGACTACAAATACTTTTGGGGATTCTCCTTTGCTACCACTTGTATCTTATAGGATTGGAAATAATGACGCAACTTTCGGGAAGCCCATATCACCGCCAAATAGATCTTATCAACCCTTGATAGCGAGCTTCATACAGAAGATATTCTTACTGAGGTAGTACACTACATGTTCCACCCCCTGTCTCATCTGCCTGTACCATCATCGCTCCCAACGCTTCAGGTTCTATGGCCAAATACAACACCAAGGGTTTGCCCAGCCTTGGGGGTTTCAAGACGGGCAGTTTAACTAAGTATTCTTGGATTTTGTCAAAAGCTGCTTGACATTGCCTATTCCACTCCATAAGCTGGTCCTTCCTCAATAGCTTGAAGATGGGCTCACTTACTAATGCTAGCTTGGCAATGAATCGACTGATATACTGGATTTTCCTGAGAAAAACTCTAACTTACTTTTCTGTCTTCGGTGCGGGTATCTCGGTAATTTCTTTGATCTTTTCAGGGTCCATTTTTATCCCTTCTATTCCTATCGTATGCCCTAACAACTGTCCGGATGTTACCCCAAACAGACACTTCTTAGGGTTGAGTCAGAGGTTGTTCTTATCGACGTTTTGAAGGAATTTCTCCAGTGCTTCTATCCGTCTGGCCCTCATCTCTGACTTAACCATCATGTCATCTACGTATACCTCAATCTCATTCTGTATCAAGTCATGGAATAATGTAGTGTCCATTTATTGATAAGTGGCTCCCGCATTCTTAAGTCCAAATGGTATCACCTTGTAATTTTTCTTCCCATTCACTTTTCCCTTTCTGCTCCGTTTCATTCTTACTATTGTTGCCCCATATCCCCATGCGGGAAGCTTGATGGTCGTGAGTTTGGAGGACAGTGTTGTCGGGTTGTTCTTTTTCTGGGTCAGGTATTTTATGGGAGTTGATCTTTTTCTGGGTCAGGTATTTTATGGGAGTTGATGAGGTTCTGGATCTCATGCATAAGACGGGTGCATTTGTCAGTTTCATGGCCTCTTTGCTGGTGGAGGTGACAGTATAGGTTTAGGTCGAGGTAGCGTGGCACGAGTTTTGGAAGTGGTTTAGGTTCTAAGGGACTTAGGATTCCTTGCCTTTTCAACTCTTCCAACACCTCTGATAAATTTCTACCAAAATTAGAGAATCGCCTGCTCTTGATATGGGTGACCTTAGAAAGAGCGGGTTTGGTCCCCAAAGATCCCCTAATGTCTTTCTATTCCGGTTACAGAACCTTCTGTCCTTGGCTACATGAGGTATAGTCAAACTAGCCACAGCGGTGATCAAAGCTTGCAACTGTTCGGTAACCTTGGTGAGACTAGTTTCTAACTGGTCCATACGAGATTCTTCGTTAACTGATTCCCTCATGTTCACTGACGGCCTTTTGACGAGTCTTCCTTCTTCCCTAACATAACAGCTATCTATGATGGCTTTTAAGACACAAGGGTTAACATGATGCGTGTATGCATGAGATGCGTGCGATGCATGGAATGTATAGGTCGGCCTATTACCATTTTGAAGCATTCAATCATACTATTGCGAGGTGCTAACTTTTCCCAGTCGAAAAGGCCCAATAGGTTTACACTTTTGCAATAACATGGCTAAATGACTTCAAATGATATGGGGCCTAAACAGAAAGTGGCCCATCGGCATTTTAGAAGCTTTTGGCCTAATTATCATAAAGCACAGACTCGTCCCAGTTTAAATGGCCCAACAAGCCCATACCTCATGACAAAAGATCCAACAGAATCCAAATGACAATGGTCCTGAACGCAAGTATAAAGGAAACGTTTCTATTGGTCCTACAACTACAGTTCATTTATGGATTTATAGGGGTATAGACAAAGGCTATTGTCGATGAAGGGTTGCCCACAACTATGTCTCCCCACTCAAGGGTCCGAGCGACCAAGTTAGCGCATATTTTTTTATACACTAAGGTACGTGCCAATGAGTTATGGTGCGTGACTGACTGTCAAATGGATTTCCCGTTGTAGATTCCCCAAAGGGAGGGTGGAGCAAAATCTCTTAAATACCCAAGCCTCTTAGGCTCTTATCATTTGGTGACAGGAATAAACAATGAGTCCTCCGAATTAGTCCATCACAGTAAGCTACGAGTACGTGATTATCTAGGTGCCTTCACAGCTTTTCCTTATAGAAAGGTAGTGAATGAAGGAAGCCACCAAACCATTACCTAGCCTTAATAATGCCTTCGATTAAACCCCTTCAACCCACTATAGACACGGTTAACTAAAGAAAAAATCAAAATCACTATGAGATATTATTTCGGGGCCGATTCTCTATCCCCATTGGAGTCGCCAGACTGTAGGACATAGAAATCGGTGATGCTGTTTCAGGCTCACGGCCTAGTCGGGAGTACGGAATAGTCCACGAGGAACTAAACCAGAGAATAATAGAGTCGCCACCTAGTATGAATTGGGACAAAGATTTAAGGCCACACTTACCCCTCGCAAGGGAAGACCTCAAACCGTTGGATTTGGAATGGTCTCTTACTTATGCCACTTTGTAATGAAAAGATTTATGCAATAATTTAACCAAATCTACGCAACCTACACATGCGAGAGTAACCTACATCTAAGTTTACATACGAATTATGTCTAAGTTTACATGCATAAAAATAAAGCTTAAATCTAAGTTTGCATGCATAAAAGTAAGTCGCATAATGACAAGCATGCAAACACATGAATGTATTAAATTGTCAAATATGACAATATAAATAAATAACAATATAAACATGTTGTAGAAGAGACATAATTAAATTCCTAATGCAAAAGAAATAAATAAATCATGCTTAGAAATTATCAACTAAATCATGCATAAAAAATAATGTGTTAAACAACCTAATCATGCATAAAAATAATATACTATTTCTAATAAACAACGAATAAACACAAATTTGGATGAAATGAAATATATGTGTCTCTCAAGCGGTACATGGCGTTGTATCCCGAGTGCAGACCGCACTACTGTCCATTCGGATTCGGCTACAGAATTTACTTATGGGTTTCCATCCGATATACCGCAAGTGATAACATATATTCCATTCATCCCATGGTCATAGCATACACCAATCAACAATACTCATGCGAAGTAATATAAAAAAATAGATAAAAAAAAAATAAAGGAGAATAAATAAAAAGGTGCCCTCAGGCCTAACCGTTTAAGTCGTCTCTCGGAAGTGCGTTCACAGTCGTCGGAAGGGTTGGTGCTCGGCAACTCCTCCGGTTCACTGGCCCGTTGTTTTCTTTCATTGTTTCGTTGTTTGGGCTATTATTTTTACTGTGTTTCACGACTATTTATGGTCACAATTTTGGCTTATTATTTTGCTGTAATGCGGGACTATTTTGGCTAATGATTTGCAGGTTTTACTGGACAGTTTTGGCGGTGATATAAGGCAGTTTCTGGGTACAGTTTTACGGTAAAATCTGGACTATTTCATGGGGATATTTTCGGTGGTAAGGGGTTATGTTTTCAGTGCAGTTTTTGGTGGTCAGGGGCTGTGTTTTCAGTGCAGTTTTCAGTGATCTTAAGGGTGCAGTTTGCGGGACTGTTTTATGGTGTTTTGAGGAACGGTTTAGGGAAATTCTCATGGTGAATGAGAGTGCAGTTTAGGGATGATTTAATGATAGTTTGAGGGTAATTTTCACGGCAGTTTGGGGGGTGATTTGCAGTAATGGACTGGGCAGTTTGTGGAGAGCTTATGGTGCGAAAATGGAAGCAATTTGTGGAGGGCTTATGGTGCGGCAATGCAAGCAGTTTTTGGAGGGCTTATGGTGCGTGAATGGAAGGCTAGATGTGGTAGTGGGGAAGGCTATTTTGATTGTGTTTTGCATGAATCAACTAGGGCTTCTAAGGTTGGTTTAGGCTTTTTTTTTATAGGCAAGGGTTAGGGTAGTCTTTATGCGAATAGGGAAAGGATTTTATGTAATTATGAGGGGATATCTTAATTAGTGTCCTATAAGGAAAAATCTATCTAATTAGGGATGTGATTTGATTTGATTTGATTTGAGCTCTTTTAATTAGGAATATGATTTAATTTGATTTGATTTGATTTCTTTAATTTAGGAAGGTGATTTGTCTTGATTTTAGCATGTGTTTAATGTGTGTGTTTGTTATTTTGGAAGGAGATTAGCGTGGGGTTAGGTCTCTTGGGCATGTATTTGGCTTGTTTTGATGGGCTTGGTGTGTGTTGCGGGGGTTTTGGGCCAAGGATGTGTAGTTTACGGAGGTTTGGGCTGAGGATAAACTTTAAAACAGAGGTCCATCGAGCAAACCCACAGCTAAGCAAAAGAATTTAGTCCAACGAGATATGGATTTCTGACTTTCCCTTCTGACGTCCGTTTCCCACGACTTCCAAAAATTAAAGAGGAGTGCCTCCGTACGAGACTCATCATAAGGACTTACATGCAAAAATATAGTGCCTACAATGAGCATAAGTGAGCATATAGGAATTATTATATGCCTCTCAAGAGCATAGACGTACTATGGTATAAGCTTTGAGCAAGATAATGATACTTGAAGATGCAAACACAATAATGTTTGTAGGGTCGGTACAAAAAGAGGGTAGGCAGATGATAACATTCTATGAATAAGAGATCCCGATGGAGGGAATGAATCACAATAATCTGCTATTCATAAAAGTAGAAGTAAGTGGCAAGAAGACATCTTGTATGATAATGGATGATGGCTCATATATCAATTTAAGCCCCTCTAGGATGACTATCAAAGCATATGACAATAAAAAATAAAGAGTCGAAGGTACTTTCATCATAATAGTCAAAGTTGGCTGGATAGAAGACGAAGTGGAGTTCACAATTCTTGATATACCAACTATATTTGCTTTGTTATTGGGGAGGCCATGGTTTCATAGGCTTGAGGGCATGTCATCCACTTTGCACCAGGATATTCAGTTCTCGCATTGAGAGGAAGTCATCACCATCATGGATGAAGTAGACAATATTGTGGCTATTTTGGACATACAACTTTCAAAAGGTTCCAAGTGGCTACAAACTTCAAAGAATGGGTGGACCCTAAAGTGGCTAGAATCATAGAAAGAATCAAATATGAGTTGGGCACCGGTTTGAGTGATAAAGGCCATGGAGTAAGAGCACTGCCAGATTTCAAAGGACATACCACTAAGAGAGGATTGGGGTATAAATTCGTTATGAATAAGTCGAAGACCAAGAAAAAAAGAGATGAAGCTGGTGGAATACTTTGTGAAAGCCACATGATATCAAGGAGAGCCTGAATCCATAGAAGTCAATGAGATCATAGACTAGGATTCAAAATCTTTAAGGATGTGATGAGCAAAGAACCACAGGCAGAGGAAGTTGCAAAAGTGGAAGATAAATAGGAAGAAGAACTACTGCATTTGGTGAATGTGATGCTCGAAGAAAGCAAGAAGATGAAAGAAGACAAGACTGCAAATTATGAAGATGTTTATTTTCCTGACTTATTTGATTGTAATCATGCATTTATTAATAATAAAGACATTGATTTTGCTTACTTGTTTGAGTCTTTTCTTGTTAGTCCGTATTATAACATGCATGACATGAGCATATTTGACATTGACTCAACAAAGACAAATGCATATAATCTTGGAACATGTGATAACCCTAAGGAAATTTCAATTGCAAGTGAGTTTACCTTTGATGAGCGGAAAGAATTAGAGAGAATATTAATAAAATATGTAAAAGTATTCACCTAGTCCTATGAGACCAGTAAAACAGAAGCTCCTAAGAATAAGGCCAGAATGGGCCGAAAAGATTAGCTAAGAAGTCAAGAAACAGATAGATGTTAGGTTCTTAGAGGTGGTGAAGTACCCCGAGTAGTTAGCCAATATTGTGTCTGTACCGAAGAATGATGGGAATGTAAGCATGTGCGTGGATTATAGGGACTTTAACAAAGCTTGCCCACATCAGTATCAGTATGGGGGCGAGGCCCACATCAGTATCAATTTTAGGGATGAGTCCCAGGGTTGAGACACACATCATCAGTACGCTGAGTATGGCACTCCGGGTATGGAGACACGCATCATCAGAACGCCGGGTATAGCACTCCGGGTATGGAGACACACATCATCAGAATGTTGGGTATGGCACTCCAGGTATAGAGACACAACCGCGACACCTCAGGTATGGGTTTAGCACGTCGGGTATGGCACTCTGGGTATGGAGACACAACCGCGATACCTCAGGTATGAGGTTTAGCACATCGGGTATGGCACTCAGGTATGAAGACACAATTGTGACACCTCGAGTATGAGGTTTAGCACACCGGGTATGGCACTTCGGGTATGGAGACACAACCACGACATCTCGGGTATGAGGTTTAGCATGTTGGGTATGGCACTCCAGGTATGGAGACACAACTGCGACACCTCGGGTATAGGGTTCAGCACGTCGGGTATGGCACTCCGAGTATGGAGACACAACTGTGACACCTTGAGTATGGGGTTTAGCACTCCGGGTATGGAGACACAACCACGACACCTTGGGTATGGGGTTTAGCATGCCGGGTATGAAGACACAACCGCGACACCTCGGGTATGAGGTTTAGCACATCGAGTATGGCACAATTAGATCAACTTAATTCAAAGTAACAGACAAGTCAAATGACAGCTGGCGAGCCAGGTAAGTAAAAATGCATTGCATAACTTTGATAGAATTATCACTGTTACACACTGCACAAGTCCCATCAAAGTGGGGGCGACTGTAGGTACTGTATTTTTTACATTAAGTCCCCATGACGAGTCTCGTACGGAGGCACTCCTCTTTAAGTTTTGGAAGTCGCGGGAAATGGATGTCAGAAGGGAAAGTCAGAAATCCATATCTCGTTGGACTAAATTCATTTGCTTAGCTATGGGTTTGCTCTCGATAGACCTCTATTTTAAAGTTTATCCTCGGCCCAAACCTCCGCAAACCACACATCATTGGCTTAAAACCCTCGTAACACACACCAAGCCCATCAAAATAAGCCAAATACACGCCCAATAGACCTAACCCCACACCCTTCTCCTTCCAAAATACAAACACACACATTAAATACATGCTAAAATCAAGACAAATCACCTTCCCAAATTAAAAAATCAAATCAAATGAAATTAAATCATATTCCTAATTAAAAGAGATCAAATCAAATCAAACCAAATCACATCCCTCATTAGATAGATTTTTCCTTATAGGACACTAATTAAGATATCCCCTCATAATTAAATAAAATCCTTTCCCTATTCGCATAAGGACTACCCTAACCCTTGCCTATAAAAAGAAGCCTAACCAACCTTAGAAGCCCTAATTGATTCACACAAAACACAATCAAAATAGCCTTCCTCCACTGCCATATCTAGCCTTCCATTCAAGCACCATAAGCCCCCCAAAAACTATTTGTATTGCCGCACCATAAGCCCTCCACAAATTACTTCCATTACCGCACCATAAGCCATCCACAAACTGCCCAGTCCATTGCCGTAAATCACCCCTCAAACTACCGTGAAATCACCCCTCAAACTACCGTGAAAATTACCCTCAAACTGCCGTGAAATCATCCCTAAACTGCACCCTCATTCACTGTGAAAACTGCCCTAAATCGTGCCTCAAAACACCGTAAAATAATCCCACAAACTGCACCATTAAGACCATCAAAAACTGCACTGAAAATAGAGCCCCTGACCATCGAAAATACCCCCTGAAACAGTCCAAATTTTACCATAAAACTGCACCCAAAAACTACTTTATATCACCGTCAAAACTGTCTAGAAAAACCTACAAACCGTATGCGGGGTATATCACCCAGAAACTACCTTATGTGACTCACGCCTTCCATGCTCGTTGTTTTCTGTTCCCACTATGCGGGGTACTATTATATTGGTCATAGCGTTGGTCAAAGCTTGTAGTTGCTCGGTAATTTTGGTGATGTTGTCTCCAATTAATTCATACGGAAACCTTCACTGCCTGACACATCAATACTTGCTAACTCTTCTTGACAAGTCTTCCTTCTTCTCTATGATGGTTGTTAAGACAAAGGGTTAACATGATGCGTGTATGCATGAGATGCATGTGTTTATCAAAACATCATATACCCTTCCGACCTTATTCCTCCCACACCCGTGGTAAGTCCATTTTTGCCCTAAGTATGGCTCATTGTATGCACCAGTGTGGGGTACACAAAATTGTTCTCTCCTATGCTACAAGGGTAAACCTTTGCTACCTCAGTCCATTTTCATCAATAAAAGACAAAGACCGCCCATTTACAAGATTGACTAAGCCTATTATAGGGATCGTGCCATTGTCTAGAAAGGAAGAATTGGGCCATCGGTAATCATGGTTGTGGCGGGGATGAACTTGAAGATATCCAAAAGTATAAAAATATGCCATAACAATGCGTACCCTTCTTGGATGAAAGCCAGTGCGGATATCAGACTCATGCATCTGGCATATTCGGATCATATTTGGACCTTCTAAGCCCATCAATGTTTTCATACAAGTTGGCTCGTTATCATTTTAAAGCGTTCAATCAGATTATCGCGAGGTGTAAACTTATCCCAGTTGACAAGGCCCAACAGGTTTACACTTTTGCGATAAAGTGGCTAAATAACTTCAAATGATAGGGGCTCAAGCACAATGTGGCCCATCGCCACTTTGAAAACTTTTGGTCCAATTATCATAAGATGCAAACTCGTCCCAGTTTAAGTGGCCCAACAAGTTCGTATCCTATGAGCATAAGTCCGAATGGATCCAAAAGATAATAGGCCCAAACATAAGTATTGGGGTAGCTTCTATAGGACACATAACTATGGTTAATCTATGAGCTTACAAAGGTATGTATAAGGCTCTCATCGGTGAAAGGTTGCACACAACTAGGTCTCCCCACTCAATCGAGCGACCAAGTGAACATGCCTTTTTTATACCATAGGGTACGTACCAACGAGTGATGGTTACCATCACATAATGATCCATTGCCTTAAGTGAAAGCAACTTCATGATACATGACGCCATCTACAAAATATATAAGACTTGGTTAACCAAAGCCAAAGCCACATACAATAAAAGGCATTATTTTGGGGCCGATTCTCTATCCCCAATGGAGTCGCCATATGTAGGAGTGAAGCGGGATTTACCGTTATGCCTATGATGTTCGGCGATCATGACACTATTGGGCTCGTAGCCCATAGAGAGTACAGATTAGCCCGCGGGGGACTAAACCGGAGAATAAAGGAATCGCCACCCAGTGTGAACTGGGAAACATTTAAGGCCGCAATCACCCTTTACTAGGGAAGACCTCAAACCGTTGGGTTCATAATTTTCTCTTACTTATGCCAGTATAATGGACGGGTTCACACAATGGTATAGCCAAGTCTTAATGAAATTCATACATAAAAGCAAATAAAAATGTAATAATATACCCAACCAAAATAATAATCATAATAACATAGTTCCAAAAGCACATTAAATTAAAAAATACGAGATGCGATAATGAAAATTATAATAAACAATCATAGGAAAAGTGTCAATAAAAAAATAGCACACAAAAAAAGAGGGATTATTCACGCATATACGAGTATTTCCCGAGTGGCATGTGGAGTTGTATCCCAAGTACAGACCACACTACCATCTATTCAGATTCAGCAACATAATTTACATCTGGATTTCCATCCGATATACCTTAAGGATAATAACATACATAATTATTAATGCAATGTAAACGGATAAAAAATAGACATGAAAACATATAACAATGCATATACGTATAATTATCAACTTGAATAAAAAAAATAAATGTGAAATAATAAAACAACAATAAAAGTGAATAAATAGATTTTAAAAAAAGATAAATAACGAAATTCCAAAAAAATAAAAAAAATGTGACCAGAAATTTGGCCATCTTTGATGTAGGACTTTCATACTCGGCTGGACATATTTCACGTCCAGCCAGACATGCACTGCTCGGAACTATGAAATAAATATGGTAAGGGTTCCCTCAAATCTTACCTTTTAAGTTGCATTCTCCGAAGTACGTTGCGTCGTCACCGAAAGGATTGAAGTTTCGCTGGTTCGCCATTTTCTGGTTGCTGGTTAACGATTTTTTTACTGCTGTTTCTGGTTGTTGCTTATGCTATTTCTGCTTACTGGTTCACGATTTTTGGCTACTATTTTTGGTTGTTTTTTGGCGCTATTTTTGGTTGTTTTGGTTTTTGTATGTGGTTGTTTTTGTTTGTTGTATGTGGTTGTTTTTGTTTGTTTTTTCGGGTTGTTTTGGTCACGGTTTTCTTATTTTTTTTTGTTTTCCTCCCGATTTTTCAGTGATCCCCCCTTCTATTTTTGGTGATGCCTTTTTTCTGTTTTGTTTTTTATTTTTTGGTGTTCCAAAGAAGAAAGAAAGAAAAAACCTCCTTTTTTTTCGGTGATTACCTCTGTTTTTTTGTCTGTTTCGGTGATTGCTTGAAGAAGAAGAAGAGAGCCTACTAGGGTTGCCGCCATCCTCTATTTTTCTCTTTATCTTCTTTCAATGTTGTTGTTCCTCCCATTGTTGGACAGTTATGACCCATAGCGTCACTGTTTGTAAAAGACATTGTGTTTTTTATACAAAATTAACTATGTAGTAATGAAATTACCTTTTACCGTTTTATATTTATTTACTTTGATATATAAATGGTAGAAGTCCTTATGATTAGTTCCAGATTGAGATGATATGAGACAGTATCAATCCATAAAGGTTTAATCATTAAACATCCATAGTCGTAGTATTATCGAGACTAGACATCGATAATGCGGAATAGACTAATATTGCACTTGTGTGCGTTGTGATGGCATAACGGCATAGTTCTCATATATTTAAATATTGGATACTTATGCAAGTGCGATAGAAGGTCGTGTTTTACCGATGGTACGGAAAACAGCTTCGCTCTAGATAGACCCCGCAGAATCCCATTGGTAGTATGTATACGTGTCTATGGGAGTCCGCATCACGGTAGGTGTATTTGGTCTTAACCTGAGACTTGCATCGCTAGTACTTGCGACAATCGATACGCTTTGGTTTTGGTCATCCAGGACTTTAACAGGTTCTGTGTATGCCTCTTCCGGGTTTATTGAGAATCGTAGTGTATTAGGTGTGATGTCAAGACGGAAGTATCACTTCAGACATATGGAGATGAAGATCACGCAGGGATTCAGAACTGGTTCTCTATTGTGTTGCAACCATCGAGATAATATGACAAGGTCAGGATTATCTGATTCAAAGAGACTAGTTGCTTGATATCCGATATGTGCTTCGTACGGGCCAGACATTATTCCAGCTACAGGCCTTGCACGTGAACATCCGATACTGGATCGCAATACATAATATTACGGTATACTACGCCTGATATAGATCATATATTCCATTAAGAATATTTCTGGAGAATTGGGTAGGCATGGCGCTTTGCTAGAAGCCAACCTTGTCTCGTAAATCGGTAAAACATAGTACGAGATACGTACGTGTTCAGATAGTCCGACGATCGGATTTACTGCAACATATCCAGGGTTCTCTTGGGTCGCTTCTCGAAGATTCACCGATGACATATGATTCGAGCATAATTAATCTAGGATTAATTGCGGAGAAACTTTATCTTGGATAAAGTATTATTTAAAGAGAGAGAAAGATTAATTTGGAATTAATCAATAAAATAATATATTCGATATATTAAACGAAATTAGATTTCGTCGTGGAATTAAAATTGGATTTTAATTCGGGCAAACGAGTTAATTTAGAATTAATTCGTTAGCGATGTGAATAGTAATTTTGCTAGGCATAATTATTTAATTAAATTCAATTTAATTACGTCGTGACGGAAGTTCGTTAATTCAGAATTAGCGAACCTGAGCCCGGGAGTATTTACGGGCCCACTCGTATTTTGAATCGAGTGGGGCCCACATGTCACATCACATATCACCTTAAGTCGCTTTTGGTTGATGTGTTTAGGTGGAGTTGGTGGAAGCTTCCTTAACACTCCATTTGAAAGCTTTGAATGACTATTACCAAATCCACTATTGGTATATCATTGACTTTTGATTTTTGAAATAAAAAACACAAGCTTTCATCACTTTCTCTCCATTGCCGAAACTTGAAGCAATTTTACTCTCCCATTTTCTTTCTTCACTTGGCCAAAAATTGAAGGAAAGGAAGTGAAAATTATGACAATTTTTCTGAGGGCTAGCAGTCTAAAGGAATCAACAAAGGTGATAGGGAAACCAATCCCGAAATCTTGGAATACTTTCAAAAGCTTGGAGCTTGGAGATCAAAGACAAAGGACCTCATTGGCCGAATACAAATGGGAATTTTTGTTGTTTGATGCATCCTAAATCTGATCAATGTAAGTGTGTTTCCGCCACTCTTCTTTGTGTATTCATTTCATTTCAATGCTTATTTTGATCTTGGGACTAAATCTAGGAACCAACAATGGTATCTATGAGCCAATTTGAGCATGTAATGAATTAGGGTAAAATTTGGGTAAAATCAATTTGAGCATGATTTGATAAAATTGATTGATTGAGTATGCTTGAATGATGATGTATTGAAGTTGTATATGGTCAATTTCATGAAATGTTGATTGGATCAAATTTTAGCCCACATATAGGCTTGGTCGAATGGTGACTTTACCCTAGGGTCATGGTATTTTTTTGTTTCATAGATCATTGGATGACTTGAAACGATTGGAAAATATTGATTTAAAATTCAATCGGATTGAAAAACGAAATCAGACAAAATTACCCTACATTGCCGTGACCTTACTAGCATGTAATGACTTGATTTTTTGATTCAAAAATGTTGGACATAAGTTGAACAAATGGATACATAATTAATTGATTAAATTATATTTTGGAAATATTAATTTAGATAATTAATTGATGTATTACACTTTAATTAATTGAATTATAAAATTTGGAATTTTAAAATTTGATTAATTGGGCTTGATTATGAATTGGGCTTGAAATTGTTGTATTTGGGCATAATGGGCTTGGTTGGGCCAAGTTGGTTTAGGCCAATTGGATTGGATCCAAATTGGGCCTAAATCATTCCATTAAGTCCAAATATAACAAATGGGCTTTAAAAGTTTAATTGGGCCTTATGGGCCGAAATTGGTTTCTTGACAAATGAGGGTGATTCCTTACTTAGGTTTGGTAATTGGGTTTGACCCATATTGACCAAAGCCCATGCCTCATGAGATCAATTGAAAGCCCATTGGATTTTAATTAAATGAATATTGGATGTTAGTTGGGCTTTGAGACCCGATAAGATTAGATTTGGAATCTAAGTCGTTAAAGCGCATTAAAAAGTGTAGTTATTTAATTTGGAATTAAATAAATGAATTAGTATTGAATACGAATTAAATTAGATTTAACGAGTAGTTCGATATAATTCAAGAATTCGTACTTTGAGTACTTATTCTCAAATGAGTTGGACTCGCGCAAAATCAAATCGTTGTTTGAACATTGGATGATCACATAATTCAAAGATTAATTGATTAGATTAGATTGATTGAATTGCATCCTATGAATGAATACATGGATGTGTTGAATGAATAGCGTATATCAGATGGATATTAGAGGGAAATGGCAATTTTAGAAATTGTTGTAAATTTAGAATTTATTAAATTGGACCTGCGTGTCCAGCCTTATCTCTCATTATTTCTTTGTATTCTCTTCTCACCTAATTCCCCTCAATGTAATGAGATTTCTATTATTGTATTATGTAATTGGGTAGAAGTAGAATAGTGCTAGCCAGGGAGAGGAAAGAGAGTGATTTGTTCTAGGAACAATCTGTTAAATATCCATCCGCATATCGTTATTAATTTACTTTTCGTGCCTTATTATGCTTTTAGAATGCATGCTTAAGGGTGTATGATGAGACCTTAACAAAGATAATTAATTGGTTGCCAATTACGCGAAAAACCCTCAAAACATATTAAGCATTTTTCCTTCCGTTGAGTGATTCTTACTCAAGATCCAAAGTTGGCATTGGTTTGTTGGCCAAAGTCAAGACCTTTGTCAATTGCAGATGTGTTTAAATCATGAAGGCTTTGTTCCACATCGGTGTCTTGTCCAAGCTATGATTTGTTGGCCAAAGTCAAGATCACTTCTTGTCCATCGACATTGATTACGAAGCTTGCCATGTCAATGGGTCCCGCTTAACTGGAATCATGAAGCTTGTTGTGCCAAAGCCAATGCTTAGTTGATTCAGAGGAAAAAGGTTAGGCAAATATATTGGATATATTGGCATATATATTGTATATATATTTCGGACTTGGATGTCCACCTACCGAATCTAGGAATTGGATGAGATCCAATTGATCTTCGAGATCTACCTAGTTAAATATCATACAACTTGTTGGCCAAAGTCAAGGTTGTGCATTATTTAACGGGATCCTAGCCCACTAGGAAACTGGGTTTCCTGAGTACTCGACAGAGGGTTAGAGGCTCGCCGAAAATAGTGGGAGGCTAGTATTGAATTTGCAATTTCGTTCAGATACTTAGCTTTACGCGCTTCCAAATTATTTCGTCAAAATTATTTTATTAGTTGGACTAATATAATGTTATTTTTCTTGTAACAGTTAGACTGTACCCATATATCGTTGATTAGATAATTGGATTATCGTAATCAAGATGATGGGAAATGGCAGTGTCCGAGACATTATCATGGGTGAAAATATCTTCAAGGGCCTAAACTTTTCCGATTGGGAAATGAATCTGAGGATAGTCTTTTGATCCGAGAGGCTGCTATATACTATAGAAAAACATCTTGGGCCTAAGCCCAAACCTGATCAGTTACTTGAGCTCGAGCTTTGGAAGACTCATAACGATGATAAATCTACTACTCAGTCTATTATGCTTGCTGCTATGACTCAGCATTTCCGTCGACAGAACAAAGACTTGGATCCGTATAACATGTTGGGGAGGTTGCACGATCTTCACTGATCTAACCATAGATCACAGAGATATGAATTGCAGAAGAAGCTCTTCCGTGCACGTATGTCAGAAGGCATGTCTGTTGAGTCCCATGTGGCAAAGATGATAGCTGACATTGACGAGCTGACTTAGATGGGGATAGTCTTAGAGGCTGAGACTACCATAGATTTGATCTTGCAGTCTCTCCCGACACTTGGAGAGGGTTCATCATAAACTATAACCTGATGAACCAAGATGATTCTCTTGGAGAGTTATTGTCAATTCTGAAGGAAGCTGAGAATGAGCTTCTCAAAGGCAATAAGCGTGAGGCGCACTTTGCTTCAACATCTCAGTCTCCCAAGGCTTGTCCTAAGGCGACTGGTGGTGTTAAAAAGAATAAGCATAAGAGAAAGGGCAAGGCCAAATCGTCAAAGGCTTCTGGGAAGCCTAAGGATAAATCTCAGGATGTATGCCTCCAGTGCGGCAAGCGGGGTCACTGGAAGCGTGACTGTCGCGAGTACAAGGCGCTCCAGAAGGAGATTAAAGCAGGCAAGGCACCGGCTTCAGGTATGTTTGTTATTGAAATAAACATGACTACTTCTAGTTTTAAAAATTGGATTTTTGATTCTGGTTGTGGTACTCATATATGTACTGATGTGCGGGATCTGTAAATTAGCAGGAGACTGGCCTCATGGGAGATTGATCTACGCGTCGGAAATGGGGCACCAATCGCCGTTTTGGCCGTTGGCACTTTTGTTTTAGAACTACCCTCGGGGCATGTACTTGAACTAACAGACTGTTATTATGTACCTAGTTTGACTAGAAATATTATTTCTGTATCTATGTTAACCCAATGTGGGTATACTTTTATATTTAGAAACACCGGGTGTTTTATATATAAAAATGATGTAGAAATTTGCACTGCAGTTGCAAATAATGGTCTTTATATTTTGAATATAAATCAATCTCAAACATATAATATAACAAACAAAAGGCTTAAAATGAGTAACAAAGATGAAACTTATATGTGGCATTGTCGTCTGGGACACATTAACAAAACTCGCACATCCAAACTTTCGAAGAGTGGGTACTTGGACGAATTTGATCCAAATTCATATGACGTCTGCGAATCTTGCTTATTAGGCAAAATGCCTAAATCACCTTTTAGCGGTAAAGGTGAATTCGTCACCGAACTGTTAGCCCTCGTTCATAGTGACGTATGTGGGCCCATGTCTAGCCAGGCTAGAGGTGGATATGAATACTTCGTAACCTTTACTGATTATGCATCGCGTTATGGTTATGTGTATCTTATGAGACACAAATCGGAAACCTTTGAGAAATTCAAAGAGTTTCGACACGAAGTTAAAAAACAGACCGATAAGAGTATAAAGACATTACGGTCACACCGTGGTGGCGAATACTTGAGCAATGAATTTCTAGATTACTTAAAAGAATATGGTATTCTTTCACAGTGGACTCCTCCTGGAACACCGCAATTAAACGGTGTGTCCGAACGGAGAAACCGAACTTTGTTGGACATGTTAAGGTCTATGATGAGTCGTACTGAGCTACCTATTTTCTTCTGGGGATATGCATTAAATAGTGCAATACTTATTTTGAATAAGGTTCCTTCAAAGTCAGTACAACAGACTCCGTATGAGATATGGACATGAAAGAAACTGGGTTTCTCATTACTGAAGATTTGGGGATGCTGGGCATACGTCAAACGTTTGGAAGGTACCAAACTTGAGCCCAAATCAGATAAATACCTATTCGTAGGATATCCTGGGGAAACCAAAGGATATTACTTCTATCACCCACGAGAGAACAAAGTATTTGTTGCTCTACATATGATTTTCCTTGAGAAGGAATTCCTAAATGTAGTGATTAGTGGGAGGAAAGTAGAACTCGATGAAAGTCGGAGTGATACTGTTCCTGACATAGAATCCTCAACGGAACAAGAACAGTCCATCCGGGATGAAACTGTACCACAATCTTCTATTACACAAGGACCGCGTAGCTCGGAGAGAGTCAGGAAACAACCTGAGAGGTATGGGTTTCTGATCTCACCTCATGTAGATATTAATCTTATTGAGGATAACGAACCGGTTACGTATGAGGAAGCGATACAAGATATCGATTCCGCTTTATGGCAAGAAGCCATGAAGTCCGAAATAGATTCTATGTACACCAACCAAGTTTGGACACTGGTTGATACACCAGAAGGTGTAAAGCCTATTGGTTGCAAATGAAACAATGATATTTTGACTAGAATAGTGGCGACTTGTTCGGCAACCTGGGCTGCAAGGAATGCGAAAGTTATGCAAGGAAAGATGGAAGATCATTTCGTAGTTGTTGCGAGAGTTGAAGCCATGGTACTGTCTTATCAGCGGGTGAACATGGCCTCTCTGGATCAGCGAAGGAATTGTGACAGGAATGGCGATGCGCAATGGAATCCACCTCATGCATGGTGGCTTAAACTCAATGTGGATGCCTCAGCGCATAAACATCAAAATATAGCAAGATTGGATGCAGATGTTAGGAATGGGGATGCACGAGTTATGATGGTGAATATTAGGAAAACCAAGTTCGCACAGGATGTGGCTACGCTAGAAGCTGAGGCATTGTTGTTTGGGCTGCACATTGTTGTAACGGAATCGCTCTTGCCACTAATTGTAGAGACTGACTCTTAGCTAGTGACCAATTTAGTTTCAAGAAGCTATGAGAGTATACTAGAGATAGCTGGGATAATTAATGAAATTTTGGAGATTTTGAGGAACTACAAACATGTGGTTGTCAATCATGTTCCTAGATGGTGTAATTTAGTAGCTCACTCTTTGGCAAACAAAGCTGTTTACTGTGATAACCATGTAGTTTGGCTGGGAGAGTATCCCGACATTTAATTATTGTTCGATAATTGTTAGTTTCTAATGAAAGTAAATACTTTCTTCTAAAAAAAAAAAAAACCCTTAGATTTCTAGTCTTTTCCATTTTACTAAAGGAGGTGTATTCAACAAGAAGATACTAATGCATGGAGGACTAGCATAGCTTTAGATATATAGATAAATATTATTTAAAGGTTCGTTTGATATAATTTTTTAAATAGAATTAGAACTTTTTACAAAATGTATGTAGTATTACGATAATGTAATGTTATAATATTAAAAAATGGATTATGCAATCATTTGTAACTTAAGAGTCTAAATGCACTTTTAACAAACTTGGAGAGTCCAAGTGTTCTTTGATCTAAATATTAATTAAGGTTTTTTCAAATAAAAAATCCTAAGGAAAGTGATTTTAACACATAATTACAAAACAATGTTCTTTATCAATGATATCATATCATGTTCCTTGTTTCTGATGTCAAATAGATAGCAACTGATTGGCCTATGAAGTAATTCTTTCTTGATTCTGAAGAAACACAAGACCAATCTACATGAAGTGAGCAATTGTATCTAATGCTCAAGACACTTGTTATAAACAGGGTTTGAGGAAGGTCCTATATACACAAATTACATGAAGTGAGCAGTGGCAAATTGAAAAGTTCAAAAAAGCATAAAATTAAATTCACTAAAACACTTTGTTTCAGTGCAGCTGAATGTCAACTTCATTGAACAGTCACATATACAACTGTATTCAAGCCACACAACTTTGTATAGGTACCCTAAAATACTAAATGTTTCACAAAGTTTAGACATTAAAACCAGGTGGGTAAAGATCTCCTGACTGCAAAGAAGGATTATTTCAGAGTTTACAACTAGGAAGATGGCAATCCAGTGATATTCTGTTAGGATAGTCGGTTCATATACCCGGCACTTTACATGACGCGAAATACAGTAACTTTCAACACAAACTCTCTCGCCATAATCACCTCAAAGACACAAACATCTCCTTCCCCCAAATTATTCTCCAATGTAAATTCATACCAGCCCTGACTGAACTTAGTTCTGCCTCCTCTATACAGGCATCGGACAGGCCACTGCTTACCATCAGAAAGCTGTAGTTTGATGAATCCGCAAACCCCATTAAGATGCTTTTCAGCAAAGCAGGATGGCAAATACTGCACAAGTGAAAAGTAACTGCATCTTAAACCAAACATACTATGATGTGAAATAGAAAAACAGTGTATAGTATTTGAAATTCAACAGCTCACCATGATACATCCCCTATACAAGTAAGATGGTCGCAGGACTACCCTGCGGAAAGGATTAGATGGTTCAAAAGCTTTGGCTGCATTAATTGCCCTTTCCCTTTCTTCAGCTGTCGCAGTCCTTTTTCTAACTGAAGCACTTTCATAAAATCTCAAGCGCATTTCTCCTTCATGTGCATCTTGTGCTGACGACGCCTGTACATCTGCATTTTTATAAATTGTTTGATGAAAAATTTGAATTCTTTAAACACGACATGATTAAGCAAAAATCTGATCCCAAACATCTTACTAGCATCAATCTTTGGCTTTCTCCCGGGTCTTTTAAGCTGTGGCATTTCTCCATCTGGTGAATACATCTTCACTGCAATTAACAACATCTTAAGCTCATAAATATTAAAGTAAACATATATATCTGGATTATATTGATTGCCAATTAGAGAATTTAGCAAACCTTTTAATCGCTGCAAGTTTGCTTCACCGGCACCATTTATACTGTTGCTAAGTTTAGAACTGTTAAGCAAATTCTGAAATGACGGAGGATTGAAAGTCTTGTTAATTGTTGGTTGATCTACAAATTCAGAGTCATCATCTTCCATTTCACTAAATATATAGAATTGTTTACTACGATTGTGTACTTCAAAATTACTGAGGGCATTAGGTTGATAGCTTATCTCAGAAGAAGGCAAATTAAATATATAAACATTAAAGATTGAATTCCCTTCATATCTGAAGACCAAAAAGTACCCAACACGGATGGAGTAGCGTTCCATAAATTCCTGCCACCCATCATAAAACCAGATTTTGTTGTTAAGCCTCCTTAATCCTATATGTGAAACAATACCATTCGGAACAGTAAGTGTAGCAGCGGCAGAAAGGTCATCCTTAAATTTCCTAACAAAGTTTTCTGGAATCCTCTGCAGGCACCCGAATCAAGTTAGAATCCATGTCTCGAAGAAAATAAGGGTACATATATGCACATCCTATTCCCTAAAAATAGGGCAGCCCATATATTAATGAGAATCAGTTGAAAAAAGGGAAGATAGGCTATCACAAACAAATACAATGGTTTATTAAAAGCAATAAAATAATTAGTTATATAAATCATCTAATTTTTCAAGGAATTGGATGTAGCACTCCGAATGAAAGGGCTGCATATGGTTCTTTTGGAATAAAATTTTCAAAACTTATATCGGATTATTTACAATGCTTTCATTTGTTATATTTCTGAGTAAAGTAAATTCGGGTTTTGAAATATATCTTTTCACAAGGCAGACCATCTATTTGTAAGGGTCAACATAGTCGTAGACACGTAGTGAATGGATCTTTATTGAGAAACCATATTCACTCCAGACAAAATCAACAAAGAACCAATAAAGACATAATTTGCTGCTAAATTTTTACAAGATGCACTGGACAAACAAAGTGAAGAGATACATTTGCAGCAAAATCTGATCCATGCCATGGTCTTTCTAGTTTTCCAAAAGAAGTCCAACTCACCAATCTAGGAAAAAATTTACATCTACGGTAACTATGAAATTATTATGATTCAAATAATGGAAGGGGAAGATACAATAAAGCTTGTACACAAATTTATACTGTCAAAGGCGATAAGCGAGGCAAGGCGTTTTGGTAGGTTAACCCATCCAAGCGTTGCCTAAACGCTGCCCGAGCGCCTTTGGCTAGTCAAAGGGCGGGTTGAACAGTTCAAGAGCAAGTTGAAGTATAATTTTTTTATTATTACTATAGAAAGAGTCCTAACTTAAAATATCTAAGCGTCACCTATCATCGCCTAAGCGGCTGTTTGAGAAGCCCGCCCAAGCGCTACTCAGTCAAGTGTAAAATCAAAGACAAAATTGCTTTATACCTAACACAGTACCCTCTGGTTGCTCAGGGCAGCGAAAAACAAAACCTCTCGGCATTAAGAAAAAACAAAACCTCTCGGCGTTAACCCCGTTTCACTGCCAAGAGGACCACAGAGGCAAGGGAGAAGGGACCATCAGTTTACCCGTAAATTTTTCAAAGCTAATTGTCTAGGCGATGGATTCTCAAGCATGATGCAAAATGATGATCTACCTACAACTAGTTTCAAGAAATTTATATTCGTTAACAGAGATATATTCATTCTAAGAAAACATTTTTACCAGCAAATACTCCCCCTCCCCATCCCAATTAAGCTTTCGTAAAATGTTTCTTCAAAGTAGAAACCTAAAATATCTTACATTTCGATGACATTTCTACAAAGTAAACACCTAAATATCTTATATTTCATTTCCTTCTCAATCTTACAGTTCTTTAATAAACGTTTGAATTTTATTAACATCATGTAGACATCTTGAAACAACAAAATCACCTATTGAATAAAGGGCTTTCAAAACTTCGTTACTAAGCTTAGCTTAGTTTATTCTTCTATAAGATACCAAATAACATAACATCCAAAGAACAAAACTTTAAACTTCTCGATTCTATACCATAAAGAAACCATCCAATTCTTCAATTAATTCATTTCATTCTCTCCTTTCTATTCCAAATAAACAACCAACTCAATTAAGCCGTGGATAACTATTAGGCTTGATTATCCTTTGGAGGTATGGTCTTCGTAAGCGGGACTGCTACATTATCTTCTCTCGGTACCTTGCATAAGACAATATTCCCTTGCGACAGAGTCTCTCTAATGATGTGGTACTTGCGTTCCACATGCTTCAACTTCTGATGTGCCCTCGGTTCATTTGCTTGCCCTCGGTTCATTTGCTTGTGTAATGGCTCCAGTATTATCACAGTATAACGAAATCGCATTTTCGATACTTGGGACAACTCTCAATTCTTTGATAAAGTTCCTAATCTATACAGCTTCTTTTGCATCTTCAGAAGCTGCAATGTATTCTGCCTCTGTTGTGGAATCTGCTGTTGACCCCTATTTGGAACTCTTCCAACAAATTATACCTCCGTTAAGGGTAAAGATGAATCCAGATGTAGACTTTCTATCATTGGGATCCGATTGGAAGTCGGAATCCATATTCCTATTAACTTGCACTTCACTTCCTCCATAAATAATCAACTTATCCTTAGTACCTTTAAGATACTTCAGGATATGTTTAATGGCCATCCAATAGTCATTGCCTGGATTGGACTGATATCTACTTTTTATGCTAACAGCGAAACTGATAGCAGGCATAATACATAACATGTCATGAATTATGCTACCAAAACACGAAGCATAAGGTTGGTTGGACATTCTAACCTTCTCATCTTCTGTTTGCGAACTCATCTTCTTTGAAAGATGAATCCCATGCCTGAACAGAATACTTGTTGTCTTACAGTTACCAAAATTATACCGTTCCAAGATCTTATTTATGTACGTTGATTGGGATAACCCAATCAATTTCATTTCTCTATCTTTATAGAGTTTTATGCCTAAAATATATGAAGCTTCTCCCAGGTCTTTCATGGAGAAATTCTTATAGAGGTAAGCTTTGACGCCTTGCATCATCCCTATATCATTCCCAATGATTAGAATGTCGTCAACATAAAAGACTAAAAATACCACTATTCTCCTACTGGCCTTTTGATACACACAGGATTCTTCTAAATTCATGAGAAAAATATACAATCTAATAATCTCATCCAATCGAAGATTCCAACTTTGTGAAGCTTGTTTAAGTCAATAAATGGACTTCTTAAGCTTACATACCATACCCGAGTTCTTCGCTAGACGCAAAACCTTCCGGCTATTCCATATAGATTTCATCATCAAGAAATCCATTTAGAAAAGCTGTTTTGACATCTATTTGTCAAATCTCGTAATCATGATACGCAACTATTGAAAGCAAAATCCTAATAGAATTAAGCATTACTACTGCCGAAAAAGTTTCATCCTAGTCGATGCCAGGTCGCTGCGTGTAATCTTTTGCTACTAGTCGAGCCTTATAGGTTTCAACCTTTCCATTAGGCCCGCGCTTCCTCTTGTAAACTCATTTACAACCGATAGGAATAATTCCTTCGGGAAGCAGAACCAAGTCCCAAACTTGATTATCATGCATTAAGTCTAACTTGGATTTCATAGCAATTTTCCACTTCACGGAACTTCGCCACTTCATGAAGTCGATGTCCAACGTCGATTCTCTATAGGTAAAAGGGTCAGTCTATTTAACTAAGAGAACACCGAGACTCTTCTCTTGTATCAAATACAAGTGTTCAAGAGGTCTAGATACTCTTTGTGACCAACGAAGTGTGTGTATTGACGGTTCTTATCTACTTGAACTTCAGGTTCCTCCGTTGGTTCTTTATTTTCAGGTTGGACTTCATCAAGTTCAACATGTCTATGATTACCACCTTCTGACAAAAATTCTAACTTTGAAAATTTTGCGAAGCGAGCTACGAACATATTTCGATGCTCGTTATCATAGAACATATATCCCTTAATATTTGAAGGATATTGACAAACCTAAAATATTTCCCTCGAGGCGAAAGCTTATCTTGGTGAGCCATCCTGACATAGGTAGGACAACCTCAAATCGTAATATAATTAAGATTTGGTCTCCTATCGGTCCATATCTCATATGGAGTCATAGGAACAGCTTTTGAAGGAATCTTATTCAAAAGATGTGCAGCTGTTAAAATAGAGTAGCCCCATAAGTAATAGGGTAATTCTGTAAAACTCAACATAGATCGGACCATATCCAATAAAGTCCGATTTCTCCTTTCAGACACTCCATTGTGATGTGGAGTATCTGGAGGAGTAAATTGAGCAAGAATATCATTCTCCTTCATATAATCCATGAACTCACTGCTCATATATTCGCCACCTCGATCAGATCGAAGGCATTTAATATATTGACCAGTTCACTTTTCTACTTCCTTACGGAATTCTTTGAATTTTTCAAAGGTTTCCAATTTATATTTCATCATATAAACATAACCATACCTTGACAGATCATCGGTAAAGGTAACCCAATACGAATAACCACTGTGAGCATTCTGACTTAGTGGATCACATGCATCAGAGTGTACGCTTATGGGGCTTTGGTCATCTTACCTTGAATACATGATTCACAAGTTGGATTCAATGGTGATATATGGAATCAAACTATTTGCTACCAATGGATAAGACGTTTAACGCTTTTATGACCTAGACTCATATGCCATAGTTCAGTATTATTAACTACAGGTAAACTATGTTTATTAATCCTAGTATTAAAAATATCTCTAGAAGTATGCAATGTATAATGACCATGCTCATTTGGACAAAAAAGGATCTTAATATTACGTTTATCATATAAATACAAAAAACAATTCTTAATATTAACATAATAACCTTCAATATCTAATACAAAGAGATATAATACTTGCTACACATCCTGGTACAAAATAACAATCATATAACAAAAGGCTCCCATTTGGCAAGCGGATCTCGCATACTCTCACTGCAACTACATCCAGAGAGTCTCCACTCCCAAAGGGGATCTCGCATGCTCCCACTACAACTACATCTCTTCATACTTCAGTTTCTTACTTTTCTTCAGCACCTGCAACGAATTGCAAATGTGAACAGGACAAGCAGAATCCAAAATCCAGCCGGAAGTAACAGCTTCACAACCTAGTGAGATATCAATAACTGGAAAAATAAATATACCTTATGTAGATGCTCTCTCATTCCTTATCTGGGCAATGTAGTCAAGATAGTTCCTTTTCCAGTGCCCGACTTTATTGCAGTGATGGTATTTGTCTTCAAACTCCCTCTTGGGCTTTGCTATCTTTCCTTGTAGTGGAGGACTGAAACCCTTCTACTTCTTCGCTTTCATCTTCTTTCCCTTTGGTCGGGCCTGGGAAGAAGCAGAGAGTGAAGTAGGTTTCAGAGGGTGAGTCGGTACTCCCTTTCTTAGTTCGTCTTCCGCAGTGATCAGCATCCTATGCAGTTCATGGTGGGAACAGATAATCTCATTCATGTTGAAATACATCACGAATTGGTGATAAGAAGCTGGTAGTGAACCAAAAATGATACTCATACCGAGAATGTCATTCAGAGGGAGATTATGTTGCCTCAGTTGTTCTGTCAAATCGATCAAGTGAAGAACATATTAGCTCACAACTTGCCCTTCGTCTAGTCGAGCATGGAACAGTTCCATTGCAACTTTATGAACAATAATTTATTCTTGGTTCATATACGATTCTCTCAATCACATCATTATACTATACGCATCTGACATGCCATAGTATTGCCTATTGAGTTCTGATGCCAGTGAACTAAAGATGTATGATTTAACTTTTAAATCATAATCTTTCCAAGATTGGAAAACTTATAGTTCCTTTGGTGTTCTGTCCTCAGATACAACAAGGGGCAGCAGACCCTTAAGTACATATCCCAACTCTTCGGATTCAAGGACAATCCTTAAATCCAAATCCTAATCGATAAAATTCTTAGTGCCTTTAAGTTTGTTCGTATCCAATATACGAGCAAAATGAATTAGTCAATTGTGCCGCCATCGTAAATCTATCATATAGATTATGAAAAATGGTTAGGAGAAATTAAATAGTTTCAAATAATATAGAAAGCATTAACTAGATCATGTATTTTTAATCTAAAAAGTGCCACTGATTAGTGGTATTTATATCACTTTTTATCACTCATTTGACCTAATATTTCGTATAGTTTCTTGAGTTTTGTGAACTTTTTGATGTGTTTTTATTTATTTTACAGATAAAATAATATTGAGACTTAATGGAATCAACTCGGGGCAAAAACGATGAAATCCGGAGGAAAAATTGTCAAAAACGAAATTTTACTATTCGCGTCACGAAGTGCAGTCCAAAAGTCCAATTTTGCGCAAGTTTCGTATTTTGGCCATAACATTTTCGTCCGATGTCCGATTGAGCTGATTCAAGTTGCAGATTAAAGAAAACTTGAAGATCTACAACCTTGAAGATTTAAATATTTTCGAATTCGGAAGTTTGGAAGGCAGAAATTGATGAACAATACAGTATATTTTCAGTATCTACTATAGTCATTTACAAAATATAAAATTAAATTAATAAAATAAAAAAATAAAAAATTGTCAAACTTCACCAAACATGCAAGAGTTTTTTTGCAATGTTTGGTGCCTTGTTTGGTGGCATGTTTGGTGGAGTGTTTGGTGGCATGTTTGGTGGCATGTTTTGTGGAGCAATTTGTGGAGCAATTGGTGGAGAAATTGGTGGAAGCCTTTAGGTTTTTCTATAAATACCAAGCCATTTCATTTGTAATTCTCATGATTTCCTTAAGTTTTTGTAAGGAATTTAAGGACTGCATCTAGTTTGTATTTATTTTAAGTATTTAATTTATGCATTTTTATTTTCAGTAATAGCAGTAGTTCTCTTCTTCTATCCCTTTCTTTAATGTTTAGTAATTAAGGTTCCGCTGGGGGAAGGGTGAAGCTTTTACAATTTTAATTTAGATTAATCTCCCTTAATTATAATATAAAATTTATTATTCACATTAAGGAATAATTACCGCCTTAATGGCTGGTTTTATTATTTTGCATAAAGTGGCACCGCCTATATGGCTGGTTTTTAGGTGACAGATAATTACCGCCTATATGGCTGGTTTATGTTTAAATAATATTACCGCCTTAATGGTAGGTTGGACTTCATTTAAATCTGATTTAATAAAGAATACCACCTATATGGTCGGTTGGGCTAATCACTGTTAAATTCTATATTATACTGTGGGAGATTTCTAAATTATAAATAGTAAAAGTGGATCCCCAACCCCATCATTTTATTTTTATTCTAGGGAAGTGATGAAACACAATACACTCACTTAATAATTGATTTTCTTTTTATGGGTAGTTCTTTAGTTTGTTTATTGAGTATTAAGCTTAATGCATCTTGTTAACTGGCCATTAATAAGATTGATGAGGGTAAAACTTAAAATGAACTAGACATAGGGATTTTAGGTTTCAGCCTTAGACTTAATAGCTCACGATCTTCCTTGAGGATAGATAACCCTTTAATAGATTTCCTTACAGGATAGGCATATACATGTCGGGCGTGGGTAGCCATAATTGGAACTTGATCTTAATGAATCCAGGTAATGTGGTTGACATAGGAATATGATTCAATTGGGTTATACTGGGTATTTGCGTCTGACCATCGGAAGAGGCTTTTGCATATTTTCGTGTTCCAGGTTAGCAAACTGAATTAATACACATAAGTGAGGGAATCGATTCATCTTTTTAACAGTATTGTGTGGAGTCATGACCCTAGATCTTTTGACTCTTTTCTTTTATTTTCCTTAGTATTTTCTTTGAGTCTTTTGTACCCACTTTTGTTTATTTTATTTTAATTAAGCAAAATCCACATTCAACTAACCAAAGCAAACTTCCTCTTCTCCCCTAATTAGATATTTGTAAATCAATATATTCAACAATTAATAATAACAGTAGGAATTAAGTCCTCGTGGGATCGATATTTTTATACTACTTGAACGATACATGCGCTTGCGTTATACGCGTGTGTTTACGCCGGTTAAGTTTTTGGCGCCGTTGCCGGGGACTTATATTTCTTGAGTTGTTAATTTTGAAGCTATCTAATTTACTTGTATCTAATTTTCTTTATTTTTTATCTGTAATTTTTATTTCTTTCTTTTGTTTTCAGGTGGTTGAACAATGGAACACTACTGGGAGATTGAGAGATTACGTGCTTTACAAGAAGATACACCCCACATCTGGGAGCAACAATCCGGTTTTCTGAGGCCTATTGTCCAGCCCAATGACTATCACTGGATGCCAGAACCAAGCAATACTGCATTTACTCAACATGATTTAATGTGGAGATATGACATATGTGATGGTAACCACCCAAGCGATTATTGCGAGTATAATTACCCCACAGGGTGGCAGAGCTATCAAAATCATTCATGGTATGAAGAACCATCACATTTCACAGAACCACATTTTCCATCTTATCCACCATCCACATTTGATCTTCATCAAGAACCAGAACCATCAGAAGAAGATCAATTGATTCACATGTTCAAAGAACAAGCATCTCGATTTGATGCACAAGTTCAGAGTAACACAGAATCCATTCAGAATATGACAGATCAAATCAGACAATTAATAGAAAACCAGAGCTACATACCTCAAGGAGCATTTTCAGATGACAAAGATGAAGCCTTCGAGTACTAAACATTTCACTATGACACTTTAGCAGAAGAGGAGGCTGAGAAGAATCAAGAATCAGAGGTATCAGTTCAAGAACCTGAACCGGCAAAGTCTCGACTTGATTTCTATTATTCAGATTCTGACGAGGATGAAGCTGAAATATTTGTACCAACTACATCAAAAATCGAGGATGGAATTCTGTATCCTCAAAATGAAGATCTTGGAGATTATTTTGCAATGATGTTTGAAGAAGATCTACCCGAGCCAATCAATTCACCCGAATCAGAGGATGAAGACCTAATGTCTAACTCATCTTTTCATCCTCAGGTGGTGGAGCAAGAAGCAGAGCAAATGGAAGAGCAAATTTCTGAACTTATTGAAAATCCAGAGCATTCAGGCGAAACATCACTGTTTTGGGGAGTACAATCTAAAGATATCACCCAGAAGCTTGACAGAATGGAACTTCCATTCCAAGTCAAGCACCATACGAGACCTCCTGATTCTCTTTCTTTCTTTGCAGGTGTTGGAGCGACAGAGTTTACAAAGGTGGCACAATCACTGAATGAGACAAAATTATTTTTGCCACTTTTACCGTTGGAAGAGACCCTTCAAAAGCAACCCTCATGGGATTATCTTTAATCGGACATCCAAAACGACGCTGAAACCTCCTTGAGAAATAGATTTCAGTCACGTCTGGCTGAAGACGAAAAATTTAGCGCTAGCAGGGAGGCAACCCATGCAATTTTGTTGTAATTTTGTTTTCATATTTTGTGTATACATGTTGTAGAACTTTTTAACTTTGTGTGTTAGTTTTCAGGTAAAAGCACAAAAGGAGCATTTTAAGACATAAGGAATGGTGTTTGAAGATCGCAAAGATGAAAGATAAATCATGAGAGATGGCTGAGTAAGGAATGAATTCTTGAGACGCATTCTCATGAATTTATACTAGCGAGTGGCGTATTGAGTACACAATTCTGTTGCCTTAATTATTGCTTTGATTTTCTTTTCTTTTATTTTTATCTTTATTTTCATAGACAAGATCCAGACTTTTTGACCTTTCACGATCTCTTTTGTTGTTTAGCTAACAATCGTCCTTTGAAAGATATTAGTGCTATTATTTCTCACCATTTTCAGGTACTATAAATTCAACTCATTATTGCATTTATGAGGGTATCCAGATTTGAAAAAAAAAGAAATACATAAAAAAAATGGAAGCTACTTCTAAGAGACGAGTTGAAAATATTTGCGTATTTTGCAGTACTAGTGTTGGTACCAAGCCACAATACATTGAGGCAGCACAAGAATTGGGTCGAGCCATTGCTGAACGGAATATGCACTTAACATATGGCGGAGGAAATCTTGGACTTATGGGGATCGTTTCAAAGGCTGTACAGGAAGGAGGCAGTCAAGTCTTGGGAATCATTCCAAAACCCTTGGCGGAGGCGAATCTTATTGGACCATCAAACGGAGAAGAACTGATCGTGCCAGGAATGTCAGAGCGACTGGTGGAAATGATTAACCGTGTAGATGCTTTTATTGCTCTACCAGGAGGCTTAGGCACATTGGAGGAAATTTTATAGTGTTATCTTGGGCGAACCTGAACATACATCAGAAACCGCTTGGATTGTTTAACGTCGGGGGGTTTTATGATTTTCTTTGTGTGTTTCTTGATGACAACCGGAGAAATGGGTTCATAACAAAGCCTATGAATGAACTCCTCTTCACTGCCAGAACTGCTCAGGATTTATTTGACCAAATCTTAGCTTTTGAACCACAAGTGGACCCTGTTCTTTCCAAAATCAAATGGACCGAAGACGATCGTGGAAAGAAGCGTAAGATAAATCTGGATCTCAACCTTTAGTTTTCTGTGTTTCAGCTAACCAGGTATGATCTTCTAATCTCTTCTGTTACTTTTTAAGACATTGGGGACAATGTCTCATTTATGTTTGGGGGAGGGATTTAGTTGATTAGTATCTTGTTTTTTAGTTTATTTGTTGTTTTTATTTTTAGTCCAAAATTTTTCGAAAATACAAAAAAATTGAAAAATTATCAAAAATTACAAAAATATTTTGCGTTTTTGTGTTTTTATTTTGACTAAAAAGGTAAAACATTTTCGAAATAAGTTAATTTTTGTTTATTTCTTTTAAATTATTTAATTTGTAGATTCTCCATAAAACGGACTAAAATGGATCTTCATATGCTAGGTTGACATGTATTATCAATATGCATAGTAACATACAGACATAAGGCGTATTTGAAAAGTTTGTAATATTCCGTGCTTTAGTTTAATTGGAGGAAACATCTCTAAATAGCAATGGAGTTAAAAAAAAATTGTTGTTCAAAAATAAAGCATCTAAGATCCGGGTTATTAAGTCTGTAAGGGTGTTTTAACACCTAGTGCCCTAAAACCAACTGGTTTGGGAGTCACTGGCCCAAAGCTCGCTACATGGATCGAAGATGTTGCAGAATAAATATATTTATATCTGAAGTCTGGGTAATTAAGTCCGTAGGGGTGTCTTAACACCTGGTGCCCTAAAGCCAACTGGTTTGGGAGCCACCGACCCAAAGCTCGCTACATAGACGGAAGATATTGTATATAAATAAAAAGTCAAAATCAGAAAAAGAAAGAAAAAAAATTAGAAAAATCAGAAAAAATTATTTCATTGCTACAAAAAGGTGTGAAGTCTGATCAAACTTTAGGACAAAAATATTACCCTCTTATCAACTGCACTTGTGATTGTTGTGGGCAAAAATGTGTTGATTAATATTTTGTTAATTGTGTATATGAAGAATGGTAAAAATAATCGGAGAATTTACTTATTCGGTAATTTAGAAAGAAAGAAAGCAACTACTAACTTGGAGTAGAAGTTTCACTTGATTAGTCACTAGCTTCTTTATTCTCTTTTCTCTTGTCTTTTTGCTTTTTTGTGCATTATTTTTAACTAACTTTTTACTTTTGTAAAAACGTTTGTGGGTATCGTTGCTGTAAGCCCTCACGAGACTACAACTCGTCCACTAGGGACACCTAGGGGTTTAAAGGCTTGTTGCATATGCTAAATGCAACCGTAATCCCTACGAAAGTGGCTTAGCTTAGTTTAATTTTTATGTTATTTTATTTTTTATTTTGCTCGAGGACTAGCAAAATGTTAGGTTTGGGGGTGTGATGAGTGGTATTTACATCACTTTTTACCACTCATTTAACCTAATTTTCGTATAGTTTCTTGAGTTTTGTGAACGTTTTGATGTGTTTTTATTTATTTTGCAGATAAAATAATATTAGACTTAATGGAATCAACTCGGGGCTAAAACGATGAAATCCGGAGGAAAAATTGTCAAAAACGAAATTTTACTATTCGCGTCACGAAGTGCAGTCCAAAATTCTAGTTTTGCGCAAGTTTCGTATTTTGGCCATAACTTTTTCGTCCGATGTCCGATTGAGCTGATTCAAGTTGCAGATTAAAAAATTGAAGATCTACAACTGTGAAGATTTAAATATTTTCGAATTCGGAAGTTTGGAAGGCCGAAATTGATGAACAATACAGTATATTTTCAGTATCTACTATAGTCATTTACAAAATATAAAATTAAATTAATAAAATAAAAAAAATAAAAATTGTCAAACTTACACCAAACATGCAACAAGAGTGTTTGTGCCATGTTTGGTGCCTTGTTTGGTGGCATGTTTGGTGGAGTGTTTGGTGGCATGTTGGTGGCATGTTTTGTGGAGCAATTTGTGGAGCGATTGGTGGAGAAATTGGTGGAAGCCTTTAGGTTTTTCTATAAATACCAAGCCATTTCATTTGTAATTCTCATGCTTTCCTTAAGTTTTTGTAAGGAATTTAAGGACTGCATCTAGTTTGTATTTATTTTAAGTATTTAATTTATGCATTTTTATTTTCAGTAATAGCAATAGTTCTCTTCTTCTACCCTTTCTTTAATGTTTAGTAGTTAAGGTTCCGCTGGGGGAAGGGTGAAGCTTTTACAATTTTTTTTAGATTAATCTCCCTTAATTATAATATAAAATTTATTATTCACATTAAAAGGAATTACCGCCTTAATGGCTGGTTTTATTATTTTGCATAAAGTGGCACCGCCTATATGAGGTTTTAGGTGACAGATAATTACCGCCTATATGGCTGGTTTATGTTTAAATATTATTACCGCCTTAATGGCAGGTTGGACTTCATTTAAATCTGATTTAATAAAGAATACCACCTATATGGTCGGTTGGGCTAATCACTGTTAAATTCTATATTATACTATGGGAGATTTCTAAATTATAAATAGTAAAAGTGGATCCCCAACCCCCAGCATTTTATTTTTATTCTAGGGAAGTGATGAAACACAATACACACACTTAATAATTGATTTTCTTTTTATGGGTAGTTCTTTAGTTTGTTTATTGAGTATTAAGCTTAATGCATCTTGTTAACTGGCCATTAATAAGATTGATGAGGTAAACTTAAAATGAACTAGACATAGGGATTTTAGGTTTCAGCCTTAGACTTAATAGCTCACGATCTTCCTTGAGGATAGATAACCCTTTAATAGATTTCCTTACAGGATAGGCATATACCTGTCGGGCGTGGGTAGCCATAATTGGAACTTGATCTTAATGAATCCAGGTAATGTGGTTGACATAGGAATATGATTCAATTGGGTTATACTGGGTATTTGCGTCTGACCATCGGAAGAGGCTTTTGCATATTTTCGTGTTCCATGTTAGCAAACTGAATTAATACACATAAGTGAGGGAATCGATTCATCTTTTTAACAGTATTGTGTGGAGTCACGACCCTAGATCTTTTGACTCTTTTCTTTTATTTTCCTTAGTATTTTCTTTGAGTCTTTTGTACCCCTTTTGTTTATTTTATTTTAATTAAGCAAAATCCACATTCAACTAACCAAAGCAAACTTCCTCTTCTCCCCTAATTAGATATTTGTAAATCAATAGATTCAACAATTAATAACAACAGTAGGAATTAAGTCCTCATGGGATCGAAATTTTATACTACTTGAACGATACGTGCGCTTGCGTTATACGCGTGTGTTTACGCCGGTTAGCCACTGCCACTAAATCATGCAATACTTAAATCCCTAAAACAGAATACAAAGATTTAATAATTAAATTAAATATAAATAGTGAAAAGTGGATCCCATGAATATATTTCATCTCACAGCTTTGGCACGTTCTCGCCTATGTATAGTCATAAAGTAGACAGCTCATTGTCAATCACTCAATAATGACTTATGGATTTCTGGTCGTGGTCATTTCTCGTTGTGACAGCTTTGACATATTCATAATGAGGCATACTAAGATTAATCTCGTCAATGATAAATTCAAGCTACTTGCGTAATCCTGATAGCTTTGGCACGTTCAGGATTCCGCTTTCACTTGAATTTATCCAGTATCAGATATACATCCAGCATAAATAAATTTCTATCGGCTACACCCTCACAGCTTTGGCACGTTCTCGGATGTAGTCATAGAAAAGATATACATAAACCGTATTGACAAGACAGACCATATAACATGCATCAAATACATAATTATCATAAACCTTATTAATTAGTGATTTTCCGTAAAAGATGTTTTTTACTTTATTTAATCAAATTAAATAAAAACATGCATGCATAAAGTAAATATTAGATTAAACATTGAATTTAAAAGGCATAATCATATCAGAGTGTTCATAATCAGACTCGCTCTGATACCATTTTGTAGGGGTTTTATGGTGGAAATCTGATAACGCAGCGAAAACGCGGAAAATCAAAATTTTCCAATTTCAATAATATTTATTGGATCAATTAAATAAACTTATTAATTTAATTATCCAATAATTAAAAACTAAAATTTTACACAAGAAATCAAATTTCTTGATAATTACTTAATTGGCCCAAAAGTTTATAAATTGATCATTTAAGTCATTAAATTGTCAAATATAATTTTGGATCATTCTAAAATGATTTCCAACATGTCCAACACATCAAAATCAGATTGCAACAAAATCCCCAAAAATTCCAAATTGCCGAACAGCGCCATAATTTTTTAATTTTTACAATTTGGTCTATTTTTATTCAAAACATGTCAAGATCAAATCCAATCAACTTAGAAATTAATATGCATTATATACACACCATAATACATCACATATATGAAAAGCCCCAAATTTAGAAAGGGTTATGAACCCTAATTTTATAATTTCTTCAAATTGACAAAATATACCAAATCAATTAAATCCAACACTTAATTCAAACTTTACCACACCAAACAACTCTTGCCATCATGAAACAACTCAATAAAAATTCTAGGTCATCAATGAGTGACTTAACAACTCTAGAATGGCAACTTGATTATCAAATAATCAAAAGAGAGGTTATGAAACTATTTCAAGCTCACTTGGATACCATACATGCTTTCATATTTCAAAAAAGTTCATAACCATTTAAAACACAAACTATATGTGTTGAGACAACATCCTAGCAACATATGTTGAAGCTAAGCATGATAGAAATATTCTTAGTTGAAAGATTTAAAGAAAAACTTACAAAATCAAAGTATTTCAAGCTTTCCTTTTTGTTCTTCAATTTTTGCTTTCAACTCTTTTTTGTTTGTTTTTCATAACTTGTTAACCTAACCTAATGAAAATGATACAAAACAATATATACTCTCATAAAAATGCCTTGGCCGAATTTGTGAGTAAACAAAATGTCTAGATATTAATTTTTATTTCATTAAAGTTACTTTATCAACTTGTGTAAATGATCATTACACCATTTAACGATTTTCAACAAGTCAAAATAAAGCAACTCAAGGCACCTCCAAAAATATCAAAACTTAAGATATTTATATTTTAATTAATTTAATTATTTACTTATTAAATAATTAAATATTATTCAAATATAATTATTTTAAATAATGAATTATATACTTAAATATCAAAACATATACATTTATGATACATGTCAAATATCACAATTTGATATTTAACTAATGTGTATTTAATAAAATCTATCATTAAATACAAATACACAATAATTAGGAAATGACCATTAGGTCCCTTCGCATATATTTTTTATTTAAATTTTAAACTATTTATAAATAATCCGTATTATTTATAAAAGTTGCCCTAGTGCTGTATGAATATATTTCACTAGTGAGACTTTAGATTCAGACATATCCGTCACGAAATTCAATTTTGTGTCCATAATTTACCCACCCATAAATTAAGACTACCACGGATAAACTTGCTGAATCATACAGGTCGAGGTCATGGCATATGTTTAATTCCTCCATCACGGATATCCTGATATATCCCAAAGATATAGATGTAAATGTCAAATCTATATAGGGACAATCCTATCGACGTCTCTATTAGCAATCTCTTAATAACACTTAGAACTCAATTCTAAAGTGTACCACGGGCCCATGATTTTAACAGATTACTAATTCCATAATGGATACCTATGCTCTGCACACAGAATTGGCTGATCCTATCTTAATACACACAAGATATACTGAGGATTAGTCCACACCCAACGAACAGAAGGATATCTGATTTAAATAGATCGGTGACGTGACTGCCATCTAAGTATGAAAGATGTCTCATGTGCCCATAATGGTATCTCAAGTCGAAGAATCGCAAAAGCTACTCAATCCGAGAAGATTCTTATTAAAGTTGGTGTATCATCCATTAAGAATCTTCAGTGAGTCATTAATTGTTTATCTGCTATAAACACTTACACGTCTATATAAGTCTCCAAGACTCATGGTTCATTGAAAAACCATTGGAATCCAATATTCCATTATACGACATGTACCGTCTCAACGGGTTTACTTTACTGACCAAGTAGTGTAAACATTGACCAGGAGCTGTCTAAGAATGAAAACGTCATGATACAACTCAATGTCAGTTGCGGCGCTTTTGCAACTGTATCGTGACTGATCATTCTAAGGTCAATTACATCTTTACTATATAAAGAGAGATATTATATTTTAAAAACTGCTTATTTTATACATAATAAAACGTTTACAAGAGTTTTTACAAGGAAATATAATGGGGAATTGGAGCTCTGAGAACCAACCCCAACACCAAAGGCAGATGACATCCTTTAAGTTTATCAGTGGAACTTTGCTTTGCATTGGAGTTCTGAATGGTACCTTTTATCATATAAAGTCTAAAACATTCCTCATTCTTTTCGTCATTGGGGAATTCCATGGCTTTAAAAATATTGAATGTCACTTGTTAGTCCTGTACCCTCATGGTTAGTTCTTATTTTTGTACATCAATAATGGTTCGACCTGTAGTCAAGAATGGTCTCCCGAGGATGATGGGCACATCTTCATCTTTATCTATGTCAAGGATAATGAAATCTACAGGGAAAATGAATTTTTTGAATTTAACCAATACATCTTCCATTACACCTATCGGAAATGTGAGCGTCCTATCAGCAAGCTGCAAAGAGATTGGGAGGGCATTGCTTCTCAAATCTGTAGTTTCCTATAAATGGAAAAAGGCATTAAGTTAACGCTAGCACCTAAATCACACAAGCGTTGCCAAAGTTATATTCTCCTATGGTGCAAGGGATGGTGAAACTGTCAGGATCTTTCAACTTTATGAGGAACATCCTCCGAATGACGGCGCTACATTCTTCTGTCAATGCTATTATCTCGTAATCTCCCAACCTTCATTTTCGTGACAGAATATCTTTCATGAATTTGACATAGATGGGCATTTATTCCAACGCTTCTATAAATGGAATGTTGATATGCAGCCTTTTGAAGATCTCTAAGAATCGAGCAAACTGCTTGTCTAGTTTATGTTTCTAGAGACACTGTGGAAATGGTAGAGGGTGAGTGAATCTTTCTTGATCATTTAATTTTTCTTCTCTTTCCTCCATCTGTGGTTCTGATTTGTTGCTTTCTTTTGGAACTTCCTTGGTGGATGCCTTGACTCCAACATCTTTGTTGATTTCAGTACCATTTTTCAAAGTGATGGCATGACATTGCTCCTTCCCTCGATTCCTTGTATTAGGTTATGTGTTGCTAGAAAAGTTAACTTGCGATATATAACTCTGAGCATTGGCCAGTTGTCCTATTTGATTTTCCAGTGCCTTTATAGAAGTAGATTGGCTCTGAAACATAGCATCGTATGTTGCTTGTTGCTTTTTCAACAGGGGAAGCACTTCTCATATTCTTGGTTATTTTTCATACTTCTGGCCTTTGTTCTATTGATGGAATTCTGGTGGTGGATTGTTCCTTTGCCCTGAATTATTGCTCCACATGAAATTGGATGATTCCTCCAACCTGGACTGTAGGTATTGGAATATGGATTATTTCACTGTCTGTTGAAATTATTGACATAATTCATCGTCTCAGTGTTTTGGTTGTATGATTCTGCCTCTAGTGCTCCTCCATATGGTGAACTTGTGGATCCAGCATCAATCTTCATGTTAAGAGTATCCAGACTTTTATAAATCTGCTCCAGACTTTTATAAATCTGCTCCAGACTTTTATAAATCTGCTCATACTTAGCACTCAATGTTGTGTTGGCTCATATTTCGTAGATTCCTGTAATTCGTTGAATCATGCTTCTTTCTGTTGTTAGCCATTTCTTCAATTAAATCTGAAGCCTGATCTTCTCTTTTTGCAATTAAAGCTCCTCTAACAATAGCATCAATTGTAGTTCTCATCAGTCTAGAAAGTCCATTGTAGAAGATTTGGACTTGTAGCCAATTTGCAATCTCATGGTGAGAATATTTTCTGAGCAACTCCTTGTATCTTTCCCAAACTTCACAGAGAGATTCTGAGTTATATTGTACAAAAAATGTAATATCATTCCTCAGCTTTGCAGTTCTGGCTAGTGGAAAGTACTTTGAAATGAATTTGGTGGCTAGAGTGTTCCAAGTTGTGATGGAACCTGCTGGTAACGAATATTGCCAAGCCTTAGCTCTGTCTTTCAAGGAATATAGAAACACACGCAGTCTCATTGCTTCTTCTGCCGCTCGATTGTAATTGAATGTGCCGCAAACTTCCAGGAAGTTACTAATATTGGCATTAGGATCTTCAGTAGCATTCTCCCCAAACTGAACTGATTGGTATATCATCTTGATGCATGTTTTGATGTCACATACACTTGCTGGTAAGGGAGGAAGTATAATACATGAAATAAAGTCGTCAACCACCAGAATAATTCTGTCTCGAATGGGAATTGGTGATGCAACTTCCAATGGTTCAGGTTTCATGTTGATCAGTGTTTATTGACCTTCACATATTTCCTTTCTCAATTGTCTTATGGTTCTTTCAACTTCTGGGTCAAGCGGATGGATTTCAAAGCTTCTGGTTCGTCTCATGTAGTGTCTGAGAACCTGAAACACAAGAAAATATAAATAATAAGTAAAAAGAAATTAGACACAAGTAAATGTATCTAACCCTATAATTAATAGTAAAAGATAAAAAAGTCCTTTACAACGGCGTCAAGAACTTGATCAGTGAAATCAATCACGTAACACAAGCGCACGTATCGCTCAAGTAGTATAAAATATATCGATCCCACGAGGACTTAATACCCTAGCTATTAATTTATGATGTTAAATCCTTACGAGTATCTAATAGATTGATTGTTGTTTGGATGGTGATTTTTATCTGAAAATAAGTAAATAAAATAGTACAAAAGTAAATTAAAGGAAAATTTAATATTATAAAACTATTTAGGGTTGTGAATCCTTCAAATATCTTTTAAAGATGAAGTGGTTGTCTCATGTTTATGCAATATATTGGTTTATAAACCTGGAACATGAAGTTATGCAAAAGTCTCTGTCGATGGTCAGATGCAAACACCTAAAGTGATCCAATTAATCATATGTCTATGTTAACCAAATTACCTGAATTCATCAAGATTAAGTTCCACTTATGGCTACCCCGCCCGACAGTTATATGTCTATCATGTAAGGAAATCTACCTAAGGGTTACCTTGCCCAAGATGAGATCGCGAGCTATTGAGTCTAAGGCTGAAACCTAAAATTCATTCATCAAGATTATTTTAAATTTACCAAATCAATCTTATTAGTGGACAGTTAATAAGAAGCATTAAGCTTAGGACTCAATAAATAAACCTCCCTTATAAGCCGGTGATATTGGAATTCATCACAACCCCAGATATGGTATTTAGTTACAATACATATCTAGGACAGGTAAAGACATAAATAAAGAAAATGACATAAAGTAAGGCTTGGAAACTAAAAAGGTAATTAAAGCAATAAAAAAATGCTGGGGGTTAGAGGATCCACTTTTATTACTTCTAATTTATATATCTCCATTATTATAATATATAAACTTTGCATGACATTACCAAACGACCATATAGGTAGTATCCTGATTGAGTCAAATTTATGATTAATTATAACTGACCATAAAGGTGGTATCCAATTTAGTCAGGTTAAAATCAATTTAATTAAGTCCAATCGACCATAAAGGCGATATCCCATAAAGTCAGGTTTTAAAATAGTTTATATATTATAATTAAGGGAAATTAACTTAAATATTAGTAATAAAAGCTTTAACCTTCACCCCAACAGAAGGGAGTTACCTCCTCATACTGAAAAGTAAAATAAAGACTGAAAAGTAAAATAAAGAAAGAACTATTGCATAAAATAAAAATAAATACAAAAAGCTGTAAATAAACAAACAAGATATAATATTCTTAGTATTCTTAAGGAAATATCTAGAAGAAGGTATGAATTGGAATTCTGATTTTGGCCTCAATTTAAAGGAAAAATTTGGTCCACGCGTCGCGACGCTCCATTGATCTTCGACATGTGGCACACGTTTTGCTGAGATGATGACATGTGGCACGCGGTTTTCGACAGCTGAATTATTGGCTTGGCGTCGTGACACTGACGTAAGCAATGACGTGTCGTGTTGGCAACATGGGATGATAACATGTGTCCGGCATAAGATAGCAAAATTATTGTGATGTTGACACGTGGTCGACGCATGTTAGCAAGTGCATGTGATCATAAGTTTCTCTGATGTTGACACGTGTTCGGCGCACGTTAGCGGTCGCGACGCCCAAATTGTGATTTTGTCTGTTTTGGCCCCGATTTGATTCCAGTGAGTCCTGAAACCCTATTTATCTATAAAATACACAAAACACATCAAAATATTCACAAAACTCAATAAATTATACAAATATTAAGTAAAATGGATGGTAAATATTGATATATTTATCGCTTATCAATCCTACATTAAATTGGAAGCATGGATGCATTATTTAGGAGTCGAAACAAAGGCTTACAAGGATATTAATGTAATTTCTGTTATCTTTTATCTTGTAAATTGTTTACAATTACCTTCTAATTAGATATTTGATCTCCATAGTTGTTTGATGATATTTGGATGATAGACACTAAATTAGAATCCTTAGATTTCATGTATAAAGCTAATTAGGCTAATTAGCATAATTAGGCCTAATTAGAGTGCTAGATACTAAATTTCCATTTCATAGTTACTTGGGTCACTCTTATGTGACCTAAAATCATTTTGAGTATCTTTATGGTGATTGATTCTCCATTGATGGCGAAAGATTTGGATTTACATGAATTTTGAATTAATTTTGATATTAATGTGATTATTTGTGAAATTAATTCAAAAGTATTGATTTGATGAAATTGAGAGGTTGTGGATGAAATTAGAGATGCGTAAGAAAAATTCCTAAAATTTTCGGAATTATTCCGATGTATTTTGGGAATTTTTGGTTTATGGCGTATTAGGGGCAAAATCATAATTTTGTGAAATTATGGGTTTTTGTCAATGCTACAGTACTCAAAGTACCTAGCAAAGTATATAGTGTGTAAGAATATTTTCGGAATTATTTCGGGAATTTTCTACATGAGGGGGAAAATGATAGTTTGCTAAAATTATAATATTTAGCCATTGCTACAGTATCTCGGATACTGTACCACTGGGTTGATATGATATCGTGGCTGATTCGGTTGTCCAGACATCTTGGTCAGTCGGTTCGGCAAACAGTTATCATGTAATCGTGGGAAAGTATTTATGGAAATTTTGTCCCAAGTTTCTATGTGTAATCACACTCTAATATTAGATATTGATGTGTGATATGAGTGAAATATTGATAAATTAGATGTATTTGATATTGACTAATTATCTGGCTTAAAAATATTTTAAAAGTCAATTTCTTCCGACGAAGCGCTTTCATAGTTTTGCCCCATAAAATGTACTATCCCCCCCCCCCCCCCCCGCGCGCCGCTCATATTGTTTCATTTACCATATAATCTTTAACTACGATCATATTATCATGATAAATTATATATTTTTATTTTATTGATACTACAAAATATTAAAAATATTATTAAATCTAATAACGTTTATAATAAATATTATTTCTTAATGGAGAAATTTTGAAAATTATACGAATAAGAATGATATTTTTTTCACATTGTTTTTCCATTTATTAACAGGGTTATGATTTTTTATTATCGTTAATATAAGTATTATTTATTATTTTAAATATTTATTATTATTATTTTTATTTATCAATTTATTATTTTTATTTTATCCAATGTATCGTGTCATATAAAATAAATAAATTAAAAGAATTTATTATTAAGTTATTAGATTTTCATAATTTTATTAATATTTTTATATTAAAAACAAAAAAAGAGAAATGATTCAAGAATATCAAATATCTATGGGTAGAATTGTAAAATAAATTTATTTTTTTGAGTTCAGTGGGGTAATGACGTATTATATAAACAATGAAGGGTCCAGAATCTCACCTTGAGGTTTTGGGTTCGAATCCAGGGGGTGCAACTTCTTGTAAGAGCCTGGGGCAGCCGGGGGTTTTACCTGCGCCGTGGCCCAGAATGGGTGGTTTGGTGGCGGGGTTTCCAACGATTTCAAAAAAAAAAAAAATAAAAAAAAATAACGGGGTCAGTGGTAGTTTGTAATTCAGTGTGGGGGGAAATTGATTATCTCCTTATGAAATAATTGGGGAGAGTGAAGCTTTCTTGGTTTACTTATAACAATTTGTTGAATTAAAAACAAAGTTTGGCAATTAATATTTTTAAAACATGTGATGTTCTAACCTTAACTTATATATGGAATTTACATAAATTATATAAATTTTACATTCTTTTTTTAGCGTATTAATTTTTATTTCCTCCAAGGGATGTGATTTGGTGTTAACGAGTTTACGATCAGTTATCAAATTTTGGGTTCGAGTTTAGGAGGTGCATTTTTTGTAAGAGCATGGAGCAGCCGGGTATTTTACTTGCTCCGCTTAAGCTTGGGTCAGGTGATTTGATTGTGGAGTTTCCAATATTTCCAAAAAAAATATTAGTTTTTATTTACCTAACTATTTTAACATACTTCAGCATTTTAAAACAATGAAGAATTGAAGACAAATAGAGACAGCATTGTATTAGCAAGAATCATTGGATTGATTTCCCAGAACCAGAAGAGCTATCAAATCTAAAAAATCAACTCACCAAAACAAGCATATGACAATATAGCTGTTTGGCTTATAATACATAAATAATATAAAACAAACTTAATTAGAGAGGACAATATTGCAATCCCATTATTCCGATGATCCCATCACATAAAATACATATAGGTTTTAATTCATATATGAAACACACTACATATGTTTAATCACAAAGCACATTTAACATTTATTACTTGTCAATAGAGAGTGCTTCGTCTAGCTTATTGGCTAAATCTTGTACCTTGAAATGATAGATTTGAATGTTCTCAACATCAAGCTTCTTGAAATTACTGAGCTTTCTAGTAGTGAAAAATTTTCCCCAATTGTATGGTCTATATTTAGCAGGATTTTGGTCATTTGTAAGCTCATCCAATGGTTTCACCATTGTGTAGTGTGATGGGTTGAAGAAAAATGGAATTGAAAATCTTTCCTTCTCATAATTCACCATAACCCTATGCTCCACACTTTCATAAGCGTCATTGCTCCAAACCTGCACAGTCATATGGATCTAGTGAGACCAAAAATCTATTGAACAAGAAATCTTAATTTTTGATCATATTACTTATTAACTGTTTTACTAAAAGATAAATTTATTACCTGAATAATATCACCGACATTAATGATATAAGCGTTAGGAGTGGGTTTGACGCGAACCCATTCTCCGTCTGATTTTCTCTTCACTTCAAGACCTCCGACGTCATCTTGAGCAAGGACAGTAAGGGCGCCGCCATCCTTATGTCGACCGACGCCGAGAGCTAGGTGCGGGGCAGGGCACGGTGGGTAGTGATTAAGTCTAATAAAGGTGGTTTGATCTTTGAAGAAGCCGTTGAATATGTTTGCTGGGAGTCCAAGACTCATGGCAATAAGTTCCATCAATTTGTATGCAAGTTTTTCCATTTCTTTAGCATATCCTTCACATGCATCCCTGATTAATCATAGCCAAAATTATTTATTTATTTATTTTTTTAAAAAAAAAGGGAGATTCCAATGGGGCATTACTGAGAATATAATAAAATATAGGTACTATTATCTAATCCTTTGCGTCAATGAATATGATTGGCTCCAAAAGGCTACAATAGTGGCATGAGGCAAGTAACATCTACATCTTCAGAGCTGCAAATTATCAAATTGACCCATAACTTATTATCTACATATATATTGATATGTTTGTTTTACCTGGTGTGTTTCCCACAATCACATTTCACAAATAAAGAAATAATATATCGGTCCCTAAAGTTTTAATACTTCTCAAGTAAAAATGATTTATCCATTTTAATCAAAGAGGTTTAATTTTCAACATTACAATGCACAATTAAACAAACTTAATTTTCGACTTAATTTTTAACACCAATAGGTTTTGTGTCATTCCACTTGGATTTGGATCACTACGATACAAATAAACAAACTAGTCTTTCTTTGAGAAAATGTACAATTAAGGGATCTATATGTTATTAATGTTTCCCCTAATATTAATTTCACAATATTTTTACTACTCTTAGCAGCGTTTTAATTACATACCAAACTCAATAAAACTTTCTATAACTTTTTATTTTTATTTTTTAAGAAGAATTATGTTCTATGATTCTGACCAAACTATTATGTTTCCTCTAAATCTTATTCTTTAATTAAAATTGAAACAATTACAACTATATGATTGTATTGGTTCAAATCAAATAACAAAATTAAAAAATAAATATTGATCAAAATGATGCAAAAGAAATAACATTATACCTTAAATCATGAGGATGATCAGGCCATTGATTATACGATTCAGCTACTTCATTGTCCTCAGGATCATGAGATGCTGCCATCAAACAAGGGCTCTCTACTAAAAAATCAAATACTTCTTTCCAATCTCTAACATTTTTGGTATGCTCAGTATCATAATACCCAACTACCTTCTTCTCATCCCTCCTCACCTTCCTTTTCTCTTCCAATGGTTGCTCGAAAAATTTTTTTGACAAATTTTCTAACCTCTGACGCTTTTCAAAGGGCACGCCATGGTTGATCACTTGGAAGAAACCCCAATTCTTGCATGCATTTCCTATCTCAACAACTAGGTCATCAATGGTGCTAGGGTTTTTGGTGGTCAAAGCTGAGAGATCGATTAAGGGTATGCCTTCGGCTTCGGTTACGGAGAGTTTAGGCCTGTGCTCTAGGGCTTGAATGAAAGCTTCATCAACTTCTCCCATGGCTAAGAGGTTATTGCGTGTGGTGTGTGATTGGAAATTATGGATGGTGAATTTTCATTTATGGGGGTAGGATTGGAGCTTAAGATAAGATTGAATTTGGACGGGATTCTGGGGTAGGTGAGGGATTCTAATGATATGTGACGTGAGTGCTTATGGATGGCATTATGTGGAATCTAGTAAAGTATTAATAATTCAACTTGGACACAACTTGTTTGTAATTATTTGCATGTTTCTCTCTCTCTCTCTCTTTTCCCCTTCCTTCCTATTTTTTTTATTTTTTTTTTTGGTGTTTAATTGCTTTTACAGAAGTATGTATATACTTATTTTTTTTTAAAAAAAAAAATTTGTTAGAGAATTTTTTTTTTTTTTTTTTTTTTTTTTTATTGTTATATATATAAGCTCATGTTGGTTTTTACTGCTTAATGTTTAATATGATTTAATTTCAGTGATTTACGTAAGTGCCATGTTTTTTTTTCCCTTTAATGCTGAATTTAAGTTAAAAATCACTGAATACGATTAAGCTACAATTCTAAATTTATTGTTTAATGGTTTAATGAATAATTTAAACTTTTCTTCAAAAAGCACCTTACACAACTAATTTATTTCATACCATATAAAACCTAGCTAATTACATTTTTTCATTTTATACCATCAATTTTTTATGGCAAAATTTGTCATGAATTGTTTTTTTGGACGAGGATATTTGTGTTGGAGTCATGCGGAAGCATGGTTTGGGAGCTATCGTAATTTTAAAATTTTAAATTTACCGAATAAATTATTTGATATCATATATTTATAATTTATTCATATTACACCTTAACATATTATTCGATATCATAAAACGACATAATTAATTATGAAAACACCAAGAAATTTTTACAAAAATGATTTTCCACAAAACGACATAAAACGCTTTTTCGGCTAAACGAACCAATCGAACCACAGGGGACTGCCCAGATTAGTCCCTATAATATCCCGAATTTTTCAAAGTAGTTCTAAAATATTTTGTAATTAAAGTTATAGATTAGTCCCTATAATATCCCGAATTTTTCGAAGTAGTTCTAAAATATTTTGGAATTAAAGTTATAGATTTGGAACGAGATGGTATTCAAAAATAAGAGTTTATGTTCTGAAAAATAGAATGAAATAATTTAAAGCGAAGTTTCGTTGCGTTGGGAAATGCGTGGTTCTGAGAACCGTTTACACGATTTCTAATTATATCGTTATACGAGTAAAGTTTCTTATTTCGGATATGATAATTGCAAACGAACTCCGATTAAGTTGATTCTTGATCTCTTAGAGTTGTTTTTCCAAGAAGAAAACTTTTGTGTTGAACACTTTTCGAAATTTGCATCAGAAGGGCTTCAACCCATGATAGGGACCTAATTATAAATTTTGGGGGTTTGAAAGTAAATTTCAGAAACTTTTCGATAAATACTCATAATTTTCAGAAATTGCCAAAATGGCAAAACCATCACAAATCCCCCAGAGGCCCTCTACGTCCAAAACACATTTCTGGTTTGCTGGTCAGCCACCGCCGGCCAGCGAGACCACCCAGAGAGGTGTGCTAGCCACCCCTCCACCTTGTGGTGGCTGGCGGTAGCCCTAGATCACAGACAAATGGCGGAAATGAGGAAGAAACGCATGAATTATGGGTATCCCGATCTCATCTCGTCGCTTCATTTCACGGCCCGAGCGACCCGCCAAATCAAAGCTATCAGAGAGTACCACAAGGTTACGGTGTCGGTTTTACGGAATGGCACTTGGTTTCACGCGAATCAAGACAAGAAGATTCAGATGAATAGTGACTCATGGTGAACAGTAAATCCCATCGGAATTCCATCGCTTCCAGTGCATTCAGGGGATCGTTTGGGTCCGTATATGGCCTCGAAGTCTCGGTAAGACCTCCCGGTAAAAGTCCGCTAATGTCAAATTTATATTTAATTGTTTGGATGTATCAAGTAGCTTCGTATAGTAGAGTATGTATATAAATTGAATTGTTTGAGTATTAATATATTGAATATGAGCATTCAGTAGAATCCGAGTGAAAACAGAATGAGTTTGATCAATCCGATAGAATATGTAAGTTTTCAGTAAAAGTGAGATTTTTCTTATAAAGTTATGTTTTTGTTTTGAAGATAATTATGAGTTATTTATGATATTACGAACATGTCTGGATAAAATCTGCGTAGATTCGAATGGTTCGGGACTGTAACACCTGCCAGAGGCAAGATGCTACCAGCAGAAGATAAGATTGACCCATCTCCATAAGTCTATAAATTTACAAACAATCCAGTATGATGTATCCTAAAACTGGACAACCTCGATCACAGTCCGACATCATCAGAATATAAGAAAACATCAATCAAATAAAAGGACGTTAGATCCATGGAAAACTCATCAAAATCATATCCTAAAGGCTCCGTGCCCATATCATCTATCAACACTCAAGGGCTCTGCCCACAACATAAGAAATTAAAACATTTATTTTATTTACAATCAGCGTGCTTAGCACGACAAATAAAATATTAATCCCAAATCCTACACTTCTAAACCTTATCCCAGACACTTGCGAGGGTGACTGCAGCTTGGGTGATCCGCGTCTCGAGCATGACTTCCAAAGTTGAAGTGGCTGACCCATCTGGTAGCCAACTTGCAAAAGTAGTAAACTGGTTTGGTGTGAGTTATAAAAACTCATTAAGTAACCATACTAGTACTACAAACAAACAAGTCAAACATATCAACAGATTAATAGAATTATTAAATTGTTACTAGTTCGAATTTATTAACTTGTTATTTTCCCTTACACTTAACCCATGTCAAACTTTCACATTTACATATCTACATATGTGTCAATCTAATAGCTAATATCCAAAGCATACAAAACAAAACTTGAATACCATAGAGTATATAGTTTAATATCAAATTCATTTCAATCACGTGAAATATGAAGTCATACATCTATACTTTTATCACAATGTCTATTTTTGAAAAATCATCAAATCAAATAAACTTCCTACTATTCGATTACAATCTATCTTCTATATATAAGCTCATGTTGGTTTTTAGTACTGAATGTTTTAATATAATTTAATTTCAGTGCTTTACGTAAGTGCCATGGTTTTTTTCCCCGTTTAATGCTGAATTTAAGTTAAAAATCACTGAATACGATTAAGCTACAATTTTAAATTTATTATTTAATGGTTTAATGAATGATTTAAACTTTACTTCAAAAACCACCTTACACAACTAATTTATTTCATACCATATAAAAACCTAATTACATTTTTTTTCATTTTATACCACCAGTTATTTATGGCAAAATTTGTAATCAATTATTTTTTTGGACGAGGATATTTGTGTTGGGGTCATTCGCTACATAAGCGCGGTTCATACGAAATCATAATTTTAAAATTTTAAAGTTACCGAATAAATTATTTAATATCATATATCTATAATTTATTCATATTTCACCTAAACATGTTATTCGATATCATATAATGACATAATTAATTATGAAAATACCACAAAACTTTTACAAAAATGATTTTCTACAAAATGACATAAAACTCGTTTTTGGCAGAACGAACCAATTGAAACCACACGGGACTGTCCAGGTTTGCCCCTGAAATATCCCAAATTTTCGGAGTAGTTCTAAAATGTTTTCGAATTAAAGTTAAAAATTTGGAACGAGATGATATTCAAAAATCAGAGTTTATGTGTTGGAAAATAGAATGAAATATTTTAAAGTGAAGCTTCGTCGCGTTGGGAAACGCATGATTTTGAGAACCGGATAGCCGATTTCTGATTATATTAGTATACGCATAAAATTTTCTTGTTTCGGCTATGAAAATTACAAACAAACTCTGATTAAGTCGATTATTGTAACATCCCGCCTAGGCCAGGATGCTACCGGCAGGAGATAGGCTAACCCTACCTCCATAAGCCTCTTATTTTGATGAAATTTTGGCATGACGTATTCGTAACATCATGTAACCTGGCTTATAACCAGCACCATGAGACAACCTGTTTATGCAACTCAACACACATGTAAACATTATCAAGGCCTCAGGCCTAAACTCAATGAACAAATGCAAATACTTGGCCTCCGGCCAGAACTCAAAATAAAACTATACTTTTACATATACAATAGAACCACATATACAAAACAAGGAGTCGTGATCACCCATAACTCCACCCATGACTCAATGACTTCCTTGACTACAAATGGGGCGATCGGCTGTCTTCAAAGTCTTCACAAAAATCCTGCTGGCTCAGTATGACAGCTACTGACCTGTAAAACTACAAACTATGGTGGTGTGAGTCATAAAGACTCAGTAAGTAATCATGCAAATATTAACAAATCTGATTTAACTTTATAACTTATATCCATTTATTCCCACATTACTTTCTATTAGTTTTTTCATCTGAACACCTACCTACATACTTTAACTTCTATTTATTTCCATATTACTCACTAATAGTCTTTCTAACTATTTAGCAAAGTACAAACTGTATTACCTGTCTTTTATCTATCCCCAAACATACTTCAGCTTCTCTTTGCTATTTCATTTACAAACTTATTGCTTGATACTGAGTCTTTCATCTGATTAATCATATATTTTAAATTCTATTACCACTTATATTAGCCAACATCAAGTTTCTATATCATTGTCAAAATCCAACCATGCTTTCACTGCGCTACTATGATATCTCATTATGTCCCTTTAGACTCTCTGCTAGTTCAGTTCAGGCGTCTATTAGAGCTTTCTTTCTTTTATTTTCTTGAAATATCATCAAATCAGAATTATTAACTATTCTTTATTTCAACATTTATCACATTACCATCAATCATGACTACGTAAAGAAATATAATCACACCTAACATACAATAGTATTTACAGAAAAGATTTCTTCTATGTAAGTATATATAACTCATACATTCATCAATCATAACTACAATTAAATGTAATCTTACCCTCATGCATTAATAATCACTATAAGCATCTCAAATGATTTCTAGGATGTATGATCTATATACTTATCTTGTGAATTATATTTTACTCAACATGCCATGCTTTTATAACTATAACTTTTAAACCTTATCTGAAATTTACAAATGAATGTATTAATGCTTTCATGCATAAAATCAACTATATGCATTTTCAAGTGAATACTAGAATATATAAGTCATATGCACGACTTGTAACTATACTAACTTTAAACATGCTATGCATTTAGAAGATACTTTCCGAATACTCTTTCTGAAAAATAATTTTCTAAAAGTTTCCTCTGAAAATTCTTTGCTGAGAACTTTACTTAATTTTCTTTTTCTGGAAAACTCTCTATGAAAACTGTATCTGAAGACTAAAAGCTACATTTGAAATCTGGGATCTATATCTAAAAACTGAGAACTATATCTGAAAACTTTCTCTGAAAACTCTTTTCTAAAATCTGACTTTTGAAAACTATATACTGATGATTTGAAAACTGTGTACTGAAAATCTGAAATCTGAAAACTGAAAACTACTCTACGTCCAGGACCATAACTCAACTGGACGTCTCTCTACACCTATGACCATAACTCAACTGGGTGTACTCGATGCCCAGGACCATAACTCAACTGGGTATCTCTGAAACTAGTGGTGCACTACACCTAGGACCATAACTCAACTGGCAGTGTAGCCACCACTAGGGACCAAGTACACGATCCTAAGCAGCCATCATGGCCCTACATGTGCACATGTTCTCTGTATCCGTCAATTCCAACTGCATCTCAAGTTACATACTGGGGTGAGGTTTACCTCATGCCCCGAAAACACGAAACTGCAAATAAACTTTTAAAAACTTAAATAAAATCCCAAACTGTAAAGAACATCTTTGTCAAAATATTTGAAAACTAGTCTTTGTAACACTTTGAAACTTAAAACACTTTTAGCTTTAACTTAACTTCTAAAAACCATAACAAATGCATAATCTTATATATATATATACACATACATATATGTACATTTAAACTCTATGCTCTCACAAACTATCTTGGCAGTCATACTTATTTATATGCTTGCATATATACAAACCAACATCTCGAGATCTCATTTACATATGTTCTTATGCACAATACTCTGTATATTATATATTATATATATATATATATATTATATATATATATATTATATATAATATACACGCGCACACACACACACACACACACATACATACATGTACATGCAAACTCTATGCTCTCACAAACTATCTTGACAGTCATACTTATTTATATGCTTGCATGTATACAAACCAACATGCTCGAGATCGCATTTACATATGTTCTTATGCACAATACTCTCTTCACTTTAAACATACATCAAGTTACTTTTTCACAAAACACATACCTACCATATACTAACTTACTTATTTCTCCATGCATACTTACCCGCTTTTGTACTTATGTGTTTACTTTTTGATAATTTATCATTCTTAAACTTTGATCTCATTCCCTAGAGTGTAGATTTCTACATCCCCATACCCAAGTCTCAATAAATTATAATTATAAACATGACATCATTCATATACTTTATCTATCTATATATATGTATACACTGGTTGTACTTATATATGCATCTCTTTACTTTCGTATGCTCATGTTTATCTTTAGCTCATACACCTACTTCTTTCTTCTACATTCATCTTATATATGTACAGGTTTCATACGTAAACTATACACAACTTTGTTATATTAGTAATCCCGAACAATATTAAATCTCTTAAGTACTCGTAGAATGAGTTACTTACTGGCTAGGCGAACACTCGTAATCTTGGTCCGATCTGTTACAACAAAAGATAACTCATGGTCAAAACCGCTATTTGCGGAACTTCATACCCAACTATGATAAGCTACGGACTTTCTCAAAATCTACGAATCCTCTCTGATTCTACCATTCAAACATCATTACTCTAATATATGCTTATATATACTATTCTAAACTTGCAAGATGGTTCAGATTCTCACTTTACGCGTTTGCGGCAAAATTTACGGAAAGTTTCCGCAAATGCTGCGGAAGGGTCTCGAACCCTCCGAACTAATCCGGAAATACCTAATTACCCTCGCAATATCATATTTATATCTTAAATGTGGCTACGGTCATCTAAGCTCAATCGCGCGAGAAACTCTGTTTTATCGGAAACTCGCTAATTCTACTGGATCGATCTAATCTATTCCGTTTTCCCCTGAATTCTACCACATTTATCATTTTAACATATTAAAACATATCCAATTCATTTCATGCTAATTCTCTAAACTACGGGACTACTGGAAACATCCGAATATAAATCGTTACACTTTAAAATAACAAATTATAAACGGAGAGTCGTACAGAAATTCTGAGGCCATATTCGGACACCTGTCAGCCATACGAACGCGCTGGTGTGATCGGAATTTCAACCAGAGTTACTGTTCATCTGGGTCTACTATTCATCCAACACTTCTTTCCTCGTTTCGCGTGCAACCGACCGCTGTTCGGTGAAATCGACTTCGTATACTCGTAGTACTCTCCGAGGGCTTCGATTTGGTAGGTGGCTCGGGCCGTGAAATGAACCGACGGGCCGGGAATGCGGGACCCATTCACGCCCCCTTCATCTACGCTTTCTCGTCGTTCCCAGCGGCTTTTGAGGTGGCGCCGGCGACCGGCATGTGCGCCGTGGCCGGACGCACCAGGCACCGTTGGCCCGCTGGCGCAATGCTGGCCGGAGGCTGCCTGCGCGACACTTCTCTCTTTCTCTCTCCTCTGCGGTTTCCTTCTCTGTTTTTTCCCCCCTGAAAATGCTGAGAATAAAAATTTATATAATAAAAATAAAACATCTAATTCCGAAAATTACCAATATGTCTCTATTAATAAGCGTATTTTCGGAAATCATCACTTTTGAGGCCCTTTTGGTACGATTTTCGAAAAGTATTCAACACGAAAGTTGTTCGTCTCGGAAAAATGAGTCTGATGGTTCAAGAATCAACTTGAACGGAGTTCGTTTGTCAATTCTGTGGCCAAACTGTAAACTTTACTCGTTTAGTAAAAATCGCGTAACTGACTTTTTATCCCACACACTTTCCAATGCGACTAATACTCATAATCTATTATTCCAACCCATATATCATCACTTAAACTCTTATTCTCTGCTCTCATCCTGTTCCCGAGACTATAACGTCAGTCTGGAAATCTTCTAGAACAGTCCCGAAAATCTGGGATGTTACAATTATTTAACCATGATAATGTAAGAAATGACTTTACTTAGCACATCGGAAGTTGCTAAAGTGGGCACCTAGACGTTTAAAGTTTTCTTTGCATTCTCCCTTTGTTGTAGCCGAAATCCTCTAACTCTCGGAGTATGGATTTTACTCTTTTGATGTAGATAAGTTTCCTTTGATGTCCAATACTTGGATCAACCGTCCGATCTTCCGAACTATAACTCGAAACCAACAAACTGAAGTGTGGGCTTCACTCACAATCAACTGTAAACAATTTAGAGAAGTATAAAATCAAACTCTAAAGAATTTAAAAAATGAAGATGTCACAAATGTGTTTGGTTTTTTGAATTTTCTTTCAAAAACTCTCACAACAATTGTGAATGTTTGAACTCTCTCTCTTTTCTCTACTTTTCACTTGTGTGATTAAATGAAAATTGTAACTCTTGTAAGTGAGGAGAGATGGTAGAGATTATATTCTCTTACATAAGCCAACTAACTTTGTCATTAAGAATCTAATATTTTCTTGCAATGGCAAATACATTAATATGAATGCCATATCAAAGCATAAAAAATATTAAGCTAAAGACAAAGACTTTGTCATTAAGCATCTAATGCTTTCTTGCAATGGCAAACACATTAATATGAAGGTCATACCAAAGCATAAGAATTTTTTAGCTAATGACAAACCCATAAGGTGTATACATGCCACCTAAAAGACATAATAAATTGGAGAGCATGGGAAGCCATATGGCTTTGTCTCCACGGTGAATAAAAATCATTACCTTAATAATGATTTAATTACCTTCAATTGTGTTGTAGTAATTATCTCATAATTATTACTAACATGATTATCTCATAAGCATGATTTGATTATCTCATAAGCATGATTTGATTATCTAATCAAAAAAATCTTGAAAATATTAAGTTAAACTAGTTTTCATTTATGACAAAAAAATATTATTAATCTCATTAATAATATATAAATATAATGTAAGCATATTATTAGACAATCTAATTATATTAGGTTTGCTATAGTTAATCGAGCTAGTACGAGGACCAAATGGACCTACGGTTTCGAGCTCAATATTCCCGAAATATTAATTAAACTTTTTTAATCAAATATTATGAATTATAAACTCTGAGTTATTCCACTAAAAATTCGAAGTTGAACTCATGTCACCGTAGATGGAAAATAAAAGCCGAACAATTTTGGTATCCATCGATATAGTCATTACATATGGATATAGCCCTTCAGGAATATCTCATAAATAGAGTCGGGTCATAAGTCTGTTAAATCCTTCTAAATATTTTATCTCTTAAGCACCATTGATTCTATAATGAATAATTAATTCATAATAATTATGAATATTAAACTTTCTATTCGTAATAGAAAAGTTGAGCGCTCATATTTTTTAAGTCCCAAATCAATTCTTAAAAGAGATATTCTTATGTTTCCTCTAAAAAGGAGTGAATTCCATATCTATGTAAAATGTTCCCAGCTACACACCGAACCATATCCCCAAAATATGTAGTTATTGGCCGGGAATGCAACACCAACCTTACCACAGTAAATCAAAGGACATAGTCTGACATGCAGGAGTTCGTAGTACACTCAGGATTACGATCGAATCCATATTTGACCATCTAGTAGATAAAATGAATTTTTTCAGTTAACAGATATTAAAATAAATTTGTATTTATCTGAGTCCAGTCCTATATGATCTCATCATACAAAGTGTCTTTATTACCATGTCACTACATGAATGATCTCGAATCAAGGTCGTCATACAAGTATAGAACGGACCGTAGCTATAGATAAACCACAAACAAAGTTCCCTATTTGTTTGCTCTCTATTGACTATTTAGATTACTAATTTCAGACTTAAATCCTCTCTTGCAAGAGTAATCAAAGTAAATAAGACAATTGACAATATGCTATATAAATGAAACAACTTTGATAATTAATAATGTATTTATTATTATTATAATAATCAATTCCATTTACAATACATGAAGCTCTAAGGCATATATCCTAAAAATCTCCCACTTGAACTAGAGCAAATGAGAACATGTCATGTAATCCTAAATCCTTTATGTGACCTTCAAAAGCTTTATCCGATGAAGTCTTTGTAAACGGATCAGCCAGGTTATCTGCGGATGGAATCTATGTGACAGTGAAATCTCATCTCTGCACTATCTCTCGATGAGGTAATATTTCTCTCAATATACTTACCTCTCTTGTGGCTTCTTGGTTCTTTAAAATTCTCCATTGCACCACTATTATCGCAATAAAGTGTGAGTGGTTTATCCATATTTAAAACAACTTCTAGATTTTCTAAGAACTTATGGAGGCAGACTGCTTTCTTAGCTGTTTCATAAGCTGCTACTGTAACATCCCGGATTTTCAGAACTGTTCCAGAAGATTCCCGGACGGCTGTTGGAGTCTCGGAGCATGATGATGGGAATAATAAGAGTTCAATGTTGGGGTTGGTGCTCAGAGCGCCAATCTGGACCGTATTTATGTCTGATTCATGAATACGAACATCCCCTTTTTCCATAATATTACTTATTTATGGTTGCACCTGTTGTTCTTATATACATATTCGATCTGTACATTGGATTGAAACAAAATGTGTTTAGTGATATATATATATTAGACAAAGGCCCGATAATATATAATGCAGTACACAGTTACAAAGTTTGTTTGTAATTGACATTGGGAAGTGTCACTGCTAAATGTATATTATCAAATAAAGTTCCTGGTCAAGATTCACTAACACGGGTCGGTTAGTCAAATCTGTTGAGACCAGTACATGTCGTATATCGGGACTCGGTCCGATGGTTTATCCTAATGAACCATGAGTCTGGAGACTCGTATAGACATGTAGGTGTTTATAATAGATAAACACTGAACGGCTCACCGAAGATTCTTAATGGATGGTACGCCAACGTCAATAAGAATCTTCTTTGGTTGAGTAGCATAGTGGTCATTCGACTTGAGACACCACTGTGGATGTATGAGATATCCTCCACACTTAGATGGCAGTCACGTCACCGATCTATTTAGATCAGACCTCCGCCTGTTCGTTGGGTGTGGACTGATCCTCAGGATATCCTGTGTGTGTCAAGATAGGATCCGTCAGTTCTGTGTACAGAGCATAGGTAGTCTAGTCCATATATAATTAGCAATCTGTTAAATCTGTGGCCACAGTAAACTTCGGAAGTAAGTTCCGAATGTTATTTAGAGATTGCTAATGAATACGTCGACGGGATAATACCTATAGAGATTTGACGTTTACATCTATATCTCTGGGATTATCCGGATACCTGTGACGGAGAGATTATACGTATGCAATGACCTCGACCTGTATGATTCAGCCAGATTATCCGTGATCGTCATAATTTATGGGTGGATAAATTATGGACACGAAATTGTTTTCGTGACGGATATGCCTGAATCTAGAGAGTCTCATAATGAAAATACTCGTAGAGCACTAGGGCAACTTTTATGAATAATGATGATTATTTATAAATCGTTTAAACGTTAAACGAAAAATACATGCGAACGGGCCGAACCGTCATTTCCTAATTAATGTGTATTTGTATTTAATATATGATATTATTAAATACACATTAATTGATTGTCAAATAAAGGTATTTGACATATATCATTAATATATGTATTTGAGATATTTAAAGTAATATAATACATATATTTGAGATATTTGTATTTAATTAATTATTTAATTATTTAATTGTTAAATAATTAATATAATTAAAATATAAATATCTTACCAAATGATAAAGTTAGGAAATGATTATAAGTGTAAAAGTTTAACTTTACATTAAATGAAAAGGTAGTCAAATTGGATTTGACTTCTTTGATATTTGTTTTAAATAGTTTAAAATTAAAATATCAATTCCTTTCTTTTTTCCTCATTTCGGCCATGACCTTAATTAAATATAATGGTTATATTTTTTTAGTTGCAATTGTTGACTTAGTTGAATAATTCATTAAAGTGTAATGATTTAGAATCAAGTTGACAAGTTGTAAATTAAATGAAACAAAAATATATATCTAGATATTTCTTCCTCAAATTTCGGCCAAGGCTAAATTTGGGAGTATATATTGTTTTGTTTCATCTTTTAGGGTTTAACAAGTTCATTTGATACAAAATAAACATAATAGAGTTGAGAGAAAAAGGCTTGGAGGCTAAAGAAGAAAGCTTGGAAAAATCATGCTTTTGTAAGTTTTTCTTTAAAGCTTTCAACATAGAAAATGTTTCTAACATCCTTAGCTTCATCTTGTGTTGCTTGATGTGGTCTCTCTACTTATAGTTGTGTTTTAATTGTTGTGAACTTGAATGAAAGATGTGTGTGTGTAAGTAGCCTTGAAATGGTTTCAAAGGCTTACTTTTGATTTTGGAAAATCAAAGTTGCTAATCTAGAGTTGTTGATCCACTCTTAAATGACCTAGATTTGATCTATAGTTATTTCATTGTGTTGAGACTTTAATTGGATGAAAGAATGATGATTAAAATGATTGATTTAACCAATTTGGTCAAATTTGTCCAATTTGAAGAAATTGAAAAATTAGGGTTTAAGACCTTGTCCAAATTTGGGGCTTTTCATATATGTTGTGTATTTGGATGTGTATATGATATATACAAAGTTTCATGTTGATTGGATTTCATTGGATGGTCTTGAAGCATGAAACCAAAAATGCACAAGTTGGAAGCTTAATGAAGCTCTCGGCCAAATGGGTCAATTTGGGATTTTTGTTGCCTTAGGTGTTTTGATGTTTTGAACATGCTAAGTTCATCTTAGAAATGATTTAGAATCATTCAAAATTGATTAGATCAATTTCGGACTAAAATGGACAAAATACCAAGTGTAAGGGTAATTCGGTAAATTCACTTAAATATGATTTATTGAATTTTATTTCATGATTTGATTATTGGATAATTAAATAAATATGTTTATTTAATTAATCCGAAGAAAAAGTTTTGAAATCGGAAAATTTGATTTTCCACCGCTTCCGCTGCATTACCGATATTCCCCCTAAAAACCCCTACAAAATGGTATCAGAGCGAGTCTGATTCTAGGCCTCCATAAATGATTAGCTTGTTTTTATTCAATGTTTAATCATGTTTCTTGACTTTATACATGCATGTTATAATCTAATTGATTAGATTTAGGGTGTATGACACTTAATGGAATATCCCCGCTAAATAAGGTTTTAAGGTAACTAGTATTTGGAATACTTGTTTCATGGTCCGTCTTGTCAATACGGTTTATAAATATCTTTTCGTTGACTACATCCGAGACCGTGCCTCTGCTGTGAGGATGTAGCTGATAGAAATTTATTTATGCCGGATTTATATTAGATAATAGATAAATTCAAGCGAAAGCGGAATCCTGAACGTGCCCTAGCTGTCAGGGTTACGCAAGTAACTTGAGTTTATCATTGACAAGTTTAACCTTGGTACGTCTCCTTGTGGGCCTGCCTTCGCAGCGACAACGAGAAACGACCAGGACCGGAACCCAGGAATCACTGGTGAGTGATTGACAATGAGTTGTCTACCTGTGAATATACGTAGGCGAGACCGTGCCTCTGCTGTGAGTCGAAATATATTCATGGGGTCCTCTTCCCATTATGGAATTCGATTTAATTATTGAATTCTCGTCTTTCCGTTGGGGATTACGGCATTACGCAAAATAGTGGGAGGCACTGCTAAGTTTAAAATATTCCATAACTTAGGCAGTGTGTATTATTATGGAAATTGCCGCTTGTTCGTTTCCTTATTCTATTACTTATATAGAATTGAACTTTTGATTACTGCATACATATCATGATATGTTATATGACTTGACACTTGGTTGCAATTATTCTAGAATAGGTTCTAGATACTACTAGACTAGGATATTATTAGATTAGTCTAAAACCATCGGGAACTGTTGTTCCGATTTTCTTCAAAAATCAAGATGGTAATGACTTAGTTTCTAAGTCATGATAGATAATCTAGATAGATATCCCTTTTAGGATATAATATGTAGAGATAATAGTTTCTTATGCAGTAAGAATTGACTTGAATTAGTTCGTGTCTGAAATTCTTGACTGACATTAAGAAAGCCCCATTAGGTATTTGTTTATCTAGTAATGACGTTTCTTAGCTTTAATGACCTATAGAGGCAATGTGTTTGACATAATTTGCTAATCAATTATTTACAATTGTTGTGAATAGTTGAATGTAAATAGTAAAGCTAAAGAAAGGAGATGCGTATGGTTGTGTATAGAAAATATCGATTTTCACAATGCTACAACTATAGGTATTGTATACCAGATCTCCCGTCTAGTTATTTGAAATATTAGTTAATGATTTTTTTTATATTTGATATCATAACTTACGACTATTTGATAGTTACATGTTCTTTATAAACAATTGTTATATATATTCAAAATACAACTGGTAGTGTCATTAACGTAGAGATAAACATTAAGAAAAATTATTCGGTAAAGTAAATAATTTAGAACGGTGCTTATGAGTTTAAATCACTTAAGCATTAGATGCTTATTCGTATGGTAAAGGATGGTTTGATACTAGATCATACCACACATCCTAATCCGTTTAATGAATATTGTATTCAAGAAGGTGATTAAGATCTCGTTTAACCGATGATTTGTCATTGGACCACCAGATTTATTTAATTGATACATTGGATGTATGTAGTTTAATAAATTGTAATTGCTTAAGGTAGTTTTCTTTACTTCGTAACTTAATTTATGAATTGTCATAACTTAGTTACGTGTTTCTAAAAGAACACATATTGAACGTCTTGATATGATCAAGAACTTTCTATCTGTTCTGATGAAACGTAGATTGAACATTTTGACTTGTTCAACTATATTCAATCTAAAGTTTTAGAGAACTCTTATCCTCAAAATTCATTACAGTCTTTGAATTGTTCAAAGATCTTTGATACGATCAAACTATGAATTTAAAGCAATTAGTTCTAAGGTATTCAATGAATATGATTCTTATTCAATATTATTCTTCCATGATTCCATCTTGATGGAATTGAGCAGTGGGAGTAATCGAATCTTATATGATTTGATTCGTTTGATATTGAACATGGTCGAATTAGTTTCAATACTCTTGGGGTTATGCTCCAATAACACTAATCCATCTCTGTAATTAATGTTCCATTATTTTCTACAGTTGCATATATGATATGTATAGGTAGAAAATTGAATCTTGAAAAGTTTAAGATTTGAATATTTCTTTTATATAATAGTTATATAATGGAAATTACTTACACCTTGTAGGTATAAGTAAAAGTTTATCGTTTATTCTGTTTAATAGAATATTGTATTCTATTTGATAGAATATCTTTCCTACGATCCTAAGTAATAAAAATCGTTTTTTACTTGGTGTGTAACATCGGATGTTAACCATTGTAGAAAAGGACTTGACTTAATGAAGTCAAATGTGAGAATGATAAATTATAAATGGAACTACGTAATTAATAAGATGAAACAACCCTTATACATCTTCCGTACAAGTCCAATAGATATCAGAATCATTCACGAGTATTTGATACTTAATGTTCGTTGTTTTCTTATAAGAAGAAAAATTATCCTATAACTTATAATAGAAGCGATATTTGATATCGATTCTGGAAGTTCACCATTGAACCATAGATCTAAGATTGTTCATAGCTTACTACGATCAAGTTTTGAACTTGATTAAGCTTTCATTATGAATTAGTTCATTATATGTGCTAATTGTTTGCGCAGCGAAAGCATGTGAGCTTGTTAAAGGTTTAACCTTTACAATATGACAGTGAGAAAAGTTATACTCAGCAATCTATTGTAGATTCTAAGGAAACTTATCTCTAGTCATACTAATTGAACAATTTAAGATCTGTTGGTTAATATGATATTAAACTGTACTTTTAGCTAAAGAATGCAAAGTGGCCTTTTGAATGACTTATTCAAATAAGAGATCAGTTGTGGTTTCTTTGTTTGAAGAGTTTATTCTGGAATGGCCCTAGAGTTGTGTTCTGCTGAGATTGCAGTTTAGTGTGCTAGCTTATAGAGCCTATTGTAGACTCTGATAAGTCTTCTGGAAATCTGTATTCTCTATTTTTGATATCAGTCAGATTGTCTGATCTTGTCAAAGTATAGAAAATACATATGTGCTTGAAGGGTTAGTGGGAGCGTACAAATTACTTTCTAGTGTTATATATCCTAACAACATTATCATTATTATAGTAATAATGAGATGTTTGTAAGGTAAAAGATTTACCTAAGTCTTCTTTACTCCGTGAAAGCAGTGGGAGTAGTCTTGTTATATTTGATATAAAGTTTTATATATGATATAAAACTGGAGACTTGTGAGATACTCCTATTATTCGTACATTAGATATGATCTATAAAGGACATAGCTAGGCTATCTGTATGACAGTTAGTATAACTGTTTGACAGTTAATGTGTGTCTTGTATATCGTATTCATCTTTCGTAAAGGATGATTCCTTTTTAGAAAGAGATATTGATTAGAATGTCTAATCAATCTTATGTATCATTTGATGATGACATAATGAATACTTTATTATGTGCGATTAAAGATATCAATTTAATCATAATTGATATGAGTTATTTTGATATCCTATAGACCATATGATGGATCTTGAAACACGTTCTTTGTGATCTTTGAGATATTAAGAACGAGTTTCTGGTTCATGGAGAATACAATCTACAACCATTAGGGTCATATTAGTTTTGAGACTAATTATGACGTTAGACTGTCTACGTCATAAAGAGTCACAAAAGATACAGTGGGAGTGTCACGAAGGATTCTACTAACTGAGTAGAATTAGAAGCAACTTATTAAGTATTGACTTATGAAGTTGCAAAGTGACCTTATAAATTAGAAGTTTATATTTGTGTTGTGTTTGCGGTTGTCCGCATAGTATTTTGGATTTGATCCCTAAATACTTGGACAACTTGGTAGTTGTAGCACAATACCGATGTAGCATTAGAGTCATATTAATGTATAATCTAGATTATACAAAATATGAACAATGCTGACTATGGGAAACGATGGAGTTTGTTTGACAAACTCAATGATTCATAGCGGACTTGTTTCTTGCCTCTTAAGTACTGGTGAGCTTTTGAGGGCCATGTGCATATGATACACATTGAGACGTGTATATGATACCGTGGATTGGCATTAGAGCAAGTGGAGAAAATTGTTGGGGTTGGTGCTCAGAGCGCCAATCCGACCGTATTTATGTCTGATTCATGAATACGAACATCCCCTTATTCCATAATATTACTTATTTATGGTTGCAGCTCTTGTTCTTATATACATATTCGATCTGATTACTATTGGATTGAAACTAAATGTGGTTTAGTGATATATATATTAGACAAAGGCCCGATAATATATAATGCAGTACACAGTTACAAAGTTAGTTTGTAATTGACATTGGGAAGTGTCACTGCTAAATGTATATTATCAAATAAGTTCCTGGTCAAGATTCACTAACACGGGTCGGTTAGTCAAATCTGTTGAGACCAGTACATGTCGTATATCGGGACTCGGTCCGATGGTTTATCCTAATGAACCATGAGTCTACGGAGACTCGTATAGACATGTAGGTGTTTATAATAGATAAACACTGAACGGCTCACCGAAGATTCTTAATGGATGGTACGCCAACGTCAATAAGAATCTTCTCTGGTTGAGTAGCATAGTGGTCCTTCGACTTGAGACACCACTGTGGATGTATGAGATATCCTCCACACTTAGATGGCAGTCACGTCACCGATCTATTTAGATCAGACCTCCGCCTGTTCGTTGGGTGTGGACTGATCCTCAGGATATCATTGTGTGTGTCAAGATAGGATCCGTCAGTTCTGTGTACAGAGCATAGGTAGTCCATATATAATTAGCAGTCTTTAAATCTGTGGCCACAGTAGTAAACTTCGGAAGTAAGTTCCGAATGTTATTTAGAGATTGCTAATGAATACGTCGACGGGATAATACCTATAGAGATTTGACGTTCTATATCTCTGGGATTATCCGGATACCTGTGACGGAGAGATTATACGTATGCAATGACCTCGACCCGTATGATTCAGCCAGATTATCTGTGATCGTCATAATTTATGGGTGGATAAATTATGGACACGAAATTGTTTTTCGTGACGGATATGCCTGAATCTAGAGAGTCTCAATAATGAAATATACTCGTAGAGCACTAGGGTAACTTTTATGAATAATGATGATTATTCAAAATCGTTTAAACGTTAAACGAAAATACATGCGAACGGGCCGAACCGTCATTTCCTAATTAATGTGTATTTGTATTTAATATATGATATTATTAAATACACATTAATTGATTGTCAAATAAAGGTATTTGACATATATCATTAATATATGTATTTGAGATATTTAAAGTAAATATAATACATATATTGAGATATTTGTATTTAATTAATTATTTAATTATTTAATTGTTAAATATTAATATAATTAAAATATAAATATCTTACCAAATGATAAAGTTAGGAAATGATTATAAGTGTAAAAGTTTAACTTTACATTAAATGAAAAAGGTAGTCAAATTGGATTTGACTTCTTTGATATTTGTTTTAAATAGTTTAAAATTAAAATATCAATTCCTTTTCTTTTCCTCATTTTCGGCCATGACCTTAATAAATATAATGTTATATTTTTAGTTGCAATGTTGACTTAGTGAATAATCATTAAAGTGTAATGATTTAGAAATCAAGTTGACAAGTTGTAAATAATGAAACAAAAAAATATAATATCTAGGTATTTCTTCTCAAATTTCGGCCAAGGCTAATTCGGAGTATATATTGTTTTGTTTCATCTTTTAGGGTTTAACAAGTTCATTTGATACAAAATAAAACATAATAGAGTTGAGAGAAAAAGGCTTGGAGGCTAAAGAAGAAAGCTTGGAAAAATCATGCTTTTGTAAGTTTTTCTTTAAAGCTTTCAACATAGAAAATGTTTCTAACATCCTTAGCTTCATCTTGTGTTGCTTTGATGTGGTCTCTCTACTTATAGTTTGTGTTTTAATTGTTGTGAACTTGACTGAAAGATGTGTGTATGTAAGTAGCCTTGAAATGGTTTCAAAGGCTTACTTTTGATTTTTGGAAAATCAAAGTTGCTAATCTAGAGTTGTTGATCCACTCTTAAATGACCTAGATTTGATCTATAGTTATTTCATTGTGTTGAGACTTTAATTGGATGAAAGAATTATGATTAAAATGATTGATTTAACCAATTTGGTCAAATTTGTCCAATTGAAGAAATTGAAAAATTAGGGTTTAAGACCTTGTCCAAATTTGGGGCTTTTCATATATGTTGTGTATTTGGATGTGTATATGATATATACAAAGTTTCATGTTGATTGGATTTCATTTGGATGTGTCTTGAAGCATGAAACCAAAAATGCACAAGTTGGAAGCTTAATGAAGCTCTCGGCCAAATGGGTCAATTTGGGATTTTGTTGCCTTAGGTGTTTTGATGTTTTGAACATGCTAAGTTCATCTTAGAAATGATTTAGAATCATTCAAAATTGATTAGATCAATTTGGACTAAAATGGACAAAATACCAGTGTAAGGGTAATTCGGTAAATTCACTTAAATATGATTTATTGAATTTTATTTCATGATTTGATTATTGGATAATTAAATAAATATGTTTATTTAATTAATCCAGAAAAAGTTTTGAAATCGGAAAATTTGATTTTCCACCGCTTCCGCTGCATTACCGATATTCCCTCTAAAAACCCCTACATTCAAGTGGTGATATATGAGTTGGAATATTATATTAAGAATATTTGTCGCGTTGGAAAACGCGTGGGATCAAAAGTCAGTTACGCGATTTTCGTAAAACGCGTAAAGTTTGTTGTTTTGGTCACAAACAGAGCAACGAACTCCGACCGAGCTGATATTTGGACCATCGGACTCGTTTTTCTGATACGAACAACTTTCATGTTGAACACTTTTTGAGAATCGCATCAGAAGGGCTCCGACATTGCAATATTCTAAAAGGTTCTAGAATAGGGGCCGATTTGTTATTTTCACAGGGACCAGATGATATTTTCCAGTTGGGTATATAAAGCCTCATAGTTTGGTTTAATTGCAAAAAATTGGCAAAACTCATTTTCCCTCTTCACTTGACCCCCTCCCCTCTCTTCTGCCCATCGTCGCACCGGTGGCTTGCTGGCCGTCGCCGGCCGGCGCGACGGTGCAGGGGGGGGTGCGCCGGCCATCCCTCCACCCTGTGGTGGCCGGCGGCAGTCCCTCAGATCGCCGGCAACGGCGCGTTTTTGACGAAATTAGTGGACGCTTTGGGTTGATCGGTTCCGGTTCGTCGGGTCGTTTCACGAGCCGTGCCACCCGCCAAATCGAAGCTCTCAGAGAGTACTACGAGTGTGCGAAGACGGATTCACCGGATAGTGGCCGGAATCATGCGAAACGAGGAGAAAAGCCACGGATTAACAGTAAACCCATTTTAAACAGTAACTCCGATCAAAATTCCGATCGCACCAGCGTGTTCGTATGGCCGTCGGGAGTCCGGATATGGCCTCGGAATTTCGGTACGACCTTTGTTCAAAATTTCATATTTCAAAGTAAATCGATTTACATTCGGATTGTTCCAGTAGTAGTTCCGTAGTGTAATAAATGGACATGAATTGAATTCGATATGTATTTGTATTTAAAAATGATGAATGTGGTAGAATCTGGGGTGAATCAGACGGGATATGATCGATCCGGTAGATTTAGCGAGATTCCGGTTAAAATGGAGTTTCTCGCGCAATTGAGCGTAGATGGTCGTAATATAGTTATGATGTAATTAGGGTATTGCGAGGGTAATTAGGTAATTTTGGATTAGTTCGGAGGGTTCGAGACCCTTCCGTAGCATTTGCGGAAATGTTTCCGCAAGTTTTGCCACAAACGCGTAAAATGAGAATTTGACCCATCTAGCTAGTTTAGAATAACAAGTGAGCATGTATTAGAGTAATAAAGTTCAGATCGTAGTATTAGAGTTGATTCGGGTGTTCCGAGGATGCCCGTAGTTGTTTTAGATAAGTTGGAAGTTTCCGTAAATAGCGGTGGTACTAACCTTGTGTTATTACTTGTTTGGCAAATCGGACCCGGATCACGGGCATTCACTTACCAGGTAAGTAACTTATGCCTCTAATATTTAAAAGATTTAGTAGCATTCAGAATTAGTTAAGTACTAGAATGGTAAATGGTATATGCTTGGCACAAGTATAAAGTTATATATATAGATAAGTGTGAAAGAATGAAGCAAGTGTAACTAGAATGAAGTAAGTGTAACTGGATATACATTTCGATAAGAATAAGTGAGTATAAGCCAAAGTATGAGTAAGACGTGAGTACGAGCATATAGAAGTATAGAGACGCACCTGTATACATATTTAGATAAGAGCATGTAAATAAGATCATAAATATAATTTAATAAGACTTGGGTATGAGGGATGTAGAAACTACACCCTAGGGGATGTAGAAACTACACCATAGGGGATGTAGAAACTACACCCTAGGGGATGTGACTAAAGTTATAAATGAAATAAACATATATGCACTAGTGTTACGAAGGAAAGTTTGTAAGTTATGCATTATATGAGGATATTAGTAACATGAGTGTTGATACGAGCATATAAAGTGACAAAGAGCATAAATGAGTAGTATATGCATAGCATGAGTATACCGAAGAGATTATGACATGAAATTCTTAAGCATAAGTTAATAGTTAGAAAATGATAAATCGGTTAAGAACTAAGACTTTGGAACTCGTATACTTTTAATGTCTGATATGTAGAAGAGTTTGGTTGTTGTGAGTATGAATAGGAATTATGCAATGTATTGTTGTGAGCCGTCAGCAAGGAAAGTCATAGAGGTAAGCTAAGTTATAATGGTTTGTATGTATATATATATAGATAAATATAGATATGTATGGATGTAAGATAAATTTAGCATGTTTAGTTTGAATAAGTGTTCTGTCGATATTTGAGCATGTAATTAGTAAGATCATTATAGAGAATATCATAACCAGGGTAGAGAGAAGCATGAGAATGCATATATGCATGTTTTTGTGTGTGTGCGTGCTTAAGTTTTCATCAAATAAGCAAACGATAACAATGTTTTCAATAAATTCAAATGTTCTAAAGAAAGATTTCAAATGCTTTTGAATGAGTCGTATTTCAGAAAATATTTTACAGTTTGAGTTGCAGATTATGATTTTATGGTTTTCGGGGCATGAGGTAAAAACTCACCCCAGTATGTAACTTGAGATATAGTTCGGAATTGACAGATACTTTGGATTCGGGATTGGGATTTGACGCATCCCAGTTTGTACAGTTTGGAATTGACGGTTAGACGCATGTGCAGATGTGGAGGACTGAGGGGACGCTCTCAGATCCTCGAGCAGGACTAGAGGCTTACAGGGTCTCGAAATCCTGATTTCAGATGTCAGTTGAGTTGAGTTATGGTCCTGGGCATCGAGTACACCCGGTTGAGTTATGGTCATGGGTGTAGAGAGAAGTCCAGTGAGTTGAGTTATGGTCCTGGACGTAGAGTTTTCTTCAGTTTTCAGTTTTCAGATTTTCAGCACACGATTTTCAGAAACAGTTTTCAGATTTCGATTTCAGTTTTCAGAGATGCCACAGTTGAGTTATGGTCCTGGGCATCAAGTATTCTAAGTTTTTAGTTTTCAGATCCCCAGTATAAAGTTTTCAGATTTTTAATATTCAGACTTCAGAAATCAGATTTTAAATAAGAGTTTCATGAACCGTTATTTTAAAGGAAAGTTTTGAGAAAGATAAAGTTTTAGAAATAGAGTTTTTCAAAAGAAACTTGAGTCAATAGTTTTTCAGAAAAAGTTTCCAAAAGTACTTTTCTAAAAGCTTAGCATGTTAATGTTTTATATAGCATACACAACGTGCTTATGAATTGTATATGTTAGTAGTTCATTTGAGATGCATGTAGTTGACACTGAAGTATGATAGCATGATTATTTTTTTATATTTGTGATTGATGCCATGTGTTTAAGGTTCACTTGGAAAGAACAAATGGTAAGATATTAGCGCTTGATTATATGATTTGTATTCATGATTATGTAGTTAACCTTGTGCATAGTAGCATGATTTTATTCTAGTATATGTCCATCAAGGAAGATTGAATGAGTTGTTTGTTTGCTTAAAAAAAAAAAGAACACGTTGTAAGGATGTTAGATCTGGAGTAATATGGTACATATGAGTAGTAATAGTAGACTAGATAGTTCACAGAAATAAAGCTTCAAATTGTCCGATTGATGACATTTCAATATAATGAGAGAAGAAAGTTATAATAAGTATCTAAACTTTATTAGTAAGGAATACAGAAAGTAGGTAAGAATCTGTGTAGCACAGCAAGCATGACGAGTCTCATATATTGGTGATATAGAAACTTTACATGTAAAATTACCTATAGTTTTTAAATACTCGGTAATGTATATGACAAAAGAGTTTAGCACCTGATGAACAGCTAAGGTAACAGGTTGTGAAATGATTAGGAAGTAAATAGTTAATTCGGACTTTATTATTAATTGCATGATTACTTACTGAGTCATTATGACTCACACCACCACAGTTTTGTAGTTTTACAGGTCAGTAGTTGTCTTATGGGATCAGCAGATGCTCGGTGAAGATATTGAAGACAGTGGATCGCCCAATTGCAGTCAAGGGAGTCCTGGGTCGAGTTATGGGTCCTCACGGCCCTTGTATAGTTTTTGTATGTGCATCTCAGTTGCATAAGACATGTAATAGTGTAGTTATTGTTTTGAGTTCTGGCGGAGGCCAAGCATTTATTTTTGTTCCTTGAGTTCAGGCCTGAGGCGAGTTGGTTATGTTTTTGTTGTATTTGGATGCTGGCTACAGGCCAGGTTGCATGATGTTACGAATACATCATGCCGAAATTTTGTTAGATTCAGAGGCTTATGGAGATGGGTTTAGTCTGTCTCCTGCCGGAGGTAGCATCCTGGCCTAGGCGGGATGTTACAAAGATGGTATCAGAGCATGGTTTAATAGTCAGTCAGTAGCATGGTCTAGAAGTCAGTGACTGCAACTGTGGGGATCCAGCGGTCGGAGATTGTCTTCGGTTTGATAAAGGCCACATAGGTTTTTGTTATATTCTATGATTATTTGATATGATTTGTTGCTTTATTCGGTGCCATGTTTTCTTGAATATGAGTCCATGGGTGACTCATTTGTTGTGAATAGATTAGCTATCTTCGTATAGGAAGATATGGGATTAAGTTAGTACTCCGGCGGCCTTTCAGATCAGAGAATTAGTAATAATGAGATAGTACTAGTATAGGGCCCTTGTGAGGCCAGAGGCTTCGAGATCAGAATCAGAATAGTACAGCTAAGATAAGAATCAGATTAGTATAGTCGGAGTTAAGAATCAGATCAGTATAGTTAGTTTAAAGCCGTAGGTGAGCTATTATGGATTCTAGTTATGGATAGTGGCTAGTTACAGTTGAGACAGAGAAGTTATATCAGTAAAGTTTAGAGAAAGATAGTTTTTGCACATTCGACCAGGTTCAGATCAGCATTTATAGGGATAGAGAAATTTCGAGGACGAAATTTTTATAAGGAGAGGTGAATGTACATCCCGTATTTTCAGAACTGTTCCAGAAGATTCCCGGACGGCTGTTGGAGTCTCGAAGCATGAGGATGAGGAAGAATAAGAGTTCAAGTGGTGATATATGAGTTGGAATATTATATTAAGAATATTTGTCGTGTTGGAAAACGCGTGGGATCAAAAGTCAGTTACGTGATTTTCGTAAAACACGTAAAGTTTGTTGTTTTGGTCACGAACAGAGCAAACGAACTCCGATCGAGCTGATATTTGGTCCATCGGACTCATTTTTCTGATACGAACAACTTTTGTGTTGAACACCTTTTGAGAATCGCATCAGAAAGGCTCCGAAATTACAATATTCTAAAAGGTTCTAGAATATGGGCTGATTTGTTATTTTCGCAGGGACCAGATTGATATTTTCCAGTTGGGTATATAAAGCCTCATAGTTTGGTTTAATTGCAAAAATTGGAAAAACTCATTTTCCCTCCTCACCCGACCCCCTCCCCTCTCTTCTGCCCATTGTCGCACCGGCGGCCTGCTGGCCGGCGCGGCCGGAAATGACGGTGCAGGGGGGTGCGCCGGCCATCCCTCCACCCTGTGGTGGCCGTCGGCAGCCCCCAGATCGCCGATAACGACGCGTTTTTGACGAAATCAGTGGATGTTTTGGGTTGATCGGTTCCGGCTCGTCGGGTCGTTTCACGAGCAGTGCCACCCGCCAAATCGAAGCTCTCAGAAAGTAGTACGAGTGTACGGAGACGGATTCGCAGGATAGTGGCCGGAATCACGCGAAACGAGGAGAAAAGCCGCGGATGAACAGTAAACCCATTTTGAACAGTAACTCCGATCGGAATTCCGATCGCACCAGCGTATTCATATGGCCGTCGGGAGTCCGGATATGGCCTCAGAATTTCGGTACGACCTTCCATTCAAAATTTCATATTTCAAAGTAAATCGATTTACATTCGGATTGTTCCAGTAGTTCCGTAGTGTAATAAATGGACATGAATTGAATTCGATATGTATTTGTATGTTAAAACGATGAATGTGGTAGAATTCGGGGTGAATCAGACTGGATATGATCGATCCGGTAGATTTAGCGAGATTCCGGTAAAACGGAGTTTCTCGCGCAATCGAGCATAGATGGTCGTAAATATAGTTATTATGTAATTAGGGTATTGCGAGGGTAATTAGGTAATTTTGGATTAGTTCGGAGGGTTCGAGACCCTTCCGTAGCGTTTGCGGAAACTTTAGAATCAACATTCGTCTGAAAGTCAGAGTCATTCTTCATGGTGGAGTCAGCAATACAAGATTGCTTTATGCTCCAACATACTATAGCCCCACCACTTAGAGTGAATACTGATTCAGTTGTTGATTTCCTAGAATCAACATTCGTCTGAAAATCAGAGTCATTCAATACTCTAAGGATCATATAATGACTAGAATATACAAGCATATAATTTCCCATTCTCCTACTATACTTGAGAATATGTTTCTCCGCCACCCAATGATTTAATCATTTGTTGGATTGAAACATATTAACTACTCCCACTTCAAAACATATGTCTAGTCTCGTGTATAACATAACATACATAAGACTTCCAACTGCTGAAGCATATGGAATATGTCTCATCTCCTCAACTCCCTGAGGTGTCTTAGGAGACTGTCCTTAGACAAATGAATTTCATGCTTGAAAGGTAAATTACCTTTCTTGGAATTCTACATACCAAATTACATAAGAATCTTATCGATATATGTTGCTTGTGTTATTGCTAACAGTCATTTCTTGTAATCTCGAATGATCTGGATCCCAAGTATATAACTTGCCTCTCCCAAATATTTCATTTGGAATTGGTTAGCTGGCCAGATTTTCACGTCCGATAAATATTTACTTCATTACCAATGAGTAAAATATCATCGACGTATAAAACAAGAAAAACCATCTTACCATCAGTGATGCGCTTGTAGGCACAAGGCTCATCAATGTTCTGCTCAAAGTATAAGGATTGATAGTAGTATCAAACCTTATGCTCGAAGATCTAGATGCTTGCTTAAGCCCATAAATGGACCTTTACAACTTGTAAATTTTTTGCTTTTGACCTTTGGTTATGAACCCCTCTGATTGTACCATATAGATATTTTCATCAAGATTTCCATTCAAGAATGCAGTCTTGATGTCCATTTGCCAAATCTCATAGTCATAATATGCGGCAATGGAAAGAAGGATCCTGATGGATTTAAGCATGGCTATTGGCGAGAAAATCTCTTAATAGTCAACTCCATCTTTCTGGGTATAACCCTTTGCAACTGGCCTAGTCTTGAAAGTCTGTACTTTCCCATCTATTCCTCTATTTCCCTTGTAAATCCACTTGCAACCTATGAGTTTTACTACTCATCAGGTTGGTCTACAAGTTCCCAGAAAGAGTTAAAGTACATTAACTCCATCTCAAGTTTCATGGCTGTGAGTCATTCCTCTTTATCTGTATCTTCATTGCACATTGCACTAGATAGTTCAATTGAGCATTTATTACCATCACAAGGTGTAACAACTTGCACCTCTATATTTCCTAGATACCGTTCAGGTTGTCTCACAACTATTCTAGGTGTATGGTATCCTGATAAGCTTGTATATGATTCTCAGATGTTGAAGGTGTTATGTCTTTGTTAATATTTGACAATGGTGTACTGGTCATACTGAAGGGGTTTTAATACGGGTGAATCCGGTAACGCAGCGGAAGCGGCGAAAATCGTATTTTCGGATTTCAAAACAACTTTTTCTTGGATTAAATAAATAACACATTTTATTTAATTACCCAATAATCAAATAATGAAATAAATTTTCAAATGAATCAAATTCAAGTGAAATTACCAAATTACCCTTATATGGTATTTTGTCCGTTTTAGTCCGAAATTGATCCAATCAATTTTGAATGATTCTAAATCATTTCTAGGATGAATTTATCATGCTCAAAACATCAAAACACCATAGGACACAAAAACCCCAAATTCCCTCACAATGCCGTGAGCTCCATTTGGGGGCATATTGACCATTTGGTCATTTCATGTCTCAAAACTCATCTTAATGAAATCCAATCAACATGAAACTTTGCATGCATCTCATACACACCCAAATACTCAACATATCTCAAAAGCCCCAAATTTGGAATTGGTTATAAACCCTAATTTTTCAATTTCTACAAATTGGACAAATTAGGCCATTTACATTAAATCAAATGTTTCAATCATCAATCTTTCATCTAATTCAAGTCTCTCAACACAATGAAACAACTCAAGATCAAATCTAGGTCATTTAAGAGTGGGTCAACAACTCTAGAATAGCAACATGGTTTCATAAACCTTAAAAGATTACATATAACTACAATAGTCATATCCTCTTTCTTCATTATACATGCTTTACAATTTCACCAAAGTTTTTCATCAACAAAAACCACAAAGAACAAAGAAAGAAATAACCTTAGGATATCAAATATGAAAGCCTAGATCCTAAGGAACAATTTCCCTACTAATAGTAAGTTGGAGAAAACTTACTAAAATCAAGCTTTCTTGGATTTTTCTTTCTTTCTCAAAGTTCTTCAAGCTTTCTTCAATGGAGTTTTACTTTTGTGAAATGTGTATTAGGTTAGTGAAATGAAAAATGAAAAAACAATTTATATGTGCAACATTTACAATTACACCTTGGCCGAAATTTGGATACCAATTCAACAAATTGCAATTTCAATTTCATTTGCATTATCTTTATTACACTTGCATAAATATCTATTATCACCTTTATTAGATATTTTTTTAAGTCAAATAAGGCAACTAAAGTCATTTACTAAAAATATCTTAAAGTAAGATATTTATATTTTAATTAATTAATCATTTAACAATTAAATAATTAATTAATTAATCAAATACAAATATATTAAATATATGTATATATTTACATTAAATATTAAAAACATATATTCATTTAGGATAAAAGTCAAATAACTCATTTTGACTATTAATTAATGTGTATTTAAATTAATCAAGTATTAAATGTAAATACACAATAATTACGTAAATGACTATCGGGTCCCTTTTGCATGTATCTTGCGTTTAACCTTTAAACGACTTTATAAATAATCAATATTATTTATTTAAAGTTGCTCTAGTGCTCTACGAGTATGTTTCATTATGGAGACTCTCTAGGTTCAGGTATTTCCGTCACGAAATCAAATTTCGTGTCCATAATCTATCCACCCGTAGATTATGACGATCACGGATAATCACGCTGAACCACACAGGTTGAGGTCATGGCAAATTTAATTCCTCCGTCACAGGTATCCGGATTTATCCCAGAGATATAGATGTAAACGTCAAATCTCTATGGGGATTATCCAGTCGACTATTCTATTAGCAATTCTCATAAGAATGTTTAGAACTAGCTTCTAAACTTTACCACGGGCCCATGGATTTATCTTATTGCTAATTGTATGGACTACCTATGCTCTGGTACACAGAACTGACGGATCCTATCTTGACACACATAGGACACACTGAGGATCTATCTACACCCAACGAACAGGCGGAGGTCTGATCTAAATAGATCGGTGACGTGACTGCCATCTAAGTGTAGAGGATGTCTCATGTGCCCACTATGGCATCTCAAGTCTAAGAATCACAAGTGCTACTCAACCCAAGAAGATTCTTATTGACGCTGGTGTACCATCCATTAAGAATCTTCGGTGAGTCGTTCAGTGTTTATCCACTATAAACACCTACAGGTCTATACCAGTCTCCAAGACTTATGGTTCATTGAGAAACCATTGGAATCATATATTCCAGTATACGACTTGTACCGGTCTCAACGGGTTTACTTTGCTGACCAAGCAGTGTAACCTTGACCAGGAACTGTCTGAGAATGACAACGTCATGATACATGTCAATGTCCGTTGCGACGCTTTTGCAACTGTATCATGACTAATCATTCTAAGGTCATTACGTCTCTTTACCATATTATAAGATTCATTATATTAAAGAAACTGCATATATTATTCATAATAATATTGTTTTACAGAAGTATTTACAAGGAAATACAACCGGGAATTGGCGCTGTGAGCACCAACCCCAACAAAAACTCCCACTTGCTCTAGTGCCAATAACGATTGTATCTAATACCCATCGACTCCACGTGTTTATCAAACAACTTCGGAGGTATGGCCTTCGTCAGCGGGTCTGCTACATTATCTTCACTCGGTACCTTGCACACGACAATATCCCCCCGAGACACAATCTCTCGAATGATGTGGTACTTGCGTTCCACATGCTTCGACTTCTGATGCGCCCTTGGTTCCTTTGCTTGCGCAATGGCTCCAGTATTATCACAGTATAACGGAATCGCATTCACGATACTTGGGACAACTCCCAATTTTGTGACAGAATTCTTTATCCACACAGCCTCTTTTGCGGCTTCAGAAGCTGCAATATATTCCGCCTCAGTGGTGGAATCAGCTGTAGATCCCTGTTTGGAACTCTTCCAACAACTGCGCCTCCGTTAAGGGTAAAGACAAATCCAGATGTAGACTTTCTATCATCGGGATCCGATTGAAAATCGGAGTCTGTATACCCATTAACTTGCAGTTCGTTTCCTCCTTAAATGATTAACTTATCCTTAGTACCTTTAAGATACTTGAGGATATGTTTAATGGCCATCCAATGGTCATTACCTGGATTGGACTGATATCTGCTAGTTACGCTAACAGCGAAACTGATATCAGGCCTTGTACATAACATGGCATACATTATGCTGCCCAAACACGAAGCATAAGGTTGGTAGACATTCTAACCTTCTCATCTTCTGTTTGCGGACTCATCTTCTTTGAAAGATGAATCCCATGTCGGAACGGTATGTTTGCTGTCTTACAGTTACCAAAATTATACCGTTCCAAGATCTTATCTATGTACGTTGATTGGGATAACCCAATCAGCTTCCTTTGTCTATCTCTATAGAGTTTTATCCCTAAAACATAGGAAGCTTCTCCCAGGTCCTTCATGGAGAAATTCTTACAGAGGTAAGCTTTAACGCCTTGTAACATACCTAAATCATTCCCAATGATTAGGATGTCATCAACATACAGGACTAAAAATACGACCATGCTCCCACTGGCCTTCTGATACACACAGGATTCTTCTGAATTCTTGAGAAAACCAGACGATCTAATAATCTCATCGAATCGAAGATTCCAACTTCGTGAAGCTTGTTTGAGTCCATAAATGGACTTCTTAAGCTTACATACCATGCCCGAGTTTTCGCTGGATGCAAAACCTTCCGGCTGTTCCATATAGATTTCTTCATCAAGAAATCCATCCATTAAAAGCCGTTTTGACATCCATTTGCCAAATCTCGTAGTCATGATACGCATCTATAGAAAGCAAAATCCGAATAGACTTAAGCATTGCAACCGGTGAAAAAGTCTCATCGTAGTCGACGCCCGGTCGCTGCGTGTAACCTTTTGCAACCAGTCGGGCCTTGTAAGTTTCAACCTTACCGTCAGGCCCTCGCTTCCTCTTGTAAACCCATTTACAGCCGATAGGAACAATTCCCTCTGGAAGCGGAACCAAGTCCCAAACTTGATTCTCATGCATTGAGTCTATCTCGGATTTCATGGCACTTTGCCATTTCACGGAGTCGATGTCCAACATCGATTCTCTATAGGTGAAAGGATCTGTCTCTTCTATATAGAAACATCCAGACTCTTTTCTTGTATCAAATACAAGCGTTCAGGAGGTCTAGATACCCTTTGTGACCTACGGAGTGTGTGTGTTGAAGGTCCTTCATCTACTTGAACTTCAGGTTCCTCCGTTGGTTCATTGTTTTCAGGTTGTACTTCGTCAAGCATAACCTGTCTATGATCACCACCTTCAGACAAAATTCTACTTCTAGAAATTTTGCGAAGCGAGCTACGAATACATTTCGATGCTCGGTATCATAGAACAGATATCCCCTCGTATTCGGAGGATATCCAATAAACCTAAACTTTTGCCCTCGAGGCGAAAGCTTACTTTGCTGAGTCACCCTGACATAGGCAGGACAACCCCAAACCTTAATATAATTAAGATTCGGTTTCCTACCGAACCATATCTCATACGGTGTCGTAGGAACAGCTTTTGAAGGAATCTTATTCAAAAGATGTGCGGCGGTTAAGAGAGAGTAGCCCCATAAATAATAGGGCAAATCTGTAAAACTCAACATTGATCGGACCATATCCAATAAAGTCCGATTTCTCCTCTCAGATACACCATTGTGTTGTGGGGTACCTGGAGGAGTGTATTGAGAGAGAATCCCATTCTCCTTCATATAATCAATGAACTCACCACTCATATATTCGCCACCTCGATCAGATCGAAGGCATTTAATATTTCCCAGTTTGTTTTTCTACTTCATTTCGAATTCTTTGAACTTTTCAAAGGTTTCCGATTTATGTCGCATCAAATAGACATAACCGTACCGTGATAAATCATCGGTAAAGGTAACGAAGTATGAATAACCACTGTGAGCAGTTTGACTTAGTGGACCACATACATCAGAATGTACGAGTTCCAGTAAGTTTGTGGCTCGGTGTCCAACACCCGAAAATGGAGCTTTAGTCATTTTACCTTGAATACAGGATTCACAGGTTGGAAAGGATTCAATGGTGAGATCTGGTATCAAACCATTCCTAACCATTTGGTTAAGGCGTTTAGTCCCAATATGACCTAGCCGCATATGCCAGAGTTCAGTATTATTAATTTCAGGTAATACTACGTTTATTAATTCCAGAACTTAATATATCTTTTGATGTTTGCAGTGTATAATGACCATGCATATTTGGACAACAAAGGATCTTAATATTATTTTTATCATATAAATACAAGAACTATTCTTAATATTAATACAAAAGCCTTCTGTATCTAATACATAAAGGGATATAATATTAGCCACACATCCTGGTACAAAATGGCATTCATTTAACAAAAGTGTCCCATTCGGCAATGAGATCTCGCATACTCCCACTGCAACTGCATCCAGTGAGTCTCCACTCCCGAATCGCAACTGCATCTCTCCAGGCTTCAGCCTATACTTTCCTTCAGCACCTGCAACGAATTGCAAATGTGAATGGGACAAGCAGAATCTAAAATCCAGTTGGATGTAACGGCTTCACAAGCCAAAGATATATCAATAACTGGAAAAATAAAAGTACCTGATGTCGATGCTCTCTCCCTCCTGATCTGGGCAATGTAATCTGGACAGTTCCTCTTCCAGTGCCCGACCTTGCCGCAGTGGTGGCATTTGTCCTCAGAAGCCCTCTTGGGCTTGGCTATCTTCGGCTGCTGTTGAGGACCAACTGCCTTCTTCTTCTTCTTCTTCTTCCCCTTCTTGTTCTTTCCCTTGGACATTCCTTGGGAAGAAGCTGAAAGTGAAGTAGATCTAGGAGGGCGTGTTGGTAATCCCTTCTTAAGGTCCTCCTCTGCCTTGAGCAACATCCTATGTAGCTCATGGTAGGTGCAGACAGTCCCGTGCATGTTGAAGTACATCACAAACTGTCGGAATGAAGCTGGCATAGAACCAAGAATGACACTCCTCCCGAGGATGTCATTAAGGATGAGATTATGTTGCCTCAATTGATCGATCAAATTGATCATATGAAGAACATGCGAGCTAACACTTTGCCCCTCATCCAGACGCGCATGGAACAGTTCCATGGCGACTTTATGAACAATCACTTGTTCTTGGTTCTCGAACGATTGTCTTAATCGCGTCATCATACTGTAGGAATCAATCATACCATAGTATTGCTGTTTGAGTTTCGGAGAGAGCGAACTGAGGATGTATGATTTGACTCTCAAGTCATCATCCTTCCAAGTTTCAAAAACTCGGCGTTCCTCTTCCGAAGCCTCCTCACCCACTGCAAGGGGCAAAGGGCCCTCAAGCACATATCCCAACTTCTCGGAATCGAGGACAATCCTCAAATCCATTTCCCAGTCCGTAAAGTTTTCAGCGCCTTTCAGTTTGTTCGCATCTAGCATACGCGCAAACTGGTTTGTGGATTGACCCGCCATCGCAAATCTATCATATAGATCACGAAAAACGGTTAGCAGAATATAAACAGTTTCATATAATATCAAAAGCATAAACTAGATCATGGATTTTTAATCTAATATGCCCCTCCCACTAAATCATGCATTACTGTAATCCCAATACAGAATACAAATATTCAATAATTAAATTAAATATAAATAGTGAAAAGTGGACCCCGTGAATATATTTCAGCTCACAGCAGAGGCACGGTCTCGCTTACGTATATTCATCAGGTAGACAACTTACTTGTCAATCACTCAACAGTGACTCCTAAACACCCGGTCCTTGGCCGTTTCTCGTTGTCGCTGCGGAGGCAGGCCCACAAGGAGACGTACCAAGGTTAAACTCGTCAATGATAAACTCAAGTTACTCACGTAATCCTGACAGCTAGGGCACGTTCAGAATTCCGCTTTTACTTGAATTTACCTAGTATCTGATATACGTTCGGTATAAATAAATCTATCGGCTATCGGCTACACACCCTCACAGCAGAGGCACGGTCTCGGATGTAGTCACAAAGAGATATTCATAAACCGTATTGACGAGACGGACCATATAACATGCATCAATACATAATTACAATAAAACTTATTATCAGGGATTTTCCGCTAAGTGTCATACACCCTAAATCTAACCGATTTAGTTTCTAATAAGCATGCATACAATCAAGGAAAGATGATTAAAAATAGCCAAACATTTTAAACGGCCTAGAGTCAGACTTGCTCTGATACCATTTTGAAGGGGTTTTAATACGGTGAATCCGGTAACGCAGCGGAAGCGGCGAAAATCGTATTTTCGGATTTCAAAACTTTTTCTTGGATTAAATAAATAAACATATTTATTTAATTACCCAATAATCAAATAATGAAATAAAATTTCAAATGAATCAAATTCAAGTGAAATTACCAAATTTCCCTTTTATGGTATTTTGTCCGTTTTAGTCCAAAATTGATCCAATCAATTTTGAATGATTCTAAATCATTTCTAGGATGAATTTATCATGCTCAAAACATCAAAACACCATAGGACACAAAAAACCCAAAATTCCCTCACAATGCCGTGAGCTCCATTTGGGGGCATATTGACCATTTGGTCATTTCATGTCTCAAAACTCATCTTAATGAAATCCAATCAACATGAAACTTTGCATGCATCTCATACACACCCAAATACTCAACATATCTCAAAAGCCCCAAATTTGGAATTGGTTATAAACCCTAATTTTTCAATTTCTACAAATTGGACAAATTAGGCCATTTACATTAATCAAATGTTTCAATCATCAATCTTTCATCTAATTCAAGTCTCAACACAATGAAACAACTCAAGATCAAATCTAGGTCATTTAAGAGTGGGTCAACAACTCTAGAATAGCAACATGGTTTCATAAACCTTAAAAGATTACATATAACTACAATAGTCATATCCTTTCTTCATTATACATGCTTTACAATTTCACCAAAGTTTTCCATCAACAAAAACCACAAAGAACAAAGAAAGAAATAACCTTAGGATATCAAATATGAAAGCCTAGATCCTAAGGAACAATTCCCTACTAATAGTAAGTTGGAGAAAACTTACTAAAATCAAGCTTTCTTGGATTTTTCTTTCTTTCTCAAAGTTCTTCAAGCTTTCTTCAATGGAGTTTTACTTTTGTGAAATGTGTATTAGGTTAGTGAAATGAAAAATGAAAAAAAACAATTTATATGTGCAAATTTACACCTTGGCCGAAATTTGGATACCAAATTCAACAAATTGCAATTTCAATTTCATTTCATATCTTTATTACAACTTGCATAAATATCTATTATCACCTATTAGATATTTATTTAAGTCAAATATGGCAACTAAAGTCATTTACTAAAAATATCTTAAAGTAAGATATTTATATTTTAATTAATTTAATCATTTATAATTAAATAATTAATTAATTAATCAAATACAAATATATTAAATATATGTATAATATTTACATTAAATATTAAAAACATATATTCATTTAGGATAAAAGTCAAATAACTCATTTTGACTATTAATTAATGTGTATTTAAATTAATCAAGTATTAAATGTAAATACACAATAATTACGTAAATGACTATCGAGTCCTTTTTGCACGTATCTTTTTGCGTTTACCTTTAAACGACTTTATAAATAATCAATATTATTTATTTAATGTTGCTCTAGTGCTCTACGAGTATGTTTCATTATGGAGACTCTCTAGGTTCAGGTATTTCCGTCACGAAATCAAATTTCGTGTCCATAATCTATCCACCCGTAGATTATGACGATCACGGATAATCACGCTGAACCACACAGGTTGAGGTCATGGTAAATGTTTAATTCCTCCGTCACAGGTATCCGGATTTATCCCAGAGATATAGATGTAAACGACAAATCTCTATGGGGATTATCCAGTCGACTATTCTATTAGCAATTCTCATAAGAATGTTTAGAACTAGCTTCTAAACTTTACCACGGGCCCATGGATTTATCTTATTGCTAATTGTATGGACTACCTATGCTCTGGTACACAGAACTGACAGATCCTATCTTGACACACATAGGACACACTGAGGATCTATCTACACCCAACGAACAGGCGGAGGTCTGATCTAAATAGATCGGTGACGTGACTGCCATCTAAGTGTAGAGGATGTCTCATGTGCCCACTATGGCATCTCAAGTCTAAGAATCACAAGTGCTACTCAACCCAAGAAGATTCTTATTGACGCTGGTGTACCATCCATTAAGAATCTTCGGTGAGTCGTTCAGTGTTTATCCGCTATAAACACCTACAGGTCTATACCAGTCTCCAAGACTTATGGTTCATTGAGAAACCATTGGAATCATATATTCCAGTATACGACTTGTACCGGTCTCAACGGGTTTACTTTGCTGACCAAGCAGTGTAAACCTTGACCAGGAACTGTCTGAGAATGACAACGTCATGATACATGTCAATGTCCGTTGCGACGCTTTTGCAACTGTATCATGACTAATCATTCTAAGGTCATTACATCTTTACCATATTATAAGATTCATTATATTAAAGAAACTGCATATATTATTCATAATAATATTGTTTTACAGAAGTATTTACAAGGAAATACAACCGGGATTGGCGCTGTGAGCACCAACCCCAACACATACCAGTAAGTAACTCCTCAGTAACACTTTACTTCGAGGTTTGAACTCTCTCATATAGTCTTCCTAAAGAAATATAGAATTTCTCGACATAAATTTTTGTTATCTTCTAGACTATAAAAGAATCCACCCTTAGCATCCTTAGGATAGCCAACAAATAGGCACACCTGTGAAAGTGGTTCCAACTTAGTAGTCTTGTTCCTTAACACATGTGTTGGATACCCTCATATGCAGAAATGTTGCAAACTAGCTGTAACATCCCACCTAGGCCAGGATGCTACCGGTAGGAGATAGGAGAACCCATCTCCATAAGCATCTAGTTCTTACGAACCATTTGGCCTGTAGCCAGCATCCATATACAACAAGAACATAACAATCTCGGCCTCAGGCCGGTAACTCAACATCAATGCACTCATCAACAAGGCCTTAGGCCTGGACTCAATGAACAAAATATAAACCATTTGGCCTCCGGCCAGAACTCAAAATGAAACTATACCATTACATGACTTATACAAATGAGATGCAAATACAAAAACCATACAAAGGGTCGTGCAGACCCATAACTTGATCCAGGACTCAAAACTCTCTCGACTGCAAATGAGGCGATCCACTGTCTTCAAAGTCTTCACCGAACTTCTGTTGGTTCTTAACAACTGCTACTGACCTGCAAAACTACAAACTGTTGTGGTGTGAGTCATAAGACTCAATAAGTAAACATGCATACATTCAAATAAGGTGTTTCCAATATTATTCAAGATCTTAACTTGTTTCATTATTTTAATCCCATTAAAAAAAAACTCCACATCTTCGTTTATAACCTAATGATCATACGAAAACATAATTTAAATCTTTTCCTTCCTTTATATTTGACCTGTGAACGTCGCATTTCTCATACATACGCATTCCATCACACATGTAAAGCTATATGTATGCTTCGATACTACTTAGCCTGTGTCTGAACTCACGCATCATAATCACATAACACATATATAATATAATCAAAATACATTGCTTACTTAATTCACTTTTCGTTTTCATGTGCTACAAATAGTAAATTCCCATGCAACAGCTCGAACATGTTTTTATACTCTCATTCACTGTATCAAATTCTCATTATGTTTTAAATGTGCTATTCTGATATTTTTCTACCTTCCTACACATTCTTTATTGATCTAATTCAGGCAATTAATACAACTTTCTTACTCTTCTTTCTTGAAATATCATCAAGTCGGACTAATAAAATATTAATTCTGTTAATTACCTAATCCACTATCACTATTCATGAGTACATGCATATGTTACCCTTTCATCATGAACTAGCATCTTTACAGTATGTTCTTTCTAAGTAAGCAAGCAACTTATACAATCACCCTTGATATACATACATTAAAATAAGTTCATGCTACTATGTACTCATACCTTATAAAATACCAACTCTACATGAATATACGATGCACAAAGTTAACCATATAATCAAGAATATGATATCATATAATCATGCATTATTAACATCAATATGCAACTCAAATGATTTACTAGCATATACAATCATGTGCACGTCGTGTATACTATTTAAAACTTTAACACGCTATGCTTTTTAGAAGATACTTATTGAAAACTTTTTCTGAAAAACTATTATCTGAAAGTTTCTTCTTGAAAATTATTTGTTCAAAACTTTACTTTATTTTCTCTTTCTGGAAAAACTCTTTCTGAAATATGTATTTGAAAAATGAAAACTACACTTGAAAGCCGAGATCTGTATCTAAAAGAAACTAAAAACTATATCTTAAAACTATAAACTATAAACTGAAATCTGAAAAACTGTTTCTGAAAATCGTGTACTAAAATCTATTTTCTGAAATATAGGCACTGAAAATTTGAAAACTGAAAACTGCTCTGCACCCATGACCATTACTCAACTGGATGTACTCGATGCCCAGGACCATAACTCAACTGGGCATCTCTAGAACTGGTGGTACCTTACGTCTAGGACAAACACTCAACTGGCAACGTAGAGATCTACACCCAGGACCATAACTCAACTGGCAGTGTAGCCACCAAGTTCTGAAATCAGGATTTCGGGACCCTGTAGCCCCTAGTCCTGCTCGAGGATCTGAGAGGGTTCCCTCAGTCCTTCACATGTGCACATGTTACAATATCCGTCAATTCCAAAATATCCGTTAATTCCGAACTGTATCTCAAGTTACATACTGGGGTGAGGTTTTACCTCATGCCCCGAAAATCACGTAAAGACTGCTGATAAACTTTTAAAACGTAAATCGAATCTCAAAACTATAAAAAACCTTTCTGAAATACTTTTCTTTCAAAAGCATCTACAACTTTTCTTTAAAACACTTTGAATTTCACAAACATTGTTAACTGCAACTCAATTTCTGAAAATCTTAACACACACACACATATGAGCATGCATATATGCATTTCTCATGCTTCTTTCTACTCTAGCTATGATTTAGTAAATGTCATACATGCACATACATCAGGTCATGTATATCTATAACACACTGAAGTTATTCATATACATACACTATTCTAATCATACATAAGACTTATCTTTAGATTCTATATACTTATCTATTATGCTCAAACTCATTACATACAAGCTACCAAAATTGCATTAATCTACATTGGCATACTGAATTCATTCTCAAACCAATATGCACACACACACTTTCCATATACAAGCTTACTTATTACCTCATGCAGCTTACGTTCTTTTAGTTACCTGTGTGTCCATTCATGTTCTTGTTTTTGTATTCTTTTACGTGGATCTGTACATACACATTTACTTCCTCGTAAATTATAATACTTTAATCCTTAAATCCCATACCCTAGGGTGTAGTTTCTACAACCCCCATACCCAAGTCTCAATATATATATATATATATTCATAAACATAACATCATTCATATGATCTATCTATCTATATAAATACATATACTGGTTTATATCTAGATATGTGTCTCTTTATTTCTATGTACTCATGCTTGTCTTTACTTATATATATATATACACATACTTGTAGCCGCTTGTTCACATCTACATGAATATACAGATACACTTACTTCTTTCTTCTACGTTCCTCTTTATATGTATACAGATTTCATACTTATAACTATATAAAACTTGTTATATTACTGATTTCGAGCAACACTAAATTTCTTAAGTGTTCAAAGCATGAGTTACTTACCTGGCTAAGCGAACGCTTTAGTACCGCTATTTGCGGAACTTCCAACTTATCTATGATAACTACGTGCTTCCCCGAAACACCCGAATCATCTCCGATACTACGGTATAAACTTCATTACTTTAATACATATATTTCTATACTATTCCAACTAGCCGGATAGCCTAGATTCTCGTTTTACGTATTTACGGCAAATCTTACGGAAAAGTTTCCGCAAACGCTATGGAAGGGTCTCGAACCATCCGAACTAATCCAGAATTACTCAATTACCCTCGCAATATCATTTTTATGTCTTAACCATGGTTACGGTCATCTACGCTCATTCGCGCGAGAAACTCCGTTTTACCGGAAACTCGCTAATCCTACCGGATCAATCAAATCTAATCCATTTCTCCCCGAATTCTACCATATTTATCGTTTTAACATATCAAAACATATCCAATTCACTTCATGCTAATTCGCTACACTACGGGACTACTGGAAACATTCGAATATAAAACTGTAAACTTTAAAATAACAAATTCTAAATGAAGAGTCGTACCGAAATTCCGAGGCCATACTTGGACTCCCAACGGCCATTCGAACGTGCTGGTGCGATCGTAATTTCGATTGGAGTTACTGTTCATCATGGGTTTACTGTTCACCACCGCTTTCTTCCTCGTTTCTCGTGCAATCGGGCGTTGTTCGGTGAAACCGACTCTGCATTCTTATAGTACTCTCCGAGAGCTTCGATTTGGTAGGTGACTCGGGCCGTGAAATGAACCGACGAACCGAGATTAAGAAACCCATAGCCGTGACTTTCTTCTCCTCCATGCGCCGTTTCCGGCCACCGTTGGCCTGAACGCCGACCACTGCGTGGTTGGCCGCCCTCCGACGATCCCCCTGGTGGGGTCACGCATCGCCGGCGACGGCCTGAAGGCTGCGATGCCTCTCTCTCTCTCTCGCAAGAACGTAACTGCTTCTTTTTTTTTCCTTTTTGATTTCTATATTAGGATAACAATAATAAAAATAATTATAATAATATAAAATATCTATACCCATAATTTACCAAAATGCCCTCACTTATAAGGGCATTCTCGAAAATCATCGATTTTGAGGCCTTTCTGGCGTGATGTTTGAAAAACATTCAACGCTAAAGTTGTTTTTCTCTGAAAAATGAGTCTGATGGTTCAAAAACCAACTCGATCGGAGTTCATTTGCCAATTCTGTGACCAAAACTGTAAACTTTACGTGTTGTACGAAAATCGCGCAACTGACTTTTAATCCCAAGCATTTTTCAACGTGACGAATATTCATAATCTATTATTCTAACCCATATAACATCACTTAAACTCTTATTCTTCATTATCATCATGTTCCGAGACTATAACATCAGTTCGGGAATCTTCTAGAACGATCTCGAAAATTTGGGATGTTATATTAGCTTTACGAACATTCCACAACTCTAAGAGAGTCTTTGGAACAGACTTATAAGGAACTACATTCAGGATGTACATTGTTGTTTCCATGGCATACCCCCATAATGAACTAGGTATAGTGCTTTAACTAAACATTGATCCCATTATATCTAGTAGAGTTCGATTTCTCTTTTCTGCAACACCATTTTATTATGGTGTTCCATGTGTCATGAGCTGTGAAATAATTCCATGCTCAACTAAGAATTCCCGAAATATCTATCAATGTATTCTTCTCCATGATCTAATTATATAATTTTGATGATTTGACCAAATTGGATCTCAATCTCAATATGATATTCTTTGAACTTTTCAAATATATCTGGCTTGTGCTGCATTAGGTAAACATACCCATATCCTGAATAATCGTCAATAAAAGTGACGATAACCACTTCGAGCTTTTACATTCATTGATATGAAAATGTCCGAATGTATTAGCTCAAGTGTTTCTTTGGCTCTTATCCTTTTTCCAGTAAAAGGTCTCTTAGTAATTTTGCCTTCCAAACAGGATTCACAGCATGTAAAGCACTAAGTTTTAACTAATTTAAAACTATATTCTTAATTAGTCTATCTAACCATTCAAGGCTAATATGAGCAAGTCTAAGGTTCCATAGATATATGTCATCATGAGAAATCTTTTGCAGTTTTGTTTTAGATTTTTCAATTTTAAACATTTCAGTATTAAGTAGTGATTCATGTATTAATGGCCTTAATACTTATAAATTATTCTCAGAGTTTCCTATGCATATTTTTAATCCATTTATACTAATAATAACTGATTTATTGTTAAATGAAACAGAAAAATCATGTTCCATGAGTTTTGTTACAGAAATCAAATTCTTGCAAAAAACCAAGAATATAAAGCACATCACTCAAACATAAATAATTATTATTAAAGTTTAATTTGGAAACCCCCACTGCTCTAGCTAAAACAACATCTTTTGTCCTAACTCTCATGGTAAAACTACATTTTGCAAGGTATTTCCATGAATCAAATAGTTGTAACAAACAACAAACATGGTTAGTGGCACCAGAATCAACAATCCAAATGGATTTATCATCCTCCACCTAAAGAGACTCAATAACAAGTAAATAATATTTACCCGCATTCTTTTTTGCTTTAAGCTCAGCTAGGTATTTTGGACAATTCCTTTTCCAACACCCCTGTTGTTCATAATGAAAATATTTTCCTTTGGCATTGGCACATTTAGAGCCTTTTTCATTGGCTTTGCCTTTTCCTTCCAATTTTTTTTTTCTTCGTAGATTTAGAAGATTCAGCAACATTTGCCTCAGTATTGGACCTACGAGGACCCATCATCATGGACTCGTAATTAGTGAGCTCATTTACCAGTTCATTCAATGTAAAAGTCAACTTGTTCATAGAATAGTTGTTTTCAAATTGTAGGAAACTTTTCGGAAGTGTTTCCATGATCATTGTCACCTGGCTTTGTACATTGATACGTGCACCATGGGTTTCATCCATATTTAGATGAGACCTCATCCTTAACACATGGTCTCAGACTGATGTACCTTCCTTCATCATAGCGGTCAATATAGAGGCAATAGCCTCATATTGTGCCCGCTCCAAAGGCTACCCAAACATGTTCTATAAAGACAGCATAATCAATGATGTTGTGGCCATAGGCTGATGTTGTACATCAAGAACCTCAGACATGGATGCTATCAAATAACTATGAGCTTTCTCATCGGCCTTAATCCAGTTATTATAGGCATTGTGTGTAGCTTTGCCAGTATGAGGTGATGGCCTATGAGGACATTTGTGTTGGGGTTTTCTCAAAGGTGCAGGCGGAAGCGCTGTTCTGGCGAAATAGTAACTTTAAAAACTTTTCAATTTACTGAATAAATTAATCAATATCCAATATGAATAATTCAGTCATATTTAACCTAAACATATTTATTCGATATCAAATAATGAAATAAATAATTTTGAAACACAGCGAAACGTTTACGAAAAATATTTTTTCGCAAAGTGACATAAAATACGTTTTTGTCTAAACCGACCAACCAATATACTCCGAGGCTGCCAGGTCAGCCCCAATGGTACTTGGGAAGTTCATGGGCTGCTCGAATAGTGACCAATTCACTTTTGGGATAGTGAACACCCCGTAACCTGAAACTCACCCGGTAACGATGTTTTTCACCGTTTTCGCGTATTTCAACTCTGGAATAATTTCCGAAAATTATTCCAATGCCCAAAATACATCCAATACATTTATAAAATATACATTTCATCACCAAAATCACACAAAAATTCCAAATCTGATTTGGTAACTAAAAATATCATTTTTCATGCTTTAAATCTAATTTTCTCAACATTAATCATATTAAAACTTACACCAACCAAAGTCACCACAAATTAAGAACTCAAGAACAATTCTAAGAGTTACAAGAATGGTCATAACACTCTAAAATGGCAACAAGTCATTAAATGATAAAATTGGACTAATATTACACTAATATCATTCAATCTAACATCACACATGCATCTAGCCTCCAAATCCATCCTCTAAATAAAAAAGCCCCAAAATATAAGAAAGGATAAGAGTTATGAAGATTACCTCCAAATCTCCTAATTTTCTTAATCTTTTTCTTGATTTCTTCACTTTCTTCCTTGTTTCTTCAAACAAATTTTGGAAGCTTTTTGTCTATGGAGGTTTTGGCAATGGCTCCCTTGTTGAAAAAGAAAATAAAATTTTTTTAACTTAAAAATAGGCCATGACTGACTTAGGGGGCATTTTGGTCATTTGGTTAATTTTATCCAATTAAAAAATAATAAGCTTTAAGTTAACAAATCCAATTTTTATACTTCAAGTTTAAAAGAATCTGCCACATGTAACTAATAATAATCAAACATATTGCATAATAATTATTTAATATTGATATAATTTAATTATCTAGATATTTAACATTTAAACACCTAAATAATTAATTAATGTGATTATTATTTTATATGTATTTTATTTACATTAAATAACAAATACATATATTAATGACATGTGTTAGAGTCTCATTTGATAATTAATTAATATGTGTCAAAATAAATCTTGTATCAAATACAAATACACATGAATTATTAATTGACAAAAGTCCCCTAATGTATGTATTTTCGTTTAACCGATTAAACGATTCGAATTAACTCATTTAATCAGGTGAAGTATTATGAATAATCTATATTATTCATAACATGTTGCCCAAGAGCTCAACGAGTACACTTCATATTGTGGGACTCTCTAAGTTTAGGTTTATCCATCACGGAATCCAATTTCATATTCATAATTCACCCACTCATGAATCATGACGACCATGGATAATCTCGCTATACTATGCGAGCCGAGGTCATTACATACGTATAATCCATCTATCACAGACTATTAATATTATACCGGGGATATAGATAAGAACGTCAAATCCATATGATATAATGTAGTCGATTTTAAAATTTACGATCTCTAAATAACACTCGAAACTCACTTCCGAAGTATACCATGACCATGGATTTACAAGATCGTAAACACGTTCAAGATACCTATACCTTGCACATAGGATTGAGGAATTCTATCTGATACTCACATGATATCAAGAGCATCAGTCCACACCCAACGAACATACGGAGGTCTGATCTAAATAGATCGGTGACGTGATTACCATCAAAGTGTGGAGGATGTCTCATATATCCATAGTGGTATCTCAATTCGAATGAAAACTATGCTACTCGACTCTAGAAGATTCCTATTGACGTTGGTGTACCATCTATCACTGAGTCGTTTAGTGTTTATCAAATAAACATCTACATGTCTATATGAGTCTCCCAAGACTCATGATTCCTTGGGATAAACCATTGGACCAAGTCTCAATATACGACATGTAATGGTCTCAGCGGATTTTATTAACCGATCCGTGTCAGTAAATCTTGACCAGGAACTTTATTTGAGAATATACAACTTATAGTGACACTTCCCAATGTCAATTACAAACTATAAAGTAACTGCGCACTACGTTGTAAATCATGGTGCCTTTGTCTAATATATACATATCACTAAATCAGATTTAGTTTCAATCTAATCATAATTAGATCAAATACATATTTAAAAATAAGAGGTGCAACCATTATGTAAGTAATATTATGAAAATTGAAATTGTTCGTATTCATGAATCGGACATAAATACGATCTGGATTGGCACGTCGAGCACCAACCCTAATAATTCCTCTATTATGACAAATTTAAGGTCTTCGTAGACCAAAATAGTATTCATGTCACTTTTTCATTTAACATAATTTTCCCTAGTTAATTTTTCTTGTCATTTGAGAATTGAGATAATTGCAGATGCCATAGCTGAAAAATAATAAAAGCGTATTCAATATTCATTCATCGCATATTAAAATTGTCAAATATTTAGGCATACAATTAAACATGATGCATGATCAATGTATAATGATTAGAAACCTAAAAGAATTACTATGCCACTGTTATCTATCATCCCATAAAAAGTACTGTCGTGGGGTAGGTCAAGTATTTGCATGATAGATTGAGAGATTCTCAATTGATTAATATATATGAAATAACTCTTATTCCTATATTATTCAACTACTGTCATTTTGATCAAGGAACCTTTGATTAACAACTTAATCATTCCTTTGTGAGTGTGACCCATTATTTCGGAACCGCTTGGACTTAACTAGTGAAGTACCATCGTAGGGGAGGTCAAATCACCAGACACATCTAGAATCCAAACCTGATATTGACCCAGAATGGACACCATCCGTAGGGGGATGAAAGCGAAGCCGTCTCGAGGCATCTTTTGAATCTCACGTTTCTAGATAATAATGGAGATCGCGGGATATATTATGGTATACCCCTTTCACACTCACTATTTTGAAGTTTAAGGTTTCTATCACACTAGTTTCTAATATGTTAAGATTATGCTTGGCTAAAAATATATCTTTATTAATACTAGAGGATTATTAGTGATTTAACTAATTTTAACGCTTAAAATTTTATTCACTCATCTCGATTATTCTCTACTAACCAATTAACTTAATTAAGCTAATTTAATCAAGTGCTTTAGTGATCTAATCAATTCAACAATTAAATTATTAGTCCCCTAAAAAATTTTAAAATTAGAATTCAACGAAAGGACCAAATTTCATTAAACCATTTAATTGATAAAAAACATTATTTATTCCAAAGGTACGTGCCATTGTATCCTGAGTGCAAACCATATTACCGTCTATTCGAAATCGGCTATAGAATTTACGTCCGAGTTTCCATCCGATATACCAAGAAAAATAATATACTCATAAGGTCCATTTTTATTAAAACCTGAATTCGTAATTTTTAAACGTTTAAACCAATTAATCTTATTAATCTGTTTACAAGCATCTCATAACTATTAAATTTATATAAAATCATATTTTATGACTTGTATATCATGCATGTCAACATGTTATGGCATAAGAAAAAGCAAGAGTAGTCACCATAGGCTATATTACATGTTAATAAATAATTTAAAAACATATACATTCACCCAGGTTGGGCATGGCGACGCCCAATAAACCAGAAACATGAAAAGTATCAGGTTTGTGGTCGCATCGTGATGTGAGGAGACCTGAGTCGCGACGTGACGCAAGGTAGAAGCAAACCAGTGGCTTACAAATGTGCATCTTCGTGATGCGAGAGGATTCGTGTCGCGACGCCAGCCAGTTTCCAGGGACTGAAATTTCATAAATCATATACATTACAAATTGCGTTAATCGGGCTTTTATTTTTCTATAATATATAATTAGTACAATAAATCCAAGGCATCCATTGGTCTTCAAATCTTGCTCCATGGTGTGTTGTTGAGTTATTCGTGGAATTTCTTTGACAAAAGTCCTTTGCGGCATCGGCTCCTCCAAGTTATAAATAGGGTTAAATAATGGACTTATTACAAAAGAAATTAACTTACAACACTTGAAAGAATATGACCTTATGGTCTTGCATTCTCAATACTAAAATTAAGAGCCATAAAAATTAACGATCAACACAATGCATTCATCACATGAATCAAAAGTAAACATTCATCATATGAACTTTAAAACCATTCATCTCATTAATGTAATTGTGCCTATTGATCACAATATGCATTTTAATAATCTATATCTCATATAAATTATTAAAATTAAAAATTTTAATAAATAAGGGTTAAGAACACTTTTCAATCTTAAGCTCTTGATACCAATTGTAGGAAACGAATTTCATTTGCGCAACAAAAGTGGCTAATATGGGCACCGGCTCCCGTATGGACCTTTAAAATTTTCTTTGCCTTCTCCCTTTGTTGTAATGGAAATCCTTCAACTTTTGGAGAATGGATTTTACTTTTTTGATGTAGATGAGTTTCCTTTGATGTCCAACACTTGGATCAACCACCTGATCTTCTGAACTATGACTCGAAACCAACAAACCGAAGTGTAGGCTGCACTCATAAAGATCAACTCTAAACAATTTAGAAAAGTATAAATTCAAACTCTAAATAATTTAGAGAATGAAGATGTCACAAATGTGTTTGGATTTTTGAATTTTCTTCCAAAGACTCTTACAACAATTGTGAATGTTTGAACTCTCTCTCTTTTCTCTACTTTGCGCTTGTGTGAATGAATGAAAATGGTAACTCTTGCAAGTGAGGAGAGATGGTAGAGATTATATTCTCTTACACAAGCCAACTAACTTTGTCATTAAGCATCTAATGCTTTCTTGCAATGAAAAACACATTAATGTGAATGTCATATTAAAGAATAAGAAATATTAAGCTAAGATAAAGACTTTGTTGTTAAGAATCTAATGTTTTCTTGCAATGGAAAACACATTAATATGAAGGCCATACCAAAGCATAAGAATTGTTTAGCTAATGACAAAGCGATTAGGTGTATACATTCCACCTAATAGATATAATAAATTTAAGAGCATGGTAAGCTATATGGCTTTGTCTCCATGGTAAATAAAAATCATTATCTTAATAATGATTTATTTACCTTCAATTATGTTGTAGTAATTATCTCATAATTATTACTAACATGATTATCTCATAATCATGATTTAATTATCTCAGAATCAAATAATTCTAGAAAATATTGATTTAAACTAATTTAACACAGTTTTCATTTGTGACAAAAATATTATTAATCTCATTAATAATATATAAATATAATGTGAGCATATTATTAGACAATCTAATTATATTAGGTTTGCTACAGTTAATCGAGCTAGTACGGGGACCAAAAGGAACTATGGTTCCAAGCTCCAATAATCCCGAAATATTAATTAAACTCTTTTAATCAAATATTATGAATTATTACTCCACGTTATTACACTAAAAATTCAAAGTTGAACTCCTGTTACCGTAGATGGAAAATAAAAGTCGAACAAATTCGATATCCATCGATATAGGCATTATATATGGATATAGTCCTTCAAGAATATCTCATAAATAGAGCCAGGTCATAAGTCTGTTAAACCCCTCTAAATATTTTATCTCTTAAGCAACATTGATTCTATACTTAACAATTAATTCAAAAAAATTATAAATATTAAACTTTCTGTTCGTAATAGAAAAATTGAGCCCTCAAATTGTTCAAGTCCCGAATCAATTCTTAAAAGAGATATTCTTCTGCTTATTATAAAAAAAAAGTGAATTCAATATCTATATAAAACGTTCTCATCTACACACCAAACCATTTCCCCAAAATACGTAGTTATTGGTTGGGAATGCAACAACAATCTCACTATAGTAAATCAAAGGTCATAACCTGACATGGAAGAGTTCATAGTACACTTAGGATTAAGATCGAATAACGATAAAAGCATATGTGAATAATGAACAAATAAAATAAAGGTGAGGAAAAAAATAAATACCAAACAAAATATGAAATAGTAAAATAACGATAAAAGTAAATAGACAAAAAGCTAAGTAGCAAAAATAAATGCGGAAAAAGAAAATAACGACGGAAGTAAGTAAGTAAATAAATAAATAAAGGATGAATAACACTAAATAAATAGCAAAATGAATAACAAAATGTAAAAAACAGGAAAAGATGTGACCAGAAGTTTGGCCGTCTTTAATGTAGGACTTCACATACCCGGCTGGATGTATTTCAAGTCCAACCAGACATGCTGCGTCCAGAACAACAAAATGAATATAATAAGGGTACCATCAGGTCTTACCTTTCAAGTCATTTCCTCAGAAGTGCGTTAAGCTGTCACTGGAAGGATTGAAGTTGGTTCGCTGTTTACTATTTTTGCTCACTGTTTTACTGCTTCTGCTTCACTATTTTTGTGCTTCTGTTTTCTTTACTGTTTTTGGTTGTTTTTGGGACTATTTATTGGGCTGTTTTGGTGATTTTCTGGTTGTTTCTGGGTACTTTTTGGGACTATTTTTGGTTGTTTTTGGGCTTTTTTAGTCATTGATTCTGGCTTGCTTCTTGGTGATTCTGCTTCCCATATCTCTGTTTCTAGTTTGCTTCTCACATTACTTATTACTTTATTTTCATGTTTTGGCTTAGTTTTGTTGGCTGCCTATAGGCGTTGTTTTGTGTGATTGACGTGTGTGATCTAGTTATTTAGGTGCAGTATGTGAAGGGTTGTGTTGTGTGATTGACGTGTATAGTCTGGTTGTTTAGGTGCTATATGTGAATGTGTGAGAAGAAATAGAGTTTTTAAGTTTCTTTTATTTATTATGAACTGCCGTGAAAGAAAAGAGGTCAAGGGTTGTTTACCGAATAGTTTTTAGAGAAAGTGTCCCTAGGGTTTTGGTTTAATCTCATTTTTATAATGCTAAGGGATCTCCTAATCTTGGAAATAAATCAAATAAATATGGAGATATTTTTTTAATTTATTTAGAGAATGAAATCTCTAAATTTGGTGAGGATAAGGCTTGAAATAGAAACTGACTGAGTGAATCCGAGGAGGGCTAGTGAGTCTGAATCCAGTGAGATGCTAATTATGTAGGTTTTCTTTCCTTCCGGTGTTTGTTTCCCGCGACTTCTGTAACTTTTTAGATAGTGCCTCCATACGAGGCTCATAATCGGGCTTCATGTAAAAATACAGTATCTACAGTCGCCCCCACTTTGATGGGGCTTGTGTAGTGTGTGACAGTTACAACCATATCAAAGTCATGCATGTATTTTTTTTTGCTTACTTGGTTCATAGGAAATTTCCAAACTTACCTATTGTTTCGCTTCGATCTCTGAGTTAGGTTGGTGGCGAGGTGCTTCGACCCCTGGGTCTTATTCTCGAACCACCGAGTGTGAGATGGTTCATTCCTGAACCGTTACTGTTGTGATTTGGTTCATTCCCGAACCGTTACTCATTGGAGGCGTTTCATTCCTGAACCATTACTGAGTGTGAAGTGGTTCATTCCCAAACCGTTACTGAGTGTGAGGTGGTTCATTTCCGAACCGTTACTGAGTGTGAGATGCCTTGATCTCTAGGTCTTGTTCCCGAAATGAGTTGAGTTGATGGCGAGGTTCTTTAACCTCTGGGTTTCATTCCCGAACCATCTGGTGTGAGATGCTTTGATCTATGTGATTCATTTCCTAATAAAACTATTGAAAATATGGGCCTCAACTCTGAGATACATTCCCAAACTGCTGATAATGTGGGCCTCGACCCTGGGATCCATTCCCAAAATTATTGATAATGTGGGCCTCGACCATGGGATTCATTCCCAAAACTAATGATAAGGTGGGCCTCGACCCTGTGATTCATTCCCGAAACTATTGATAATATGGGCCTCACCTTAGGATTCAATCCCAAAACTGTTGATAATGTGAGCCTTTATCCTGTGATTCATTCCCGAAACTGTTGATAATGTGGGCCTCGACATTGGGATTCATTCCTAAAACTGTTGATAATATGGGCCTCGACCATTCCCGAAATTGTTGAACTGATCCGTCCTTATTCCCGAGGAGTTGCTCGTCTGGAATCTGAGGTTGTTCTCCATTCCCAAAGTGCCATTCTCGGCTTCCTCATCCTCATTCCCGAGTTGTTGCTTGTCCTCATTCATGAGGTTGTTCTCCATTCCTGAAGTGACATCCTCGGCTTGCTCATCCTCATTCATGAGGAGTTAATTTTCCTCATTCCCGAGGTTATTCTCTATTCCCGGAGTTCCATTCCAAGTTGCTCATCCTCATTCCTGAGAAATTGCTTGTCCTTATTCCCGATGTTGTTCTCCATTCCCGGAGTGCCATTCTCGGCGTACTTATTCTTATTCCTGAGGAGTTACCTGTCTTTATTCTCGAGGTTGTTCTCCATTCCTGAGTGTCATTCCCAACTTGCACGTCCTCATTCCTGAGGAATTTCTTGTCCTCATTCCTGAGGTTGTTCTCTATTCCCGAAGTGCCATTCCCAGCTTTCTCGTCCTCATTCCCAAGGATTTGCTTGTCCTCATTCCTGAGGTTGTTCTCCATTCCCAGAGTTCTTCGTCGCCTTTTCTTTTTCTTCAAAGCCTGCAAACACAAAATAAAATTTTGTGTATGTGACATCTATGTATGTATGTATAGATGCATTTTCTATTCTGATAGGTTTTCTTCCTTATGCCAAAGGGTTTTCTTCTCCCATTTAGGAATTCTTTTAGCCTTTGGTGCCCATTTTCCTATGAAAAATCGTGGTCGCCCCCTTGGCCTACTTATAGTTTCCTCTTGTCAATTCTATTCCGGTGATTGTTCAATTCTCTTTGGTACCATGGCTCAAGATCTTGTTGTGACCCTTATTCGCTGGTGGTAGACTAGTCACCCCTAGACCCGGTTTAGCTTTCGACTCTCCGCTGTCTGCACTGGGTCAAGGTGGATTATGCCTTTGTGAAAGTGACCTCATCCTTTTGGGATCATGTCTTTCGATTCTCAAGTTTCTAACTATGCATTCTCCCTAAAATTGGACTCCATTGTCCGTTACTATGTGATGTGGCATTTCATATCGACATACGAGCTATGAAATAGTCCCAATAGTTATTCATATTATTGTCCTTAAAGAATGCCCAGTAGTGAAACCAGAAAACCTTCAAAATACTCAATGTAACTCAAATCCAAGTCTTTGAATAAATCATCTAAGTCAGACTCACAGTGTGTGTAAAGGTTCATTTATAGCTTGATTCCTAGGTAAGCAAACTCAATGATTTCATTTAAAAATTGGGATTAACGGGTGAAACCAACCTAGATGTCTCAATTATACTATGTAATTACTTTTATGTGCTCAATGTGGTATGATTCTCTTTTTCTTTTCTTTTGTCTCTCTGTTTTTTCTTTTCTTTTCTTTTCAAAACACCTACCCATTAAGGTAGCATTTCTCTTCATGGTGGTCCTAATATTCGCCCATGAGTAGATTCACGCTTATCGATTATAGGTGGTTTATTATTATTATTATTATTATTAGAGACTTTTCTTTTATTTTCAAGCATACCACACATCATAACACAAATAAATCAAGATATACGTCTAAACGAACGGTCATTCATCAACCTGTAATCTCTTCAACTAGTCACATTGCAGACTACTCAGGTTTTCACTACTAAAAACCTATAATTAAGTGTTTACGAGTCTAAAATAGATCATTTACTCAAAGTATCAGATAAAAGCACATCAAGAACTTATCGTTTCTAAGATTTCACCCTAAAGAAAATGATTTCATCATTGGACACATTCTTAACTATTAAGGACTAAGAAGAAAAAACTTGAATAAGTAAGCAAAATCAATGTCTTTATGATTAATAAATTCAGGATTACAATCAAATTAAATCAAAAAAATAGACATCTTAATAATTTAAAGCCTTGTCTTCTTCCGTCTTCTTGCTTTTTCGGGCGTCATATGCAGTAGTTCTTCTTCTCATTTTCCTCTTTTGCAACCTCATCTTTGTCACTGCTAGAGAAGTTTTCCTAGAAATCTCTCCCATACTGTGTTTTTTCTTCATTACTATTGTCCCATATCCCCATGCAGGAATCTTGGTGGTTGAAAGTTTGGAGGACAAAGCTTTCTTGCAGGCTAGAGTTGATCATATAGGCGGATGGTGGAACAGAGTGGTAGTTGGGTAGAGAGTTTCTCTGTGTGGTTGGTTGCTTTTTTCCTAGGTTGGGTATCTTATTGGTGTAAATGAGTTCTTGGATCTCATGCCTAAGATGGGGGCAGTTGTCAGTTTTATGGCCTTTTTACTGATGTAAGCGACAATATAGGTTTAGGTCGAAGTAGTGTGGCACAAAATTTGGAATTGGTTTGGGTTCTAAAGGTTTTAGAAGTCCTTATCTGTTCAGCTTTTCGAACACCTTTGACAAAGTTCTACCAAGATTGGAGAATTACCTGTTTCTGATGGCGACAACCTCAGCATGCGTGGGCTTGGTCTCTGAAGGCCCCACAATGGTATTTCTATTCTAGCCATAAAACTTCATGTTCTCGGCTTCCTCTTCCTCGATATCTATGACAGTTTCTCTTAACCGTCTACAGTCACTAATCTAGAGGTCATCCTCCTCAGCTTGTTATAAATAGAGGGCTTGGTGCCCTTAATGATCATCTTAATCTGGTCATTCTCTGAAGGTTGAGTCTGCATCTTCAAGAGCTGGCTTCTCCTGTGGATAAGAGCTGGTGTCTCCAGCGATCCACATAATCTTTGAAGGTATCTTCTGGCTTTTGTTTGGTGTTTTCTAGGTCACGAAGTGACAAGTCTATCTCTAGGTCCCTGACATACTGGTTCAAAAAGGCCTCTGCTAATGCCCTCCAGTCCTCATTGACCTTTATCTCCAGGCCATGATACCATATTACGGGCGCCCCCTTGAGTGACATCCTAAACATCTTATGCAATTGGCGCTTCGATAATCCCACTGAACTCATCACTGAAACATACTGTCGGAGATGGACCATAGAATCTCCATTTTCGTTGAACTTGGCCATGCCAGGTATCTTAAACTAAGGAGGCAGCTGTTCTTCGAAAGTCATTGCATCATAGTCTAACAGATCTTCATGTTTTCCCTTCAGCTTGCGGGTAACTGACTCCAGTTGTTCTCTGAGTTTTTGTAACTCTGTTCGAGACCCGGCTATCCTTCCCACAGCATACTCAGCCATGTCATCATTAAAAATAGGGATTTCTTCGCTTACCTTATTCGGGGGAACCTCACATCTTCCATCCTCGTTTTTTTTTGTTCCCACTGTGTGAGGCACTGTTAGATTAGCCATATCATTTCTCAAAGCTTGTAGTTGCATGGTAATTTTGGTGATGTTGGACTCCACTTGATCCATACAGAAACTTTCACTGTCTGATGCATTCATGCTTGCTAACCTCCTCTTGAAAAGTCTTCTTTCTTCTCTAACCCAATAAATATCTATGATGGCTTTTAAGACAAAGGGTTAGCATGATGCATGTATGCATGCAATGAATGAGATGCATGTGGTTATCAAAATAACATATATCATTCTGACCCTATTCCTCCCACACTCGAGGTAAGTCAATTTCTGCCCTAGGTATGGCTTATTTTATGCACCAATGTGGGGTACACAAAATCGTTCTCTCATACGCTTTACCTTGGCTACTTCAGTCTCTTTCATCAGTAACAGAAAAAGACCACCCATTTACAATATTGACTAAGCTTTTTATGGGGATCGTGCCATTGTCTAGAAATGACGAATTAGGTCTTTCGAAATCAGGGTTGTAGGGATGAACTTGGAGATATCCAAAAGTATACAAATATGCCATAATAAGGCGTACCCTTTTCCTGGATGAAAGCCGTGTGGATATCGGACTCATGTATTTGGCATATTCGGATCATATTTGGACCTTCTAAGCCCATCAAGGTTTTCATACAAGTTAGTCTGTTATCATTTTAAAGCGTTTAATTAAATTATCACGAGCTTCAAACTTATCCCAATTGAAAATGCCCAATATTTTTACATTTTTTGCTATAAAGTGGCTAAATAACATCAAATGATAGAGGCCTAAACACAAGGTGGCCCATCGCCATTTTGAAAACTTTTAGCCCAATCATCATAAGATACAAATTCGTCCCAGTTTAAGTGGCCCAACAAGTTCATATTTATGACGAGAAGCTCAACATGATCCAAATTATAATAGTCCCAAACACAAGCATATGGGTAGCTTCTATAGAACATATAACTATGGTTCATATGTGGGCTTATAAGGGTATGGATAAAGGCTCCCGCCGACGAAGGGTTGCTCACAACTAGGTCTCCCCACTTAAGGGTTCGAGCGATCAAGTGAGCTCGCTTTTTTTATACCCTAAGGTATATGCCAACGAGTGATGACGCCACATAACGATCCGCCACTTTGAATGAAAGCGACTTCACGATACATGATACCATCGGGGTAAAAAGGGTATGAAAAATATATGAGACTTGGGTAACCAAAGCCAAAGCCACGAACATTACAAGGCATTGTTTCGGGGCCGATTATTTATCCATAATGAAGGCGCCATCTGTAGGAGCGAAGCGGGGTTTACCGCTATGTCTATGATGTTCAACGACCACGACAGTAAAGAGTACAAAGTAGCCCACGGGGGACTAAACTGGAGAATAAAATAGTCACCACCTAGTGTGAACTAGGAATGATAAGGCTGCACTCACCCCTCGCAAGGGAAGACCTCAAACCGTTGGGTTTGGAATGGTCCCTTACTTGTGCCAGTATAATGGACGGGTTCACATAATGGTATAGCCAAGTCTTATGTAGTTCATGCAAGATAATTCAAATAAACACATAAATTTGCACACCCATAAACATTAATATAAATAAAAGTAAATTAAATTAAGAAAATACAAGGTACGATAACAAAAATTATAATAAAAGAAGGCAGGAAAAGCGTAAATAAATAAATAGTAAACAAAAGAGGGTTAATCACGGTTGTATGAATATTTCCCTTGTGGTACGTGGAATTGTATCCCAAGTACAAACCGCACTACCGTCCATTCGGATTCAGCTACGGAATTTATGTCTGGGTTTCAATCTGATAAACCACAAGGGATAATAGCACACATGAACATTAATGCAATGTAAATAATAAAATAATAAAATAAAGCATATGCGGATAATAACAAATAAAATAAAGGCGAGGAAAAAATAAATTCTAAAAAAAATATGAAAGAGTAAAATAACAATAAAAGTAAATAGATAAAAATCTAAATAGAAAAAATAAATACAGAAAAAGAAAATAACGACGGAAGTAAATAAATAAATAAAAAAGTATGAATAACACTAAATAAATAGCAAAATAAATAACAAAATACAGAAGGCAGGAAAAGATGTGACCAGAAGTTCGGCCATGTCCAACCAGGCATGCCGCGTCCAGAATAACAAAATGAATATAGTAAGGGTGCCCTCAGATCTTACCTTTCAAGTCGTTTCCTCGGAAGTGTGTTAAGCTATCACCGGAAGGATTGAAGTTGGATCGCTATTTACTGTTTCTGCTTACTGTTTCGCTATTTCTGCTTCGCTATTTTTGTGCTTATGTTTTCTTCACTGTTTTTTTGGGATTGTTTTTTGTTGTTTTTTTGGGCTGTTTTGGTCAGTGATTCTGACTTGCTTCTTGGTTATTCTGCTTCCCACATCTCTGTTTCTGGTTTGCTTCTCACGTTACATTTTGCTTTGTTTTCATGTTTTGGCTTAGTTTTGGTGGCTGGCTGTAGGCGTTGTTTTGTGTGATTGACGTGTGTGGTCTGGTTGTTTAGGTGTAGTATGTGAAGGGCTGTGTTGTGTGATTAACGTGTGTGGTCTGGTTGTTTAGATGTTGTATGTGAATATGTGAGAGGAAAAAGAGTTTTTAAGTTTCTTTTGTTTATAATGAAATGTTGTTTGCCGAGTAGCTTTTAGAGAAAGTATCCCTAGGGTTTTGGTTTAGTCTCCTTTTTATAATGTCAAGGGATCTCCTAATCTTGGAAATAAATCAAATAAATATGGGAGATATTTTCTAAATTTATTTAGGGAACAAAATCTCTAAATTTGGTGAGGATGGAATTTCATATCTTGTTAAATTGGAAGGTGATTTGAGGGATTTTAACATGTGATTGCATTGGATTTTTTTTTGGGAATGCTTGGGCTTTGTGTGGGCCTTGGGTGTGTACTGCATGGGTTGGCTTTCATGGGTTGCATGGGTTTTGGACCGAGGCTAAGATTTGAAACAGAAACTGACTGAGCGAATCTGAGGCGGGCTAGTGAGTCTGAATCCAGTGAGGTGCTAACTATGGATGTTTCTTTCCTTCCAGCTTTCGTTTCTCGCGATTTTCGTAACTATTTAAGTAGTGCCTCCATACGAGGCTCATCATCGGGATTCATATAAAAATACAGTGTCTACACTCACTATTACCGAAGTTTTCTCTGTCGACGCCGGCCACCGTTGGTCGTAGGGTAGCTGGACGCCTCTCTTGGTTTCTTCGTGACGGATGATCCTGGTCGGCTGGCCGCCGACAAGACCTGGCTGTCGCTGATCCAAAATAGAGACGGGGGTCATTTTGAGGAGATGGAGAAATTATGACATTTTCATAATTTCTGAATACTATGGGGTATTTGTAGAAAAGTTTTTGAAAATTACATTTGGAGATGGAGGAATTATGATATTTTGTAATTTCTAAAAACTATGGGGGTATTTATAGAAAAGTTTCTGAAAATTACATTACGGAGATGGAGAAATTATGACATTTTCATATTTTTGGAAAATTATGGGATATTTATAGAAACGTTTCTGAAAACTACATTGAGGAGATGAAGAAATTATGACATTTTTGAATATTTCGGAGTAGTTCTATAATATTTCTGAATTAAAGTTAATGATTTGAAACGAGATGATATTTGAAAATTTGAGTTTATGTGTTGGAAAATAGAACTGAATATTTTAAAGTGAAGTTTCGTCGCTTTGGGAAACAATTGGTTCTGAGATCCGCTTACGCGATTTATGATTATATAGTTATTTGCGTAAATATTTTTTGTTTCACCTATGAAAATTGCAAACAAACTGTGATTGAGTTGATTCTTGAATAATCGAACTCGTTTTTGCGAGACAAACCACTTTCATGTTGAACACTTTTCGAAATTTATATCGAAAGGGCTTTAAAAATGCGAATATCCGAGAAGGCCCCATAATAAAGACCTAATTGTAATTTTTGGGGGTCTAAAAGTGAATTTCAGAAACGTTTCTATAAATACCCATAGTTTTCAGGAATTACCAAAATGATAAATGTTGGGGTTTTAGCGCGGAGCCGGGGAAGGGCGCTGTTCGGGCGAAATTGTAACTTTAAAACTTTTAAAGTTATTGAATAATTATTCAATATCCAATATGAATAGTTCATTCATATTTCACCTAAACATAGTTATTCGATATCAAATAACGACATAAATAAGTTAGAAATATTGCTAAAGTTTTACGAAAATATTTTTCCGCAAAATGGACATAAAATATATTTTGTCTGAACCGACCAACCAACACACATGGGGGTTTTCCAGGTCAGCTCCAATAGTGCTTGGGAAGTTGATGGGCTGCCCAACCAGTGACCAATTCACTGTCTGGACAACGGACACCCGGTAAGCTCAAAACTCACCCGGTAATGCTGTTTTTCACCATTTTCGAATATTTCAACTCCGAAATAATTTCCGGTAATTGTACCAATGCCCAAAACACATCCAATACATTTATACAACATAATTTTCATCACCAAAATCATAGAAATTCCAGATCTGATTTGGCAACTAAAAATATCATTTTTCATGCTTGAAATTCAATTTTCTCAAAATTAATCATTTTAATAATCACACCAACCAAAGTCACCACAAATGTAACATCCCCGATCTGGAAGATTCTACCAGCAGGGAACTGGCCATACCATTCCCCTGAGCCTCAGACTCTTCATTTTCATTTATAAACAATTACTAATGCTCTTTTATCTAATTATAACTTATACATGGGACCATAACCCAAACTTATTGACTCATCATGCAAACTCAACTACAATAACTGTGTCCATAAAAACACATATTTTACAATGAATATCCCTTAATTAGAACTAATACATGACTTCCTTATAACTCTAACTGACTCACACTTTATCTGACTTGTACTGGTGGACTCCAACCTTAGTGACTGCATCCGTATCTGTCCTCTCGAGCTCGTCCTTCGAAAAATCCTGCAAAATAAGGAAACTGGGAGGGGGTTAGATCGTTGTATGAACTAAGTGATTGGGCAAAAAAACTGAAATACTGATATGTAATCATTGGATTCTAAAATCAAAGCTTCAAAAAAAAATGATTTCTATGAAAACTATATTTCTGAAAACTTTACTTGAAATCTATTTTATAAAACTTAACCTTTTTAAAAACTGCGTTCTAAAATCTAGTCTCTGAAAACTGTTTCCTGAAACTCTGATATATGAAGACTCTCTTTTTGAAATCTGATATTTGAGTGATGGTCTGTATCTGAAAAACTTGATGTATGAGGGCGTTACGTATCGCTGTCCCCCATACGCCAAACTAGAACTAACAGTGCAAATCTATGACTTTAGGGTGTTACGTATCGTCGTCCCCCAAAGCATGCCACTATCTTCCCTGAAATTGGTGGTCTTAGGGCGTTACGTATCGTCGTCTCCCAAGCCACGAAACTAGAACTAGGGGTGCAGATCTATGCTACCCTCCAAGCTCTGAAACTAAGGTCTAGGGGCGTTACGTATTGGCATCCCCTAGATATGAACTATGATATGAGGGCGTTACGTATTGCCGTCCCCCAGTCCTCTGTATGTGCACATGTTGTCTATCCGTCACTTCCAAACTATATCAAGTTACATACTGGGTGGTTTTTTCCCTCATGCCCAAAAAAACATAAAACTCAACTTCTGAAATTTTTTTTTTTCACAAATATAACTAAAATCAAGCACTTTTATGTAATAACTGTAATAAAAAGAGCTATCGGCCTACAGCATAAAAAGTAAGTCTGTTGTAGCAATAACAAAATAAAAATCAATTTTAAAAGTGTAGTGTCCACTCATTGTTTTGGAGTTCTGCTAGCCTTCCTTTGCTTCATTGAAGAGCTTGTGGTTCCCCGTGATGATCTAACATCCTATAACATTATCCTTATCAACTTCAAATACTCCTAAACTCATTGATCTTATTACTTCACTAAACTCTTATGATTTCCAAAAACACAATTTAACACTTAAACCAATACTTCCACACAAACAATTAACTTAGCCAATCACCAAATACAATCAATATTATTCTCAATGCTTGATCACATCCAATCTAAAATTTATATCTAATCTTATTTCCAAATCAAACAAATTGAGAATTTCAAACAATCATCATTTTGTCATTACCAAACTTATATAGACATCATTTACCATAACTCAACAACATCATCAATCAATAAATCATCAAAATACCCAAAATCCAAAACTTGGGTTAAAGTTCTCTTACCTTTTTTCTCTTGGTTTTTCTTCATTTCTCACACCTCTAATGGTTGCCAAGCTCTCTCATTCTTTTTTCCTTCTTCTTTTCTGTCCCCTTCTCTCTTTCTTCTTTTTTCTCTTTTTTTCTTCTTCTCTTTCTCTTCTTCCTTTCTCCAACGTATTCTTCTCTTCTTCTTTTTCTTTTTTCCCTTTCATTTTTATGATTTGTGAATAATGTCTTCTTTATATAGTATGGGTTATTTGATATTTGGAAAGATGAGGAAAAATGTGGAAAAGTGGAGAAGGTTTGAGATTCTTCTAGTAAAGTACAGAATTTACTGTTCATCCAAATTTTGTTATGTATTTTTCACTCTCTTCTTGTCTGATTTTGGAAAAATGATCAACGTGAACGTTGTAGGACTTGATCTCAGCTTTGCGACGATATATAATTTATGGAAATTAGAGTTCGTACGACAAAGTTAAAGCCCAAATATCATGGGCTGTCCGGAGTGGAACAACATAGAATTTAGCATCGGAGTTTCTAAAAATTAACCCTGAAGTCGTTCCATGAAAGTATACACGTTCGGTCATAAATGTTTTTACACAACGCTCGTTCCCTAATATAAAGTACTACAGTGCGACAGTAGTAGAGGCTACTTGTCAATACAATAAATGATGAACTCAATAACAATTCTAGGAGTTACAAGAGTGGTCATAACACTGTAGAATGGCAATAAGTCATCAAATGACAAAATTTAACTAATATTACAATAATATTATCCAATCCAACTTCACATATGCATCTAGCCTCCAAATCCATCCTCCAAATAAAAAAGCACCAAAATATAAGAAATGAAGAAAACCTAGAACTATTCTAGATGTTCAAGAACATGAAACAAATTTTCTAAGTTTAAGATTATTGAAACTTACCTTGAAATCTCCTAATTTCCTTAAACTTCCTTCTTGATTTCTTCACTTTCTTCCCTTGTTTCTCCAAAAAAAATTTGAGAGCTTTTCTCCTTTAGAGGTTCGGCCATAGAGTCTTAAGAATGAGAAAATAAAATTTTCTAACTTAAAAAAACAAGGCTCGACCAACTTAGGAAGGGTAAAATGGTCATTTGGTCACCTTAATCAAATTAAATAATAATAAGCTTTAAGTTAACAAATCCAATTTGTATACTTCAAGCTTAAAAGAATCATGCCACATGTAACCAATAATAATCAAACATATTGCATAACAATTATGTAATATTGATATAAATTAATTATCTAGATATTTAACATTTAAACACCTAAATAATTAATTAATACGATTATTATTATATATGTATTTTTAATTACATTAAGAAAATACATATATTAATGGCATATGTCAAAGTCTCATTTTACAATTAATTAATATGTATCAAATCAAATTTTATATCAAATATAAATATATATTAATTATTAATTGACTAAAATGCCCCTAATGCATGTATTTTTGTTTAACCATTTAAACGATTTGAATTAACTCATTTTAATACGGTGAACTATTATGAATAATCTACATTATTCATAACGCGTTGCCCAAGAGCTCAACGAGTACACTTCATATTGTGGGACTCTCTAAGTTTAGGTTTATCTGATACTCATAGGATGTCATTAGCATCAGTCCATACCCAACGAACAGATGGAGGTCTGATCTAAATAGATCGGTGACATAACTGCCATCAAAGTGTGGAAGATATCTCATTTATCCACTGTGGTATCTCAAGTCGAATGACAACTATTCTACTTGGCTCAGAAGATTCCTATTGACGGTGAACCATCTATTAGGAAATCTTCACTGAGTCATTCAGTATTTATCAAATAATTACTTACATATCAATACTAGTCTCCCAAGACACATGGTTCATTGGGATAAACCATCTGACCAAGTCACGATATACGACATGTACTAGTCTCAGCCGATTTTACTAACCGACTTGTGTTAGTAAATCTTAACCAGAAATTTTATTTGAGAATATACAACTTATAGTGATGCTTCCCAATGTTAATTACAAACTACATTGTAACTGCGTACTACATTACAAATCCTAGGGTTTTTGTCTAACATATACATATCACTAAATCATATTTAGTTTCAATCTAATCGTAATTAGATCAAATACTTATATAAAAAATAAGGGGTGCAACCATTAAATAAGTAATATTATGGAAAAAATAATTGTTCGTATTCATGAATAAGATATAAATATGATTCGGATTGGCACTCCGAGCACCAACCCTAATAATTTCTCCCACTTGCACTTGTTAGACAGTTATGACCCATAGTGTCATTATTTGTACAGATCATGGTGTTGTTGTACAAATTAACTATGTAACAAAAAAGATTGCGCTCTTATCATTTGTGATTAGATCACCCAGATATATAAATGATAGGAGGTCCTTATGATTTGTTCCCGGATTGAGAATGATATGAGACAGTATCAATCCACGAAGGATAAATAATTAAATATCCATAGTTAGAGTATTATCGAGATTGGACATCGATAAATAACTAAAAGACTAGTATTACACTTGTGCGCGTTATGAGGGCATAACGACATAGCTCTCATATATTTGGGTATATGATACTCATGCAAGTGTAATAGGAGGTTGTGTTTCACCAATGGTACGGGAAACAGCTTCGCTCTGGATAGACCCCTTGGAATTCCATTGGCAGTATGACTATGTGTCTATGGAAGTCCGAAATCAGGGTAGGTTTATTTGGTCTTAACTTGAGACTTGCACCGCTAATACTTGCGACAATTAATATACTTTGGTTTTGGTCGTCCAAGGCTTTAACAGGTTCTGTGTACGCCTCTGCTGGGTATATTGAGAATCGTAATGTATTGAGTGTGATGTCAAGACGGAAGTATCACTCCAGTCATATGGAGATGATGATCGCGCAGAGATACAGAACTGGTTCTCTAAAAAAGTTGCAACCATCGGGATAATATGACTTGGTCATGATTATCCGATTATAAAGAGACTAGTTGCTTGTCATCCGATATATGCTTCGTACGGGGTAGACACTGAACCAGCCCCAGGCCTTGCATGTGATCATCTGATACTGTATCGAAATACGCAATATTATGTATACTACGCTTGATATAGATCCTATATTCCTGTAAGGATATTATTGGAGAATTTTGTAGGCATGGCGCTTTGCTAGAAGCCAACCTTGTCGGTAAAATGTAGTACTTGGTACTTACGTGTTCGGATAGTCCGACAAGTGAATTTACTGCCAACATATCTGGGGATCTCATGGGTCGCTACCGAATATTCACCGATGATGTATGACTCGCACTTTATTAATCTGGGATTAATTTGATGAGAGAGAAAATTAATCTGGGATTAATTGCGGAGATATTTTATCTAGGATAAAATATCATTTAAAGAGAGATAACAATTAATTTGGAATTAATCAGTAAATTAATATATTGGATATTTTAAAACGAAATTGGATTTCGACGCGGAATTAAAATTAGATTTTAATTCGGGCGAACAAATTAATTTAGAATTAATTCGTGAGTGACGTGAATAGTAATTATGCTTGGCATGATTATTTAATTAAATTATATTTAATTACGACGCAAAGAAAAATTTGTTAATTTGGAATTAGCGAACCCGAGCCTAGATTATTTGCGAGCGCATTCGTATTTTGAATTCGAGTGCGGCACGTAAGTCAAATCAAGCATTAAATCATTAGTCGCATCAAGTGTCAAATCGCTGTCACTTCAAGCGTCAAATCACTTGTCACTTTGAGTGATGTGACTTGACAACTTGAATGATGTGACTTGACCACTTGATGGATGTGACTTGTTGGGAGTTGATGGCAAGCATTTTAGGCTTGAATTTTGAAAGCCAAATTCATTGTAAATGACTTTAAAATTCTGATTTGTGTATAAGATACACAAATCAGAATTTCAACCATAATCTCTCCTCTCTTTTTCATCTCTCTCTCTTTCATTTTCTTTCTTCATTCACGCCTAAAGTGGGCTGCTGGCATGCTCACTGTCGTGAGCAGTAAAAGAAGAAATGGAATGATTTTGTTGCATAATCAATGTGCTAGCACACTCCGGAGTTGTCCGTAGGTGATAGGGAAACCCACCCGCGAGCTTGGAACCATATCACGCGAGCTTGGAGCTCTGATCAAAGCCGAATCTTGGAGAGGAAAGCAGTGCACTGCCGTGAACTGCAGTGGGTAGAAAAATATTTTTGTTCATTGCCGCATCGCTCAATCGCTCGATGTAAGTATTCCACAACTTCCTCGATTTGTATTCGCACTTATTTCTTGCTTTGTATTCGATCCTCGGGACTTAGAAACTCCAACAATGGTATCAGAGCGATTGAACAGCATGAAATTAATTAGGGCTTAAAATTTGGGCAAATTGTGTTTGAGCATGTTTTAATGAAATTAGATGAATTAGTATGCTTAAATATGTTTTAATTGAAGATTGATTGGATCAATTTGTTGAAAAATTATTTGGAACATTTTTCCCCAAATTTCATGTGTTGGCCGAATGGTTGGGTGCCCTAAATGTCTTGGAATTTTTGATTTTTGATCATTGGATGTGTTGGAAATCAATCGGGAATGTGGATTTGATGTTGATTTGGATTTAATCGGATTGAATTCGAATCGGACATAGAATACCCTACATGGCCGAGACATTATATGCATGTAATTTGGTTTGATTTTTCATCAATTTGTTGGACATGTGATAATGATGATGAACATGATTAATTAGGCTAATCGATATTTTAGAAATGTTGATTTATGTGATTAATCATGTTATATACCTTGGTAATTAAATTGGGAATTTGGAATTTGTAATTTAATTATATTGGGCCTAATTTTGGAAATTGGAGTTTTAAAGTTACTATTGGGATTTAATGGGCTTGGTTGTACTAAGTTAGGTTTAGGCTAATTTGGTTAGATCCAATTGGGCCCAAAACCACTTCCGTTAAGCCCAAATACGACTAGTAGACCTTTAACGTTAATTGGGCCTAATGGGCCTAAATTGGTTTCAAAGGCATATAAGGGTGATTCCTTTAAATGGACTTTAGTCTTTGGGTTTGACCCATGTTGACCAAAAGCCCATGCCTTAAGAAATTAATTGAAAGCCCATTGGACTTTAATTAAATTAACGTTGGACATTAATCGGGCTTCGAGACCCGTAACTATTAATTTGGAATTTAAGTCGTAAAAGTTCATTATAAAGTGTAAGTATTTAATTTGGAATTAAATAAGCGAATTAGTATTAAATACAAATTGAATTGGATTTAATTATGAAGTTTAATTTAATTCGAGAATTCGTACTTTGAGTAGTTATTCGCAAACGAGTTTGACTTGCACAAAATCAAATCATTGTTTGAACATTGGATGATCATTAATTATCAGATTAATTAATTTAATTAGATTGATTGATAACATGCTTGTGTGAATACATGGTTGCGATGCATGAATAATGTATATCGAATGGATATTAGATGGGTGGGGTAATTTTAGAAATTATTGTAATAAATTTGGAATTTATTAATTAGACCTGCGTGTCCAGCCTTATTACCTCCTTATTCTTTGTATTCTCTTCTCACCTATTCCCCTCAATGTAAATGAGGTTTCTTTAGAAGTGTAGTGTAACTGGTAGAGGTAATACTTGTGCTAGCGGGAGAGAGAAAGGGAGAGATTTGATCTAGGATCAATGTGTATAGTATCCATCCGCATATCATTAATATTTATTCATATGCGCTTTATTATGTGTTTAGAATGCATGTTTAAGGGTGTATGATGATGAGACCTTAACAAAGATAATAAATTGGTTGCCAATTTGCACGCGAAAAACCATCATAAATATTAAGCGTTTTTCCTTCCATTGAGTGATTCTTACTCAAGATCCAAGACTAGCATTGGCTTGTTGGCCAAAGTCAAGGCCTTTGTCCGTCGAGGATGTGTTTGAATCACTAGAGCTTTGTTCCATATCGGTGTCTTGTCCAAGTTGTGGTTTGTTGGCCAAAGTCAAGACCACTTCTTGTCCATCGACATTGATTGCGAAGCTTTCCATGGTCAATGGGTTCCGCTTAACTGGGATCACTAAGTTTGTTGTGCCAAAGCCAATGCTTAGTTGATTCAGAGGGAAAAGGTTAGGTAATATATTGGATATATTGGCATATATAAGATATATGTTTCGGACTTGGATGTCCACCTACCGGATCTAGAAATTGGATGGGATCCAATCGATCTTAGAGATCTACCTAGTTAATTATCATACAATTTGTTGTCCAAAGTCAAGATTGAGTAATATTTAACGGGATCCTAGACCACTAGGAAACACGGTTTCCCGAGTACTCGACAGAAGGTTAGAGGCTCGCCGAAAAATAGTGGGAGGCAAGAATTGAATTTGCAATATTCGTTTAATTACTTACCATATGCGCTCAAACAAATATCATTCGTCAAATAAATTAAATGTTAGTTGGACTAATATTTAATCGTTGTTTTAATTTAACAATTGGACTGTATTCAAACTATTCATTTATAGTTGATTTTATAATTGGATTACAGTAATCAATATAATTGAATTTATCTATTAAAATTATAGTTGATTAAATAGTTGGACTATTGTAATCATTATAATAAATAGTACCTAAAATCGTTGATTAAATAGTTGGACTATTAGAATCAAAATGAAATTAAAAGATTGACATTTAAAACATAATCCTAGGGAAAATGTATTTAAATGGTTTAATTTTCAAATTAGGAATAAAATTTCAGGATGGTACTGGAATCTAATAAGTTATTTTATTTGATAAAATAACATATTAGGCCTAAGCCCGGAGTTGAGCAAATAGTAGAGCATGATCTTTGGAAGATTCATGTGATGATAACTTAAGTGCTTAATCCATTAAGCTTGTCGCAGTAGACTCCTTAATTTCTTATTTAGAACTAAGGATTTGATCCTTAAAGTACGATAATGAAATTGAAAGATCTTCATAAATCTATACTTAGATTTTAGAAGTACCAAATTGCAATAAATAACTCTTGGAGAGTTAATGACTATTCTCAAGGAGATAAAGTTAAACTTTGCAATTAGGCATGTAGCTCAAGGCGCACCTTACTTCGATATTCTAAAGGGTCAAGGCTTGGCCAAAGGCTTCTAGAATGTTGAAAAGGGCAAAGGCAAAATCATTATAATCTTCTTGGAAGATAAATGACATATCCCAAAATGTCTGCCTAAATTATGGCAAACGGGATCGTGGAAGCGTGACTGTCGTTTGGACAAAGCAGACATGAAGGAATTGATGATGAGCAAGGCTCTGACTTCAAATATGTTTGTCAAAATTATGTTCACTACTAGTATTGAAATTGGATTTTAGATACTTAGTGTGGTACATAAATTATATACTGGTATGCAGCATCTGCTATGAGCAGAATACTGACTTAGTTGAGATTAATCTGCGAATCGGAAACGGGACGTAAGTCGCTGTTTTACCGTAGATACCTAAGTTTATGAACCACCTTCGAGTGTGTACTTAAATTAGGAAACTGTTATAATTTAACTAGTTTGACTAGAGACATTATCTCTATATCAGTGTTTAATTCGTTGCGGATTTACCTTTATATTCTAGAACACGAAAGTGTTTTATTATATAAAGATGATATTGAGATAAAACACATTAGATGTTAATAACAGAATTTATATTTTGAATATAAATAAATCTCGAACATATAACATGACAAACATATAGCTCAAACTGATTTGATCAGTTGAAACTTATAAGTGGCATTGTTGTCTATGACACAATGAAACAAGACTCGTATATCCACACTTTTGAAGAGTGGGTACTCGGACCGTTTTGATTCCAATCAAATAAAGTCTACGAATCTAGTTTATTGGGCAAAATACCTAAAACACTATTTACTTGGTAAAAGTGTAAATGCCATTAATCTGTTAGCCCTAGTTCGTAGTGAAGCAAGTGGCCCATGTCTAGCTAGGCTAGAGGTGGATATGAATATTTCATGACCTTACGGATGTGGCATCGCGTTATGATTATGTGTCTCTTTTGAAACACAAATCAGAAACTTTTAAAGTTTCGACACGAAATAGAAGAACAGATCGGCTAAAGTATTAAAACAGTCACGGTAAGACCATAATGGAAAATACTTAAGCAATAAGTTTCTCGAATACTTGAAAGAGTATAGTATTCTTTCAAATAAGGACTCCTCCCAAAACACGTCAATTTGACGATGTGTCCGAACAGGATAAACCGAATTTTGTTGGCATGATAAGGTTAATCATGAGTCGCTCTGAGCTACCATTTCTTCAAGGGATAAGCATTAACAGTGCAATACTTATTTTGAATAAGGTTTCATAATAATCTGTTTGACAGATCACATATTAGATATGAATGGGAAAGAAACTGGGTTTCTCATTCCTGATAATTTGGGTATGCTGGGCATATGTTTGTATGATACCAAACTAGAACCCAAATTGGATAAGTGCTAATTGTGGGTTATCCGAGGGATACCAAAGTATAGTACTTATACAACTCACTAAGAGAACAATGTGATTGTTGCTCACCATGTGGTTTTCCTAAGAGGAATACCAATATGCAGTGGTTAGTGGGAGGATAGTAAAACTCGATGAAAATCAGAGTAATACTGTCCAAGCACTAAGTCCTTAATGGAACACAAAAGTTCATCAAGGATGTAACCATACCAATAATCTTCGAATACACAAGAACCGCATAGGTCGGAGAGAGTCAGAAAACAACCTGGGGTATGGTTTTCTCATTTCACCTCATAAAGACGTCAATCTTATTGAGGAATGCCAACTGACTACGTATGAGGAAGTGATACAAGGTATCGACTCCCTATAATGGCAAAGTGCCATATAATCCGAAATGGATTCCATGTATATCAACTGTGTTTAGAATAATAGTTGATGTACCGCAAGACATTGTGCCTATTGGTACTATATAAGTCTTCAAGGAAGACATACATGAAAGGCAACATACCAACGTACTAAGCTAGGCATGTAGCGGAAAGGTATCGTTATCAACATTGTGTTGATTACAATGAAGTCTTTTACCTGTTGCCATGGTAAATCCATTTGGATAATACTTGCTGATGCTGCATGTTTCATTTATGAAATATGACAGCTGAACGAAAAAATTGCTTTCCTTAAACGGAAATCTTTTGGAGGATGTTTAAAACATCCTGATGATTTTATCGTACCAAAACTAGCAAAAAGGTTTGCAGGTTATTCGATCCATGGAGGGATTGAAACAAGCATTGTGTTCTTAGAACAATCGTTTTGATATAATCATAATGGTGTATGATTTAATTCAAAACGAATATGATTCTTGTGTATATAAGAGGGTTAGTGGGAGCGCACTGACAGTGGCTGTCCTATAAATAATGATAATACATCATTTCTTGGAAATGATATTCCTATAAAATAATCTGTGAAAGCTTGGCTTTAGAGAAAATTCTCCGTAGAATTCTTGGGAGAAACAACCTTTATTCATGGAATAAAGATCTACTTGGATAGATTTAAAGTTGTTGACACTCTCCGAGAACTCATACATTGAAAAATGTACGTGACCTGGTGTCTCATACGCTTTAAGAATATGGAGTCACAAACAGGCCAATCATAGTGATGGTCACTGGATTGATGTTAAGAACATCCGTTAGTATCTTAGAGAACTAAGGATGCTGTCTTATACTATGGAGAAGGAAAACTTGAAGTGACTGGGATCACTGCTGCAAGTTTCCTAACCGATAAAAATGATTATGAGTCGCAAATGGTACTATACAGTTTGAATAATGGTACAGTGAGCTGGAAATCTTCCAAGCAAGATACTGTTACCGAATAAACAATAAATACGGGTTATTGCTGCAGCTGAGGCAGCAATAGAAGCCATCTGGGTCAATAATAAATCTAATTAGATTAGATATAGTTCTGTTAGCAGCTGAGCTAGGCGTCAGCACAAGGCTAAAGAATTAATGGTCTCATCAACGATCCAGATATATACTTCCCATATTCATCTGATTCGTTCGGATTATACATCATTACGATGTGATGATCGAATAAATCGTATCAGATAATAATCAAGCAAATCCGCTGACAAAAGCACTTTCTCAGCAGTTTGAGGCAACCGTACATAGTTCGAGTGTCAGACACTCGAGTGACTCGCTATAGGCCAAGTGGGAGATTGTTGGACAGTTATGACCCATAGCATCACTTTTTGTATGGATCATGGTGTTGTTGTACAAATTAACTATGTGACAATGGAGATTGCTCTCTTATCATTTGTGATTAGATCAACCATATATATAAATGATATGAGGTCCTTATGATTTGTTCTCGGATTGAGAATGATATGAGTCAGTATCAGTCCACGAAGGATAAATCATTAAATATCCATAGTCAGAGTATTATCGAAATTAGACATCGATAAATACGTAAAAGACTAGTATTACACTTGTGCGCGTTGTGAGGGTATAACGACATAGCTCTCATATATTTGGGTATATGATACTCATACAAGTGTAATAGGAGGTTGTGTTTCACCGATGGTACGGGAAACAGCTTCTCTCTAGAAAGACCCCTCGGAATTCCATTGGTAGTATGACTATGTGTCTATGGAAGTCCGAAATCAGGGTAAGTGTATTCGGTCTTAACCTGAGACTTGCACCGCTAATACTTGCGACAATCAATATACTTTGGTTTTGGTCGTCCAGGGCTTTAACAGATCTGTGTACGCCTCTACTGGGTATATTGAGAATCGTAGTGTATTGGTTGTGATGTCAAGATGGAAGTATCACTCTAGTCATATGGAGATGATGATCACGCAGGGATACAGAACTGGTTATCTAAAAAGGTTGCAACTATCGGGATAATATGACTTGGTCATGATTATCCGATTATAAAGAGACTAGTTGCTTGTCATCCGATATATGCTTCGTACTGGGCAGACACTGAACCAGTCCCAGGCCTTACATGTGATCATCTGATACTGGATCTAAATACGCAATACTATGTTTACTACGCCTAATACAGATCATTTAATTCCTGTAAGGATATTTCTGGAGAATTGGGTAGGCATGGCGCTTTGCTAGAAGCCAACCTTGTCTTGTAAATCGGTAAAATGTAGTACTTGGTACTTACGTGTTCGGATAGTCCGACGACCGAATTTACTGCCAACATATCCGGGGATCTCATGGGTCGCTTCCCGAAGATTCACCGATGACGTATGACTCACACATTATTAATCTGGGATTAATTTGATGAGAGAGAAAATTAATCTGGGATTAATTTCGGAGATATTTTAACTAGGTTAAAATATCATTTAAAGAGAGATAACGATTAATTTGGAATTAATCAGTAAATTAATATATTGGATATATTAAAACGAAATTGGATTTCGACACAGAATTAAAATTAGATTTTAATTCGGGCGAACGAATTCATTTAGAATTAATTCGTGACCGAAGTGAATAGTAATTATGCTTGGCATAATTATTTAATTAAATTAGATTTAATTACGACGCAACGAAAAATTCGTGAATTTAGAATTAGCGAACCCGAGCCCGAGATTATTTACGAGTGCATTCGCATTTCGAATTCGAGTGCGGCACGCGAGTCAAATCAAGCATCAAATCATTAGTCGCATCAAGCGTCAAATCGCTAGTCACTTCAAGCGTCAAATCACTTGTCACTTTGAGTGATGTGACTTGACCACTTGATGGATGTGACTTGATGGGAGTTGATGGCAAGCATTTAAGGCTTGAATTTTGAAATCCAAATTCATTGTAAATGAATTTGAAATTCACATTTGTGTATAAGATACACAAATTAGAATTTCAACCATAATCTCTCCTCTTTTTTTCATCTCTCTCTCTTTCATTTTCTTTCTTCATTCACGCCCAAAGTGGGCTGCTGGCATGCTCACTACCGTGAGCAGTAAGAGAAGAAATGGAATGATTTTGTTGCAAAATCAAGGTGCTAGCAAACTCCGGAGTCGTCTGTAGGTGATAGGGAAACCAACTCACGAGCTAGGAACCATATCACGAGAGCTTTGAGCTTGGATCAAAGTCGAATCTTGGAGAGGAAAGTAGTGCACTGCCGTGAACTGCAGTGGGAAGAAAAATATTTTTGTTCGTTGCCGCATCGCTCAACCGCTCAATGTAACTATTGTTGGAATTTTTTAAGCTTCCAAGGATCATTTATAAGCAATGAAACACATTTGAATACACAAAGGGGAATGGTGGAATAATACTCACTTTGATCGGATTGGATGCTACGAAGAACAAAACTTTTTCCTTCTCCTTGATGTTGCTCTCGCCAAGCTTGGTGTTGTCCTCCATGGATGAATCTTCAAGCTCCAAGCTTTGTCAATGGATTCCAAGCTCAAAAGTGGGTTTCCATATCACCTTGTATGCCTCTTTGGTGTGCTAGCACAAAGTTTTTCTTCATTACTTCTCTTGGCTAAGCCAAGATCTTGAAGAAAAATGGTTTCAAAAACCAAAATGGGAGAGAATAGAAAATGGCTCCATGGCCGAAACTAGAGAGGAGAGGGAGAGATGAATGTCTTTTGGTTATGTGTATCTAATACACTTAAATGAAATTCCAAAATTCATTTTCCAAAATTTTGCTTTCAAAAGTCAAATAGCAAAAGGCATTAAAGCCTTCCATCATCACACATCACTATTCACATCACATCTATTACTATTCATGATAAGTTGTCAAGTCACTCAAAGTGACTAGACATCACATCAATTGATTGACTACTGATTTGACGCTAGATGTGACTAGCGATTTGACGCTTGATTTGACTTGCGTGTCGCACTCGAATTCGAAATACGAATGCACTTGTAAACAATCCTGGGCTCGGGTTCGCTAATTCCAAATTAACGAATTTTCTGTTGCGTCGTAATTAAATCAAATTTAATTAAATAATCATGCCTAGCATAATTACCATTCACGTCGCTAACGAATTAATTCTAAATTAATTCGTTCGTTCGAATTAAAATCCGATTTCAATTCCACGTCGAAATCTAATTTCGTTTAATATATCGAATATATTAATTTACCGATTAGTTCCAAATTAATCGTTCTCTCTCTTTAAATGATATTTTATCCTAGAAAAAATATCTCCATAATTAATCCCAGATTAATTTTCTCTCTCATCAAATTAATCCCAGATTAATTAAGTGCGAGTCATACATCATCGACGAATCTTCGGGAAGCGACCCATGAGATCCCCGGATATGTTGGCAATAAATACGGTTATCGGACTATCTGAATACGTACGTACCTAGTACTACGTTTTACCGATTTACAAGACAAGGTTGGCTTCTAGCAAAAGGCCATGCCTACCCAATTCTCTAGAAACATGCTTACAGGAATAAGAGATCTATATCAGGCGTAGTATACGTAGTATTGTGCATGTCGATCCAGTATCGGACTTTCACGTGCTAGGCCTGGGGTTGGAATTATGTCTGCCCCGAACGAAGCACATGTCAGATGTCTGGTAACTACTCTCTACAATCGGATATACATGACCTAATCATAATATCCCGATAGCTTCAGCATTTAAGAGCACCAGTCCCGTATCCTACGTTACATCATCTCCACTATGACTGGAGTGATACTTCCGTCTTGACATCACACCCAATACACTACGATTCTCAATATACCTAGCAGAGGCATACACAGAACCGGTTAAAGCCCTGGACGACCAAAACCAAAGTATATTGATTGTCGCAAGTATTAGCGGTGTAAGTTTCAGGTTAAGACCAAATACACCTACCCTGATGTCGGACTTCCATAGACACATAGTCATACTACCAATGGAATTCCGAAGGGGTCTATCCGGAGCGAAGCTGTTTTTCCGTACCATCGGTAAAACACAACCTCATATTACACTTGCATGAGTATCCTATACCCAAATATATTAGAACTATGTCGTTATGCCCACACAACGCGCACAAGTGCAATACTAGTCTTTTACGCATTTATCGATGTCCAATCTCTATAATACTCTGACTAGGGATATTTAATGATTTATCCTTCGTGGACTGATACTATCTCATATCATTCTGAATCCAGGAACAAATCATAAGGACCTCTTATCATTTATACATCTAGGTGATCTAATCATAAATGATAATAGCACAATCTCCTTTGTCACATAGTTAATTTGTACAACAACACCATGATCTGTATAAATAGTGACGCTATGGGTCATAACTGTCCTATAATCTCCCACTTGGCCTATAGCTAGTCACTCGAGTGTCTAACACCCGAACTATGTACGGTTCGCTCAATAATGCTGAGGAAATGGTTTCGTCTGTGGATTTGCATGATTATATTTGATGCGATTTATTCGATCATCACATCGCTATGATGTATGATCCGAACGAATCAGATGAATAATCGAAGTATATATCGTTGATGAGACCATTAATTCTTTAGCCTGTGCGGACGCCTAGCTCAGCAGTTAACAGAACTATATATAATCTAATTAGATTTATTATCGATCCAGATGGCTTCCATTGCTACCTCAGCTGCAGTAATTAACCCGCATTTATTGTTTATACGGTAGCAGTATCTTGCATGGAACATTTCCAACTCACTGTACCGTTATTCAAACTGTATAGTACCGTTAGCGACTTATAGTCATTTTTATCGGTTAGGAAATTTGCAGTAGTGATCCCAGTCACTTCAAGTTCTCCTTCTCCATAGTTTAAGACAGCATCCTTAGTTCTCTAAGATACTAACGGATGTTCTTAATATCAATCCAGTGATTATCACTTAGATTGTCCTGTTTGTGAATCCATACGCTCAAAGCATATGAGACACCAGGTTACGTACATTTTTCAATGTACGAATTTCTCGGAGAGTTTTAACAACTTTAAATCTATCCTAGTAGATCTTTATTCCTAGAATAAAGGTTGTTTCACCCAAAAATTCTACGGAGAATTTTCTCGAGAAAGCCAAGCTTTCACTGATTGTTTTATGGGAATATCATTTCCAAGAAATGACATATTATCATTATTTAATAGGACAACCACTGTCAGTGCTCTCCCACTAACCTTCATATACACATAAGAATCATTTTCGTTTTGAATCAAATCATACACCATTATGATTACATCAAAATGAAAATTCCAAGAACCTAATGCTTACTTCAATCCAAACATAGATCAAATAACCTGCAAACCTTGTTTGCTAGTTATTCATACGACAAAATCGTCAAGATGTTGTAAACATCCTCCTAAAGGTTTCCTTTTCAGTAAGACGATTTTCCCGTTCAGTTGCAAAATTTCATAAATGAAACATGCAACATCAGCAAGCAATTTCCAAATGGAATTAACATGGCAACAGATAAAAGGTTTCGTCATAATCAACACAATATTGATAACGATATCTTTCCGCTACAAGCTTAGCTTAGTACGTTGGTATGTTGCCATCCATGTATGTCTTCCTTGAAGATTATATAGTACCAATAGGCATGATGCCCTATGGTACATCAACTAATATCCAAACTAAGTTGATATACATGGAATCCATTTGGATTGATGGCGCTTTGCCACAAAAGGGAGTCGATACCTTGTATCACTTCCTCATACGTAGTCAGTTGGTATTCCCAAAAGATTGTCATCTTTATGAGGTGAGATCAGAAACCCATACCCCATGTTATTTTCTGACTCTCTCCGATCTACGCGGTTCTTGTGTATTCGAAGATTACTGGTACAGTTTCATCCTTGATGAACTGTTTGTGTTCCATTAAGGACTCGGTGCCTTTGAACAGTATTACTCCGATTTTCAACGAGTTTTACTATCCTCCCACTTACCACTGCATATCGGTATTCCTCTTAGGAAAACTACATGGCGAGCAACAACTAAATTGTTCTCTTGTGAGATATATAAGTATTATACTTTGGTTTCCTTATGATAACCAATTACATTCGGCACTTATCCAATTTGGGTTCTAGTTTGGTATCATCCAAACACATGCCCAGCCCAAATCATTAGGAATGAGAAAACCCAGTTTCTTTCCTGTTCATATCTAATATGAAATTTGTCAAACAGATTTTTATGGAACCTTATTCAAAACAAGTATTGCACTGTTAAATGATTATCAATTGAAGGAAATGGTAGCTTAGAGCGACTCATGATTAACCTTATCATGTCTAACAAAATTTGGTTTATCATTTCAGACACACCGTCAAACTAACGTGTTCCGAGAGGAGTCCTCATTGAAAGAATGCTATATTCTTTCAAGTATATTAGAAACTTATTGCTTAAGTATTTTCCATTATGGTCTTACTGTGACAGTTTAATACTTTAGCCGATTTGTTTGTCTATTTCGTGTCGAAACTGTAAACACTTAACCATAATACGATACCACATCTGTAAAGGTCACAAAATATTCATATCCACCTATAGCCTGGATAGACATGGGCCTACTTGCTTCTCTATGAACTAGGGCTAACAGATCGGTGGCATTTGCACTTTTACCAAGTAAAGGTGTTTTAGGCACTTTGCCCAATAAACTAGATTCGTAGACTTTATTTGAATAGAATCAAAACAGTCCTAGTACCCACTCTTCAAAAGTGTGGATATACGAGTCTTATTTCATTGTGATCCAAACAACAATGCCACAATATGTTTCTTTTGATCAAATTAGTTTGAGCTATTTGTTTGTCACGTTATATGTTTGAGATTTATTTATATTTAAAATATAAACACTGTTATTCACATCTAATGTGTTTATCTCAATATCATCTTTATATAATAAAATACTTTAGTGTTCTAGAATATAAAGGTAAATCCGCAATGAATTAAACACTGATATAAAGATAATGTTTCTAGTCAAACTAGTTACATTATAACAGTTTCCTAATTTAAGTACACACCCAAAGGGTAGTTCCTAAAATTAGGTATCTACGGTTTAAAACAGCGACTTTCGTCCTGTTTCCAATTCACAGATAAATCTCAACTGAAGTCAGTATCCTGCTCATAGCAGATTCTGCACATCAGCACATATTTATGTACCACACTAAGTATTTAAAATCCAATTTCAACACTAGTAGTGAACATAATTTTGATAAATATATTTGAAGTCAGAGCCTTGCCCATCTTCAATTCCTTCATGTCTGCCTTGTCCATACGGTAGTCACTCTTCAGTGACTCCGTTTACCACAGTTTAAGCAGACATCTGGGATATGTCAGTTATCTTCCTAAAAGATAATAATGATTTTGCCTTTGCCCTCATCACATTCTAGAAGCCTTTGGCCTAGCCTTGGTTTCTTGAATATCGTAGTAAGGTGCGTCTTACGCTACTTGTCTAATTGCAAAGTTTGACTTTATCTCATTGAGAATAGTCATTAACTCTCCAAGAGTTATTATTGCAAATTAGTACTTCTAAAATCTAAGCATAGATTTATGAAGATCCTTCAATTTCAATATCATACTTTAAGAATCTAATCCTTAGTTCTGATTAAGAAATTAAGGAGTCTATTGCGACAAGCTTGATGGATTAAGCACTTAAGTTATCATCACATGAATCTTCCAAAGATCATGCTCTACTTATTTGCTTAACTCCGGGCTTAGGCCTAATATGTTATTTTATCAAATAAAGTAACTTATTAGTTCCAGGACCATCCTGAAATTTTATTCCCAATTTGAAAATTAAACCATTTAATACATTTTCCCTATGATTATGTTTTAAATGTCAATCTTTCAATTTCATCTTGATTCTAATAGTCCAACTATTTAATCAACGAATATAGGAACTATTAAATATAATGATTATTATAGTCCAACTATATTAATCAACTATACTTTAATTGGTTAAATTCAATTATATTGATTACTATAATCCAATTATAAAATCAACTATTTATTGAATTAGTTTGAATACAGTCCAACTGTTTTATCAAAACAACGATTTAAATATTAGTCCAACTAACATTTAATTTATTTGACGAATGATATTTGATTGAGCGCTTATGGCAAGTAACTAAACGAATAATGCAAATCTAATACTTGCCTCCCACTATTTTTCGGCGAGCCTTTAACCTTCTGTCGAGTACTCGGGAAACCGTGTTTCCTAGTGGTCTAGGATCCCGTTAAATATCACACAATCTTGACTTTGGCCAACAAATTGTATGATAATTAACTAGGTAGATCTCTAAGATCAATTGGATCCAATCCAATTCCTAGACCCAGTAGGTGGACATCCAAGTCCGAAACATATATATTATATATGCCAATATATCCAATATATTCCCTAAACTTTTTCTCTGAATCAACTAAGCCTTGGCATTGGCACAACAAACTTAGTGATCCCAGTTAAGCGAAACCCATTGACCATGAAAAGCTTCGTAATCAATGTCGATGGATAAGAAGTGGTCTTGACTTTGGCCAATAAACCACAACTTGGACAAGACACCAATATGGAACAAAACTCTCGTGATTCAAACACATCATCGACGGATAAAGGCCTTGATTTTGGCCAACAAGCCAATGCCAGTCTTGGATCTTGAGTGAAAATCACTCAATGGAAGGAAAAACGCTTAATATTTGTGAGGATTTTCGTGTGTAAATTGGCAACCAATTTATTATCTTTGTTAAGGTATCATCATCATACACCCTTAAACAGACATTCTAAACACATAATAAAGCGCGTATAATAAAATAATAATGATATGCGGATGGATATTTAAACATTATTCCTAAAACAAATCTCTCTCTTTCTCTCTCCCGCTAGCACATGTATTACTTCTACCCGTTACACTACATTTCAAAAGAAACCTCATTTACATTGAGGGGAATAAGTGAGAAGAGAATACAAAGAGTAAGGAGGTAATAAGGCTGGACACGTAAGTCCAATTAATAAATTCTGAATTTATTACAATAATTTCTAAAATTGCCTCACCCATCTAATATCCATCCGATATATATTATTCATGCATCACAACCATGTATTCACACAAGCATGTTATCAATCAATCTAATCAAATTAATTAATCTGATAATTAATGACCATCCAATGTTCAAACAACGATTTGATTTTGTGCGAGTCAAACTCATTTTGCGAATAAGTACTCAAAGTACGAATTCTTGAATTAAATTAAACTACAACATTAAATCCAATTTAATATGTATTTAATACTAATCCATTATTTAATTCCAAATTAAATGCCACACTTTACAATGAACCTTTACGACTTAAATTCCAAATTTAATCGTTACAAGTCTCAAAGCCCGATTAACGTCCAACGTTAATTCAATTAAAGTCCAATGGGCTTTCAATTAATTTCTTAAGGTATGGGCTTTTGGTCAACATAGGTCAAAGCCAAAGACTAAAGGCCATTTAAAGGAATCACCCTTATATGCCTTTGAAACCAATTTAGGCCCATTAGGCCCAATTAACTTTAAAGGTCCATTAGTCGCATTTGGGCTTTATGGAAGCGATTTTGGGCCCAATTGGATCCAACCAATTTAGCCTAAACCCAACTTAGTACAACCAAGCCCAATAAGCCCAATAACAACATAACAAGCCCAAATCCAATTTTAAGCCCAATTTAATTAAACCATAAAAATCCAATTTCATAATTTAATTAAACAAAGTGCATTACATAATTAATTACCCAATTAACATTTCTAAAACATCAATTAGCCTAATTAATCATGCTTATTAACAACAAAACATGTCCAACACATTTCATCAAAAATCAAACCTATTTTACATGCTTCAAGTCTTGGCCAAGATGAGATTTTATGTCCGATTCGGTTTCAATCCAATTAAATCCACAATCGACATTAAATCATCATTTCAAATCGTTTCCAACTCATCCAATGAATCAAAAAATAAAATTCCAAGACATTAGGGCAAGTGAGGGATTCAGCCAAGCCATCCAATTTGGGCAAAAATGTTCCCAACATAATTTCTTGAAATTGATCCAATAAATCTTCAATTCAACATGATTTAAGCATATTCAAACATCCAATTTAATCAAATCATGCTCAAAATCAATTTACCCAATTTTAACCCTAAAAATTTTCATGCTCAAAATGGCTCTGATACCATTGTTGAAATTTTCTAAGCTTCCAAGGATCATTTATAAGCAATGAAACACATGTGAATACACAAAAGAGAATGGCGGAATCATACTCACTTTGATCGGATTGGATGCTACGAAGAACAAAACTTTTTCCTCCTTCTTGATGTTGCTCTCGGCCAAGCTCGGTGTTGTCCTCCATGGATGAATCTTCAAGCTCCAAGCTTTGTCAATGGATTCCAAGCTCAAATGTGGGTTTCCCTATCACCTTGTATGCCTCTTTGGTGTGCTAGCACAAAGTTTTTCATCATTACTTCTCTCGGCCAAGCCAAGATCTTGAAGAAAAATGGTTTCAAAAACCAAAATGGGAGAGAATAGAAAATGGCTCCATGGCCGAAACTAGAGAGGAGAGGGAGAGATGAATGTCTTTTGGTTTTGTGTATCTAATACACTTAAATGAAATTCCAAAATTCATTTACCAAAATTTTACTTTTCAAAAGTCAAAAAGAAAAGGCATTAAAGCCTTCCATTATCACACATCACTATTCACATCACATCTATTACTATTCAAGACAAGTTGTCAAGTCACTCAAAGTGACTAGACATCACATCAATTGATTGACTAGTGATTTGACGCTAGATATGACTAGCGATTTGACACTTGATTTGACTTGCGTGTCGCACTAGAATTCGAAATGCGAATGCGCTTGCAAACAATCTCGGGCTCGGGTTCGCTAATTCCAAATTAACGAATTTTCCGTTGCATCGTAATTAAATCTAATTTAATTAAATGATCATGCCTAGTATAATTACCATTCACATCGCTAACGAATTAATTCTAAATTAATTCATTCTTTCGAATTAAAATCCGATTTCAATTCCATGTCGAAATCTAATTTCGTTTAATATATCGAATATATTAATTTACCGATTAATTCCAAATTAATTGTTCTCTCTCTTTAAATGATATTTATCCTAGATAAAATATCTCTGTAATAAATCCCAGATTAATTTTCTCTCTCATCAAATTAATCCGAGATTAATTAAGTGCGAGTCATACATCATCGGCGAATCTTCGAGAAGCGACCCATGAGATCCCCGGATATGTTGGCAGTAAATACGGTTATCGGACTATCCGAATACGTACGTACCTAGTACTATGTTTTACCGATTTACAAGACAAGGTTGGCTTCTAGCAAAGCGCCATGCTTACCCAATTCTCCGGAAACATGCTTAAAGGAATAAGCGATCTATATCAGGCGTAGTATACGTAGTATTGTGCATGTCGATCCAGTATCGGACTGTCACGTGCTAGGCCTGGGGCTGGAATTATGTCTGCCCCGTACGAAGCATATGTCGGATGTGTGGTAACTAGTCTCTATAATCAGATATATATGACCTAGTCATAATATCCCGATAGCTGCAGCATTTAAGAGCACCAGTCCTGTATCCTACGTGACATCATCTCCACTATGACTGGAGTGATACTTCCGTCTTGACATCACACCCAATACACTACGATTCTCAATATACCCAACAGAGGCGTACACAGAACCGGTTAAAGCCCTGGACGACCAAAACCAAAGTATATTGATTGTCGCAAGTATTAGCAGGGCAAGTCTCAGGTTAATACCAAATACACCTACCCTGATGTCGGACTTCCATAGACACATAGTCATACTACCAATGGAATTCCGAAGGGGTCTATCCAGAGCGAAGCTGTTTTTCCGTACCATCGGTAAAACACAACCTCATATTACACTTGCATGAGTATCCTATACCCAAATATATGAGAACTATGTCGTTATGCCCTCACAACGCGCACAAGTGCAATACTTGTCTTTTACGTATTTATCGATGTCCAATCTCGGTAATACTCTGACTAGGGATATTTAATGATTTATCCTTCGTGGACTGATACTGTCTCATATCATTCTCAATCCAGGAACAAATCATAAGGATCTCCTATCATTTATACATCTAGGTGATCTAATCACAAATGATAAGAGCGTAATCTCTTTTGTCACATAGTTAATTTGTACAACAACACCATGATCTGTACAAATAGTGACGCTATGGGTTATAACTGTCCAACAATTATTCCGCAACTTCCTCGAATTATATTCGCACTTATTTCTTGCTTTGTATTCGATCCCCGGGACTTAGAAACTCCAACAACTCTAGTGCCAATCAACTGTATCATATACATATCTCAATGTATATCACATACCCATGGCTCTCAAGAGCTCACATAGCACTCAAGAGGTAGGCAACAGGAAGTAGGTTCGCTATAATAAATTGAGTTTGTCCAACACACCCACTTGTTTCCCTTAGCCAGCCTCATTCATATATTGTATAACCTAAGTTATACATCAATATGACTCAGATGCGACATCTATATTGTGCTACAGCTACTAAGTTGTCTATATATTTAGAGATCAAATCCAAATATTATGAGACAGCCACAAACACAACACTAATATCAAAACTTCTAATCTATAAGGTCACTATGCAACTTCAAAAGTCAATACTTCATACAACTAATTCTACTAATATAGTAGAATCAACCGTGACAATCCCACTGTATCTTTTCTAACTCTATATGACTTCGACTGTCTAACGTCATAATTAGACTCAAAACTAATCTGACATTAATGGTTGTAGACAATATTCTCCATGAATAAGAAACTCGTTCTTAATATATCCAAGATATCAAAGATCATATTTCAAGAATCATCCTATGGTCTACATCGTATCAAAAAAACTAGTAATAATTACGATTAAATTGATATCTTTAATCGTATATAATATAGTATACATTATGCTATCATCCTATGATACATAAGATTAATTAGACATTCTAATCAATTTCTTTTTCGATAAAGGAATTATCCTTTATGAAAGATAACTACTATATACAAGAGACACACTAACTGTCACAAAGATAGTCTTGTTGTGTCTTTTGTTAGATCATATCTATTACACGACTAATGGGAGTATCTCACAAGTCTTTTATTTTATATTGTATAAGAAACTTTATATAAAATATAACAGAGACTACTCCAACTGATTTCACGGAGAAAAGAAGACTTAGATAAATCTTTTACCTCACAAACATCACATTATTACATTAATAATTATAATGCCGTTAGGATATACAATACTAGAAAGAAATTTGTACGCACCCTACTATCAAATATGTATTCTCTATACTTTGATAAAATCAGACAATCCGACTAATATCAAAATTACAGAACACGAATTTTCGAAAAGCTCATCTGAGTCTACAATAGGCTCTATAAGCTTGTATATCAAATTTTTATCTTAGCAGAATACAAACTCCAGGGCCATTCTAGAACGAACTCTTCAAACAAAGAAATCACAATGGATCTATTCTTCGAAGAAACCATTCAGGAACACCACTTTATATTCCTAGCTAAAATATAGATTTTAATATCAACATTAACCAACAGATCCTCAATTGTTCAATTAGTGCTACTAGAGATAAGTTTTCTTAGAATCTACAATAGATTACTGAGTATAACATTTCTCATTGTCATACTATAAAGTTCAAACCTTTATTAAGCTCACTTTACTTTTACTGCGCAAATAATTTGCACATTTTATAAACGATTCATAATGAAAGCTCAATCAAGTTCCAAACTTGATTTTAGTAATCTACGAACAATCTTAGATCTGTGGTTCCATGCTAACTTCCGAAATCGATATCAAATATTGCTCCCACTATAAGTTATAGGATAATTTTTCTACAATAAGAAAATAATAGAACCATTAAGTATCAAATACTTAGCAAATGATTTTGACATCCTATTAGACTTATATGGAAGCTTTCTAAGGGTCTTTCATCTTATTAATTATGTAGTTTCATTTATAGTTTATCATTCTTCATATTTAACTTCAATAAGTCAAGTCTTTTCTACAATAGTTAACATCTAATGTTACACACCAAGTAATAAAATAATTTTATTACTCGAGATCGTAGAAAATATATTCTATCAAATATAATATAATATTCTATTAAATAGAATAAATGATAAAATTTTTCTTGTACCTCTGAGGTGCAAATACTTTTCAATTATATAACCATTTTATAAATGAAAGATTCAAATCTCAAAGTTTTCAAGATTCGAATTTTCTACCTATACATATCATATAAGTTACTGTATAAACTAATGGAACCTTAATTAAAAGGATAAATTAGTGTAATTAGAGCATATTCCCAAGAGTATTGAAACTAATTCGCTAACACTCAATAACAAACGAATCAAATCACATAAGATTGGATTTCTCTCACTAACTAATTATATCACGATGGAATTGTAGAAGAATAATAGTGAGTAAGAATCATATTCATTGAATAACTTTTGAACTAATTGCCATAAATTAATATGTTTGATCATATCAAACATCTTTGAACAATTCAAAGAATCATGATGAATTTTTAAAAAGATATAGTTTTCAAAACTTCAGATTGAATATCTTTGAACCAGTCAAAATATTCTCTCCGTGTTTCGTCGGAACTGAATGAAAGTTCTCGAACCTTTCAAGATGTTCAATAAGTGTTCTTTCAGAAATAAGTAACTAAGTCATGGAAATTTATTAACTAAGTTACAAAGTAAAGAAAACTATCTAAGACAATTTATAATTCATTAAACTACATACATCCAATGTATTAATTTAATAAATCATGTGGTCCAATGACGATCATTGGTTAAATAAGATTTAATCACTTCCAAATACAATATTCATTAAATTGTTAAGGATATATGATGTGATCTCATATTAGACCATCCTTTACCATACAGAATAAGCATCTAATGTTTATGTGAATCTCATAAAGCAATGTTATAAGTTATTTACTTAACCGAATATTTTTCTTAATGGTTATCTCTTCGTTAATGACACTGCTAGTCGTATTAAAATATGTAACAACTATTTATAAAGAACAAGTAACTATCAAATAGTCACAAATTCTGATATCAAATATCAAAATAATCATTAAATAATATTTTAAATAACTAGACGGGAGATCTGGTATCCAATACCCATTGTTGTTGTATTGTGAGAATCAATATTCTCTACACAACTACACATATCTCTTTTCTTTAGCTTTATCATTTACCTTATACTATTCACAACAATTGCAAATAATTAATTAGCAAACTATGTCAGATACATTACCTCTAAAGGTCACTAAAGGCAAGAAATGTCATTATCAGATAAACAAATACCTAATGGGGTTTCCTTAATGCTAGTAAAAACTCTCGAGACATGAACTAATTCATGTCAATTCTTACTGCAAAAGAAACTATTCTCTCTATATTTTTATATCATAAAACGATATCTATTTAGATTACCTAATATGACTTAGTAACTAAGTCACTAACCATCTTGATTTCAAAGAAAATTGGAATAACAATTCCCGATGGTTTTGTCTAATCTAACAATATCCAGGCCTACTCTCAATCTAGAACTTATTCTAGAAATTTGCAACCATAAGGAAAGTCAGAAAACATATATATAAAATATGCATGCAATGGATTAAAAGTTCAATTCTATATACAATAGAATAAAGGAAATATAAGCGCCAATTTTTATAATATTACACATTGCCTTAGTTATGGATTTTTAACCTAGTAGTGTCTTCCACTACTTTACATAATACTGTAATCCCCAACAGAAAACGAGAATCCAATAAGTAAATTAAATTCCATAGTGAGAAGTGGACCCCATGAATATATTTCGACTTACGGCTTTGACATATTCTTGCTTACGTATATTCACTGGTAGACAACTCATTGTCAATCACACTTACTATGACTCCTGATTTTGGTCCTGACCGTTTCTTGTTATGAAAACTTTGGCACGTTCACAAGGAGGCATATCAAGGCTTCACTTGTCAGTGAAAAACTCAAGCTACCGATGTAGTTCTGATAGCTTTGTCACGTTCAGGATTTCCACTTTCACTTGAATTTGTCTCTTATCATATAAGTTCTACCGGTGTAAATGAACTACAATCAGTCATAATTGCACAGCTTTAGCACGATACAACTATAGCATCAAGAAATTATTTACATCCGTACTGACAAGGCATACCAAGAAATAAATATTTCTAATACTAGTTACTTTAATGCCTTATTTAAGTGGGGATATTCTAAAGAAGGTTTTACTCTACATCAAATGCAGAATTTAATCTTGATCAATTCCTCAATCAGTTTAATTTTACCTGGGAAAACATAACTTAATTTAACTATTAAATCTACGTTATGGTTTCCATTAATGTAAAACCGAAAAGTTAGGAAACATCTAAATTACATGCATGTGAAAATATCAAAATTGGATTATATATCATAAATCAAGCATGAAAAATATAATGGATGAAGGATTAGACCTGCTCTGATACTAATTTTTGTTAGGGCTTTAGCGCGGGAGCATCGGAAATGCATGGTTCGGCGAAATCGTAACTTTTAAATTATTAAAGTTATCAAATAAATTATTCAATATTTGATATGAAAAATTCATTCATATTTCACCTAAACATATTTATTCGATATCAAATAATGACATAGAAATATCACGAAACGTTTATGAAAATATTTTTTCTGTAAAATAGCATAAAACACATTTTTATCCGAACCGACCAACCAACACACATGGGGGATGCCCAGGTCAGCTCCAATATTTATGGGCTGCCCAAACAGTGACCAATTCACTGTTTGGACAGCAGACACCCGGTAAGCCCTAAACTCACCCAATAACACCGTTTTCACCGTTTTCACCGTTTTCAACTCCGAAATAATTTCCGCAATTGTTTCAATGCCTAAAACACATCCAATACATTTATACAACATACTTTTCATCACCAAAATCACAGAAATTTTAGATTTGATTTGGTAATTAAAAATATTATTTTTCATGCTTTAAATCTAATTTTCTCAACATTAATCATATTAATAATCACACCAACCAAAGTCACCACAAATGATGAACTCAATAGCAATTCTAGGATTTACAAGAGTGGTCGTAACACTCTAGAGTTGTAACAAGTCATCAAATGATAAAATTGAACTAATATTACAATAATATTATCCAATCCAACTTCACACATGTATCTAGCCTCCAAATTCATCCTCCAAATCAAAAAGCCCCAAAATATAAGAAAAGAAGAAACTCTAGAACTATTCTAGATGTTCAAGAACATGAAACAAGTTTCCTAAGTTTAAGATTATTGAAGATTACCTTAAAATCTCCTAATTTCCTTAAACTTCCTTCTTGATTTCTTCACTTTCTTCCCTTGTTTCTCCAAACAAAATTTGAGAGCTTTTCTACTCTAGAGGTTCGGCCATGGAGTCTTAATAATAAGAAAATAAAGTTTTCTAATTTTTTTTTAAAAAAAAACAAAGGATCGACCGACTTAGGAAGGGTAAAATGGTCATTGGGTCACTTTAATCAAATTAAATAATAATAAGCTTTAAGTTAACAAATCCAATTTGTATACTTCAAGCTTAAAAGAATCATGCCACATGTAACCAATAATAAATAAACATATTGCATAACAATTATGTAATTTTGATATAAATTAATTATCTAGATATTAAACATTTAAACACCTAAATAATTAATTAATACGATTATTATTATATATGTATTTTTATTTTCATTAAATAACAAATACATATATTAATGACATGTGTCAAAGTCTCATTTTACAATTATTTAATATGTATCAAATCAAATTTTGTATCAAATACAAATACATATTAATTATTAATTAACTAAAATGCCTCTAATGCATGTCTTTTCGTTCAACCATTTAAACGATTCAAATTAACTCATTTAATTCGGTGAAGTATTTTGAATAATCTATATTATTCATAACGCATTGCCTAAGTACTCAACGAGTACACTTCATATTGTGGGACTCTCTAAGTTGAGGTTTATCTATCACGGAATCCAATTTTGTGTCCATAATCCACCAACTAATGAATTATGACGACCACATATAATCTCGCTAAACTATGCAAGTCGAGGTAATGACATATGTATCATCCCTCCGTCACAGACTATCAATATTATACCAGAGATATAGATAAGAACGTCAAATCCTAAGGTATAATATAGTCGACTTTTAAATTTACGATCTCTAAATAATACTCGGAACTCACTTCCGAAATATACCATGACCATGGATTTACTAGATCACAAATACGTACATGATACATATGCCTTGTACACAGGGTTGATGGATTCTATCTGATACTCACAAGATATCATGAGCATTAGTCTACACCCAACGAACAGGCGGAGGTCTGATATAAATAGATCGGTGACGTGACTACCATCAAAGTGTGGAGTGTTAGGGTTAACACAGCGGAAGAGCGCGGTGGAGGGCGAAAATTTTTTTTAAACATTTTAAAATTTTCCAAAGCGAATTAATTAATATCAAATATTTATAATTCACTCAAATAAATTTAAAAATATTTTTTATTAACATTTAATAATATAATATATTTAGTTTCGCATGTTTGTTAGAGGATTTGGTGTCATATTTTGTGTCGTGTTTGGTGTCATGTTTAATGTCATGTTTAGTGGAGAATTTGGTCGAGGTAAAATTTTACCTATAAATTTCAAGTCATTTCATTTGTAAATTTCATAATTTCCTTGGTTTGTTGATAAGGAATTAAGGATTGTATATTGTGTGTTTTATTTAGTATTTTTGTAATGTATTTTTATTTTTGTTTTTAGTGATAATAGTCTGTGTATGTTTACTTTCTTTTATGTTTAGTAGCTAATTTTCGCTGGGGGAAGGGTGAAACCTTTAATATGATAAGGTAGATTAATCTCTCTCAATTTATAATATGGAAATTATAAATTAGTAATAGATTAAAGTTGATACCGCCTTAATTGCTGATTTTATTTATTTGAAATAATGTGACACCGCCTATATGGTTTAGTCTTTAGGTGACAGATGATTACCGCCTATATGGTTGGTTAATGGATAAATAATAACACCGCCTTTATGGCTAGTTTGACTTAATTGGGTAACATTGATAATTTCTATAATATAATAAAATGAGATTTCTACATTTGAAATATTAAAGGTGGATCCTCTAATCCTAGTATTTATTTTTATTTTATGGAAGTGACGAAGCACAATATTCACGAGTTTTATAATTGATTTAATTATTTTATGGGTAATGCTTTGGATTATTTATTGAATCTTAAGCTTAATGCTTCTTGTTGCTTGATCACCAATAAGATTGATGTGGTAAACTTAAAAGGAACTTGAAAAAAGATTTTAGGTTTCAACCTTAGATTCAATAGCTTACGATCTCCCTTAAGGATAGATAACCCTTAATAGATTTCCTTCCAGGATAGACATATACCTATTTGGCGGGGGTAGCCATAATTGGAACTTGAATTTAATAAATTCAAGTAACTTGGTTAACATAGACATATGAGTAATTAGGTTATACTGGATGTTTGCATCTGACCATCGGAAGATGCTTTTGTATATTTTCATGTTCCAGGTTAGCAAACTGATATATCATACATATATAAGAGAATCAATTCATCATTAAAATAATATTGTGTGGAATCACAACCCTAGATATTTGTGTCTTTTATTTATTTTCCTTAATATTTTCTTTTGTGTATTATTTATTTATTTAGCAAATCCATATTCAACCAATAAATCAAACAATCATTCCCTTCTTCCTTTAATTAGATACTTGTAAAACACTACTTGAGCGATACGTGCGTTTGAGTTAAGTGTGTGATTTCACCGACCATTCTCGAAAGCCAAGTAAGTAACCCATGCGACGAAAACTTGAATTGGTGAATCCATGATTTAAAACACACACACAACATATATATGATTAACATGTTAGGATAAAAAGAGGACAGTTAAAAGGTGATTTTAAGTACGGGGTACAAGATTACGTATAATTAAGTTTATCGATCGCCATATGCATGAATTTTTATTAATGCTTTATATGAAATGGAATGTTTGATGAGCATAATATCTATGTGTATCTATGGATGTACGTAAGGGTATGAACTTATAAAGATATGAATACGTGTAAGTAAATAAATATATAACTGTATAAGCATATGAACATATATTTGTATATGCGTATGAGGTTACAATTTTTATAGGTTGGGTATATGGAATCGACAAATTGAGTAAACCATGATTTCTGATGTAGTATTAGCTTATGTATGAATAAGGTATATGAATAAGTTGTTATTGTTTTATACATGCGCTTTATTTGTATAGAGATTGAAGTGGTTAAGCATGATAAGGAATGAGTATAATCTAAATACATTTTGAATGAATATGTTTAATTAATAAGTTCTATATTAAAAGTTAACAGATCGAAAATGTGAAACTAAGTACATTTAATCGGTAAATGAAAGATATTAGAACTGTTAAAGTTATGACATTTGTATTCGTATTAATATTTATATCGTAGATTTGAAACAAATGTAAGTATGAATGTGAGTATTTAAATGATGTCTTAGAGTGATTTTCATGTATGTGCTTGTATTTGAGAAGTCGTGCGAAGAGTTTGTGTTACATGATATATATGTGTGTGTGTGTTTGTTTAATTAGATGATGTTTTCCTGATATAATAGTCGGGCTGGATAGGAATTCCGTTCGGACGCAATTCATCTCATACATATTCTAAAGTAGATAATGAGTCTCGTAGAGCATTGTATGTGTGAGCCAACTCATATAAATATGTTATCTTGATTGTGTATTTATGGATGCCTTGACTGTTGTGTATGCTTCGTTGACAATTACACGGTGATTGCATGTATAGCTGATTATATATGTGTATGATAGATTTTGTGATATGTTGATTGCATGTATAGCTGATTATATGTGTGTATGATAGATTTTGTGATATGTATGGACTATGGATGTTTATGTGAAATGAATGAATGACTTGAAAATCGGTGTGAATAGAAGATATTATAAATGTGTATGTTAAGTTTGTTATAGTATGTACGTATATTGTAAAATATAATCGAATGTGGTTGTAAACTTCTGATGTTTGTTATGTCTTCAAATAAGAATTCTGGAATTGGATGTACATTAATATAAGAGAAGTGCACTGATATAAGTGAATGCATATGAGTCATAAATGTTAAGTTATCATAAGGTTACCGTAATTAAAGAAAGTTAAAGGAGGTTTGTTTTGGTATTGAAGATAGTTGTAATCAAATAGAACAAAGTTTGTTTAGTTTATCGAATTGATGATATTTCAAATATGTGCATTCATAATAAATTTTAAGAATGTGACTTCATGTTTCTTGTGAAATGACATATTCTGCGATATTCGTACTGATGTTTTGTTTGCTTCTGAATATTATATTGACAACATGTAAATATATAAATATGAAATTTTGACATGGGTAAAGTATAAAGGATAATAGAAAAATGATAATTCTAAAACTCGTAATAACTTGAAAATTCTGAAAAACTTCAAATGTGATTGACTTGTATATTTTTTGTAGTACTAGCATGGTTACTTACTGAGTTTTTATAACTCACACTAAACCAGTTTACTAATTTTACAAGTTGGCTATCAGATGGGTCAGCCACTTTAACTTCGAAGTCATGCTCGAGACGTGGATCACCCAAGCGGCAGCCACCCTCGCAAGTGGCGTGAGAGAATTTTTAGAAGCTTAGGATGTTTGATTAATATTTTGGTTGTTGTGCTGAGTATGCTGTTTGTAATAAGTAAATGTTTTGATTGCTTATGATGTTGTGGGCACAGAGCCCTTGAGTGTCAATAGATGATGTGTGCACAGAGTCCTTGAGTGTTGATATATGAGGTGGGCATAGAGCCCTTTAGTGTTTATTTTGATTTTTTTTTTTTTTTTTTTTTTTTTGTGGACATGAGGTCCTTTTGTATGTTGGATATTTTTTTAAAGTTTCATTTGATGCTAGAGTTTGAACCGGGTTGTCCAGTTTTAGGATACACGATGTCTAATTTTCTATAAATTTAGAGGCTTATGGAGATAGGTTAATTATGTTTCCATAGATTAAGGGTTTTGGCTTTTCTTCAACCATTGAAAGAGTTCAATAAAAGAAGAAATTTGTGGCTTTTGATTTATTTTTATTCTACATTAAATTAGAAGCATGGATGCATTATTTAGGAGTCGAAACAAAGGCTTATAAGGCGATTAAGGTAATTTCTTTTTCATTTATCGTGTAAATTGTTTACAATTAGCTCCTAATTAAATATACGATATCCATGGTTGTTTGATGAGTTTTGGATGATAGAAACTAAATTAGAAGCATTAGAATGCATGTGTAATATACTTAGGCCTAATAAGGTTGTTAGATACTAAATTGTCATTTTAGATTTACTTGAACCACTCTTAGGTGACCTGTAATTATTCTTGAGTTGCTTTATGATAGTTGATTATCTATTGGTTGTGAAATATTTGGATTTGCATGAATTTTGAATTAATTTGGGCAAAAATATGATTAATTGTGAAATTAATTCAAAAATATTGATTTGGTGAAATTTAGGAGTTGTGGATGAAATTGGAGCATAGAAAAAATTCCTGGAATTTTTAGAATTATTCCGAACGCGTTTTGGGAATTTTTGAATTATGAAGCATTAGGGGCAAATTCATAATTTTGTGAAATATGGGTTTTTGCCCTTTGCTACAGTACTCAGAGATTTGTAGCAGAGTATATAGTGTGTAGGAATATTTTTGAACTTTTCGGAATTGTTCTGGGAATTTTCTACATGAGGGGGAAATGGTAATTTTCTAAATTACAATATTTAGCTACTGCTACAGTACCTCGATTACTGTACCAGTGGGCTAATTTGATATCGTGGCTGACTCGATTGTCCAGTCATCTTGGTAAGTCAGTTCGGCGATCCGATAAGAGGTTATCATGTAACTGTGAGAAAGTATTTTTGGAAATTTTGCCCCAAGTTTTTATGTGTAATCACACTCTTACATTAGATATTAATGTGTGTTATTGGTGAAATATGGATTAATTAGGTGCATTTGATGCTGATTTATTTATCTGGTTTTAAAATATTTTAAAAGTCGATTTCACCCGACAACGTTCTTCCGTACTTTTTGTCCCAACAAAATGTACCATATTGGATATGTCGTACATAACCGAGGTGTTTTAATACCACTTACCCCTACTATTTTTATATTATCCCATTACCCCCCTAATCTCAAAAAAACAAGTATTCTTTACCATTTAATCCTTAACTACTATTATATTATCATGATAAATTATAATAGTATTTACTGGAGGAGTTGAGCTTTCATGGTTTACTTTTTCTCATTTTTTTCTTTTAGTTCTAAATTCTGATATAGATGCTTTTGGTTATCGAGGGGAGAAATCGAACAAAGAAGAGAAAAGTTGAATGTGCGAAATTTTGAAGGATACATTTATGATTGTGAGGTTAATTATGGCAATTGCAACAACTAATTTACTAACAAATATTATAATTTGGTCTTTTCTTTATAAATTCATCATTTCTAAACTTTAATGCGGACCTTCTTCATTTATTTAAAAAGTAACTTAAAAATAAAAAAATAAATTAAAACTGCAGTTATATATGTAACAGAATTTTGTCTTATAACAATTTGTTGTATTAAAAAAATTTGGCAATTAATATTTTAAAACATGTGATGTTTTAACCTTAGAATTACTGAAACTTATATATGGAAGTTACATGAATTATATAAGTTTTACATACTTCTTTTAGCATATTAATTTTTATTTACCTCAAGAGGTTTGCTGGGTAGTAAATGACTTATGTTTTAGTTGTCAGGTCTTGGGTTCGAGTCGAGAATGATAAAAATCTATCTGGAACAAGTTAAGCAAACCCCTCCACGTATTCTAAGCCCCAAGAATCGCGAATCTTGTCTTTGTAAGAACAAAATCCTTCCAAGATCAAGTCCAGCCCTTAAGGAACCTTACCTTAAGAACCTTTTTTATTTATTTATTTAGAGAATCTTGAACAGCGATATAGTGCCATAACGCTTGCCACACCTTGATAAACTTTTGTTCGTTGCAACCAAAGAAGAATCCACTCTCTCAAAATAACACAAGTCACTTTGTTTTGTAAAAATTATGTTCTTAATTAATTATCAATTACAATAAATAATGCTCCTTTAAAGAGGTGGCTAACCCTAATTCTACCCAAATATAATAAACCTAGTAAAATAAAATCAATAACACATAAAATATTTTCAAAATTCGTCCATGATCTTTCTAATTTAATTAAACTTCAGCCCAAACTTAAACATCACAAAACCTTAAAAATATGAAACATAAAAATTGTACGGATATATTTCTTCTCTATTTGGACCATGAAGGCTTCTGGATTGGAATTTGAAATAAACTAAAAAGTTGTCTGTCTATGTGTCTTCTTTCCAATGCAATTTGAATCACTAAAATTGGACATCAGATAAGAAAATTACGTCCCAAATACGAAGAATGCACAAATCCCGCCACTACTAATTCACTATTCGAAAATTAAGCCCGAAATTTATCAAGGCAGCTTATGCACGTCCAAAATTCATTTAATTCATGACTTAGAAATAATAAAGCTGTAACGACCGGTAGTTTTTACTACTACCTACAGTAATATCGTCGCGTGAAAAAAAAGGATATGAAAAATAAATTATGGTGGGACCCAAGTATATCCATAAAATAAATTTAGAAATGATCGGTAGACTTCTCGAAGTCCCGGGGTGGGACTGTTTCGTATTTCCTTTGAACCGCTTTAGTATTTCAGGTGTAACGTTTTCATACGATCTCCGAATTTTATGAATTTTAGATGCCGGAAAGCTTAGACCAAGACCTACAACTTTCGCGTTATATATTTTTCCAAATTCGGACCAGAACCAGGTCAAAAACGCAAAAAAGAAAAATTTGGGTGAATAGTGATTTCGGACCAAAGTGTAAGAATCTCAATTTTTCTCAAAGTTTCTACACTCTTCTTTAACTTGCAAAATATCCCATGGATCCACTATATAAAGATGTAACTATTCACTATTACCATAGATTAAAAAATGAATTTGGAAGAGAGAAAGAGAAGAGAAGACAGTGGGAGAGAAATGGGGAAAATAAGAAGAAGAAGAGGGAGAGGAAGAATAAGAGAAGAAAGAAAGAGGAATGAGAGAAAAGAAGAACCAAAAAAGGGAGTAGACACCATTGGAAGCTTGGAAGGTGTAGAAATCAACTATGAAAAAGGTAAAATATTTATGACCCATTTTCTTAAATTAGTAAGTTTAAAGATTTGATGTTTGTGTAATGTTGGGAACTTAGGTAAGATAATAGTTGTATGATTTCTTTTGGTTTTGGGTCTATAAGAAAGTTTGATAAACTTCATATGTTTAGTTAGAATAGAAAATGGGTGAGTTAGTAAAGTGTATTAAAAATGAGATTCTTGATGAATTGATACTAAAGGAATGAAACATGGATTGTGAAATGATGTATGAAAGGTTGGTTTGTAGCTTGGAAGTGTTAGAATGATAGTAAAGAAATGGGTTGTGATGTTCGAAAATTGAGTTTGAAATGTTTGGAAAATTATTTAGTAATATTAATTTGATGAATAAATGGTGAATGATGATGTTAATATAGTAGTTTTAGATGTATAGAATTGGTGATATGCATTGGGTAATGCTTGTAGAGAAAGGGTAGAAGATATGTAGGAAAAATAGATAGTTGCTTATAAAGTATTTGTGGAAATACCCCAATGACTTAAAATATTTATTTAGGTTAAAAATAACACTTAAAGGCATGAATTTAGGTGTTGGAAAATGATGGAGTGAAAGAAGTTTGTTTGGGAAAATTTTGAAGTTATAGCGACGTTTTGCCGCAAATCGATCCACCCGGATGGTACGTATTCTAGCGGCTGTAACTGGGGTTTCGAGCGTTCGTTTTATGAACCGTTAATTTTTAAGTAAACTAGACACATAAGGAAATCACATACTCAAAAATCAGATCTTTTAGACTTAAAATAAAATTGCAGAAAAATTCAGAAGTTGGAGTTAGAGTAGTGGCGAACTGGTCCAGTTTTCTGCTGCGTAAGGTGCGGAAAGTGCCTTATATCTTGAGTTCTAGGAGTCCAAATCGAGATCCGAAAAAAATGTCATAAATTAGACTCATAGAGGAGTATTCTATAAAAATAATTCAGCTCCAGAACTGATCCCCTCTATTTATACCAAATTTTCAAATTCAGGTCACTGTCAGTGACTCTTCTGTTTTGATGTAGGAGTTGTAGATGCGTAAAATGATTTGCGTAAGCACGAAACAAACCTCGTAAAAACTCTATAGGGTGCTTTAACATGTTAAAAACACAGCGGGGGAGATAATTCATGCATTTCACGTTTATTCTTATATATGGGAATATTCTCGTTGTAGTAGCTAACGAATTTATTCTTATTCATATATTTAGATCGGCCTCCAGATTCTCTGTGGCCTTCCACCCCGTGAAGGGACTCATCTCAGCCGTATACTGTGAGTGGACACTTTTTCTTTCATCTGATTTTATTTCACATTTTCGTACAGACTTATATTTTTATGTTTTATGGCGTTAGAAACCTTTCTTTAAGTTACGATGATATTTAATTATACTTTGAGAAAGAAAATACTTTTCGAGAAATAGTGTTACAGCTTTATGATTTACAGTATAGATTTCATATTTTCCGGGGCATGAGGTAAAACCTCACCCCCAGTATGTAACTATTACAGTTGGAATTGACGGATACAGAGAACATGTGCAGATGTAGGGCCAGGATGGCGGCTTATGATCGTGTACCTAGTCCCTATTGGTGGCTACACTACCAGTTGAGCTGTTGTCCTGGGTGTAGAGCTCTACGTTGCTAGTTGAGATGTTGTCCTGGATGTAGGGCACCACCAGCCTTAGAGATGCCGCAGTTGAGCTGTTGTCCTGGGCATCGAGTACAATCAGTTTTCAGATATGTCGCAGTTGAGTTGTTGTCTTGGGCATCAAGTATTTTCAGTTTTTAGTTTTCAGATCTTCAGCATAAAGTTTTCAGATTTTCAGGATTCAGATTTCAGAAATCAGATTTTTAGAAAAGAGTTTTCAAAAACCATTATTTTAAAAATAGTTTTTAGAAAGATGAAGATTTCAGAATCAGAGTTTCCATAAAAAATATTTTGAAAATATGATTTTAACCTTAAAGACTTCTACTTCAGTTTTCAGTTCTTGTCCGCTCACTTAGATCGTATAGCGATCTAACTCCCCACTAGTGTTTACTTGTTTTGTAGGGATTCCATGAGGATAAGCTCGGGAGGACGGATACTGATGCAGTCACCAGGGTTGGAGTCCACCAGTACAGAGTCACGAAGCATAAGAGTCCAGTTCAAAGTCAGAGTATTTGTATACATTAGCACTGTGATAGTCAGTATAAGTGTCTAATAAAGTATTATTAAAAAAAAAAGAAGCATTTATGAGTATTAAAAGTATTTATGTTGATTGAGTTGAGTTCTATATGCACTACATTGCATTAGAATAGTTTATAGAACAATCATGAAGTCAGAGGCTTATGGGGTTAGTACAGCTATCCTCTGTCAGTAACATCTCCCAGATCGGGGATGTTACAAAAGCCTTCATATAAAGTTTTATGCATGGACCATGTTGGGTTTCTAGGTTTAGTCCCAAGATCAAATCAAGCATAAAATGTGAATGAATAACAAAGAAGAGTGGTGGAAACACACTTACATTGATCGATTTATGGATGCGTCAAACAACATAACAATTGCTCTAAGAACCTCCAAGAATTCGGCCAAGATGGGAAGTTCCAAGCTCCAAGCTTTTGTGGATTCCAAGCTCTCAAGTTGGTTTCCCTAACACCTTGTATCCCTTTGATGAGTGCTAGCCCTTAGAAAAAATTGCCACAATTTTTTCACTTCCTTTTCTTCAATTTTTGGTCAAGTGAAGAAAGAAAATTGGAGAGTAAAATTGCTTCTAGTTTCGGCAATGGTGAGAGAGTGATAAACTTGTGTGTTTGTTTCAAAAACAATAATAATAATCATATACCAAAAGTGAATTTGGTATTAGTCATTCAAAGCTTTGACTTGGAGTGTATACAAAGTTTCCAACAACTCCACCTAAACACATCAACCAAAAGCAACTAAAGGTGACATGTGATGTGATGGTTGATATGACATGTGGACCCCACTCGATTCCAAATGCCAGTGGGCCCGTAAAAACTCCCGGGCTCGGGTTCGCTAATTCCAAATTAACGAACTTCCGTCGCGACGTAATTAAATCGAATTTAATTAAATAATTATACCTAGTAAAATTACTATTCACATCGCTTACAAATTAATTCTAAATTAACTCGTTTGCCCGAATTAAAATCTAATTTTAATTCCGCGTCACAATCTAATTTCGTTTAATATATCAAATATATTATTTTATCGATTAATTCCAAATTAATGTTTCTCTCTCTTCAAATAATACTTTATCCAAGATAAAGTTTCTCTGCAATTAATCCCAGATTAATTAAGCTCGAATCATACGTCATCAGTGAATCTTCGGGAAGCGACCCAATAGATCCATGGATATATTGGCAGTAAATCTGGTCATTGGACTATCCGAACACGTACGTACCTAGTACTACGTTTTTACCGATTTACGAGACAAGGTTGGCTTCTAGTAAAGCACCATGCCTACCCAATTCTCCAGAAATATTCTTAATGGAATATACGATCTATATCAGGCGTAGTGTACCTTAGTATTGTGTATTGCGATCCAGTATCGGATATTCACGTGTAAGGCCCGGGGCTGGAATAGTGTCTGCCCCGTACGAAGCACATATCCGATATCAAGCAACTAGTCTCTTTGAATCAGATAATCCTGACCTTGTCATATTATCCTGATGGTTGCAACACAATAGAGAACCAGTTCTGAATCCCAGCGTGATCATTATCTCCATATGTCTGAAGTGATACTTCCGTCTTGACATCACATCCAATACACTACGATTCTCAATAAACCCAGAAGAGGCGTACACATAACCTGTTAAAATCCTGGACGACCAAAACCAAAGCATATCGATTGTCGCAAGTACTAGCGATACAAGTCTCAGGTTAAGACCAAATACACCTACCCTGATGCGGACTCCCATAGACACATATACATACTACCAATGGGATTCCACGGGGTCTATCCAGAGCGAAGCTGTTTTCCGTACCATCGGTAAAACACAACCTTCTATCGCACTTACATAAGTATCCAATACTTAAATATATGAGAACTATGCCGGTATACCCTCACAATGCGCAAAAGTACAATACTAGTCTATTCCATATTATCGATGTCCATTCTCGATAATACTACGACTAGGGATGTTAAATGATTAAACCTTTATGGATTGATACTGTCTCATATCATCTCAATCCGGAACTAATCATAAGGACTTCTACTATTTGTATATCAAAGTAAATAAATACAAAACGGTAAAAGGTAATTTCATTACTACATAGTTAATTTTGTACAAGAACACAATGTCTTTTATAAACAGTGACGTTATGGGTCATAACTGTCCAACAATCTCCTAATTGGGCTATAGACTTTTGCTGAGGAATAGCTTTCGTCAGCGGATCTGCCATGTTGTCATCTTATGCGACCTTCTCGATCTTCACATCGCCACGATGTATGATCTCACGAATCAGATGGAAACGTCGAATAATATGCTTGGATCGTTGATGAGACCGGGGTTTCTTAGCCTGCGCCATAGCCCCGTTATTGTCACAATACAATGGAACAGGCTCAGCTGCTAACGGAACTACTCCTAATCCAATTAGGAATTTTAGGATCCAAACTGCCTCTTTTGCTGCTTCAGCTGCATCAATATACTCCGCTTCTGTTGTTGAATTGGCAACAGTCTCTTGCTTGGAAGATTTCCAGCTTACTGCTCTGTTATTCAAACAAAATATGTACCCGGATTGCGACTTGCAATCGTCTTTTTCGGTTTGGAAACTTGCATCGGTATACCCAGTTACCTCAAGTTCTCCATCTCCATAGATTAAGAAAGCATCCTTAGTTCGTTTAAGATACTTAAGGATATTCTTAACTGCCATCCAGTGACCTTCACCGGAATTGGCCTGATATCGACTACATATGCTCAAAGTATATGAGACATCAGGTCGCGTACATATCATCGATCCGACTACCGAGGTGAACGGTATCCGACTCATGTTGTCTCTCTCATCTTGAGTTTTAGGACACATGTCCTTAGATAGATAGACTCCATTTGACACTGGCAACAGTCTCCTCTTGGACTGATCCATGTTGAATCTCTTCAACACTTTGTCAATGTACGTACTCTGGGAGAGTCCAAACGGCTATCTAGATCTATCCCGGTAGATCTTTATTCCCAAAATAAAGGCTGCTTCTCCCAGATCTTTCATGGAGAATTTCAATGGAAGCCAAGCTTTCACCGACATTAAGATGGGAATGTCATTGCCAATAAGTAATACATCATCAACATAAAGGACAATAAAAGTCAGTGCTCTCCTACTAACCTTCTTATTTACACAAGGGTCATCTTCGTTTTGAATGAAATCATATTCTTTTATGATCTCATCAAAACGCTGGTTCCAAGACCGCGACTCTTGCTTCAGTCCATAAATGGACCGATTTAACTTACAAACCTTATTTGCAAGTCTAGGCACGATAAAACCGTCAGGCTGTTGCATGTAAACATCCTCCAAAAGGTTTCCGTTAAGGAAAGTGGTTTTAACGTCCATCTGTCATATCTCGTAATCAAAATATGCAACAATAGCAAGCATTATCCGAATGGATTTAATCATGGCAACGGGTGAGAAAGTTTCGTCGTAATCGATACCATGTCGTTGACGATACCCCTTCGCTACAATCCTAGCTTTGTACATTTGTACGTTGCCATCCATGTCAGTATTCTTCTTGAAGACCCATTTGCAACTAATAGGCTTTATGCCTTCTGGTGCATCAACCATTGTCCAAACTTGGTTGGTGTACATGGAATCCATTTCGGACTTTATGACTTTTTACCATAAAGCGGAATCGATATCTTGTATCGCTTCCTCATATATAGCTGGTTCGTTATCCTCAATAAGATTAATATTTACATGAGGCGAGATCAGAAACCCATACCTCTCAGGTTGTTTTTTGACTCTCTCCGACCTACGCGATCCTTATGTAATAGAAGATTGTGGTACAATCTCATCCCGGATGGACTGTTCTTGTTCCGTTGAGGATTCTATGCCAAGAACAGTATCACTTCAATTTTCATCGAGTTCTACCTTCCTCCCACTAACCACTGTATTTAGGAATTCCTTCTCAATGAAAACCGCATGTAGAGCAACAAATATTTTATTCTCTCGTGGGTGATAGAAGTAATATCCTTTGGTTTCCCTAGAATATCCTACGAATAGGCATTTATCCAATTTGGGCTCAAGTTTGGTATCTTCCAAACGTTTGACATATGCCCAGCATCCCCAAAACTTCAGGAATGAGAAACCCGGTTTCTTTCCTGTCCATATCTCATACGGAGTCTGTTTAACAGACTTTGACGGAACCTTATTCAATATAAGAATTGCACTATTTAATGCATATCCCCAGAAGGAAATAGGTAGCTATGTGCGACTCATCATAGACCTAACCATGTCCAACAAAGTTCGGTTTCTCCGTTCGGACACACCATTTAATTGCGGTGTTCCAGGAGGCGTCGACTGTGAAAGAATACCATATTCTTTCAAGTAATCTAGAAACTCATTGCTCAAGTATTTGCCACCACGGTCTGACCGTAATGTCTTTATACTCTTGCCGGTCTGTTTTTCAACTTCGTGTCGAAACTCTTTGAATTTCTCAAAAGTTTCAGACTTGTGTCTCATAAGTTACACATAATCATAACGCGATGCATCATCCATAAAGGTTAGGAAGTATTCATATCCACCTCTAGCCTGGCTAGACATGGGCCCACATATGTCACTATGAACAAGGGCTAACAATTCGGTGGCGCGTTCACCTTTACTGCTAAAAGGTGATTAGGCATTTTACCTAATAAGCAAGATTCGCAGATGTCATATGAATTTGGATCAAATCCGTCCAAGTACCCACTCTTCGAAAGTGTGGATATGCGAGTCTTGTTTATGTGTCCCAGACGACAGTGCCACAAATAAGTTTCATCTTTTTACTCATTTTAAGCCTTCTGTTTGTTATATTATATGTTTGAGATTGATTTATATTCAAAATATAAATACTATTATTTGCGATAGCAGTGTAAATTTCTACATCCTTTTTATACATAAAACACCCGGTGTTTCGAAATACAAAAGTATACCCAAATTGGGTTAACATAGATAGAGAAATAATATTCATAGTCAAACTAGGTACATAATAACAGACTGTAAGTTCAAGTACATGCCCCGATGGTAGTTCCAAAATAAAAGTGCCAACGGCCAAAACGGCGACTGGTGCCCCATTTCCGACGCGTAGATCAATCTCCCCTGAGGTAAGTCTCCTACTAATCTGCAGATCATGCACATCAATACATATGTGAGTACCACAACTACAATCAATAATCCAATTTTTAAAACTGGAAGTAGTCATGTTTATTTCAATAATAAACATACTTGAAGACGGTGCCTTGCCCGCTTTAATCTCCTTCTGGAGTGCCTTGTACTCATGGCAGTCACGCTTCCAGTGACCCCGCTTGTCGCACTGGAGGCATACATCCTGAGATTTATCCTTAGGCTTCCCAGAAGCCTTTGACGATTTGGCCTTGCCCTTTCTTTTATGCTTCTTCTTCTTCACACCTCCAGTCGCCTTGGGCCCAGCCCTCGGTGTCTGAGATGTCGAAGTAAAGTGTGCCTCGCGCTTATTATCCTTGAGAAGATCTTTCTTAGCTTCCTTGAGAATTGACAACAACTCTCCAAGAGTATCATCTTGGTTCATCAGGTTATAGTTTATGATGAACCCTCTCCAAGTGTCGGGGAGAGAGACTGCAAGATCAAATCTATGGTAGTCTCAGCCTCTAAGACTATCCTCATCTAAGACAGCTCATCTATGTCAGCAATCATCTGTGCCATATGGGACTCAACAGACATGCCTTCTGACATACGTGAACGGAAGAGCTTCTTTTGTAACTCATATCTTTGTGATCTTCTGTTAGATCGGTGAAGATCGTACAACCTCACCAACATATTATAGGGATCCAAGTCCTTGTTCTGTCGACGGAAATGCTGAGTCATAGCAGCAAGTATAATAGACTGAGCAGTAGAGTTATCATCGCTGTGAGTCTTCCAAAGCTCCAGCTCAAGTAACTGATCAGGTCTTGGCCTGGGCCCAAGAGGTGTCTCTATAGTATATAGCAACCTCTCGAATCCAAGGACTATCCTCAGATTCATTTCCCAATCGAAAAAGTTTGTGCTCTTAAAGATATTTTCGCCCATGATAATGTCACGGACACTGCCCTTTCCCGTCATCTTGATTACGATAGTCCAACTATCTAATCAACGAAATAATTGGTACATAATAAAATAACATAATAATGGGTACAGTCTAACTGTTACAAGAAAAATAACATTATATTAGTCCAACTAATAAAATAATTTTGACGAAATAATTTGAAAGCTCGTAAAGCTAAGTAGCTGAACGAAATTACAAATTCAATACTAGCCTCCCACTATTTTTCGGCGAGCCTCTAATCCTCTGTCGAGTACTCGGGAAACCCAGTGTCCTAGTGGGCTAGGATCCCGTTAAATAACACACAACCTTGACTTTGGCCAACAAGTTGTATGATATTTAACTAGGTAGATCTCGAAGATCAATTGGATCTTATCCAATTCCTAGATCCTGTAGGTGGACATCCAAGTCCGAAACATATATACAATATATATGCCAATATATCCAATATATTTGCCTAACCTTTTCCTCTTAATCAACTAAGCCTTGGCTTTGGCATAACAAGCTTAATGATTCTAGTTAAGCGGAACCCATTGACATGGAAAGCTTCGTAATCAATGTCGATAGATAAGAAATGATATTGACTTTAGCCAGCAAATCACAACTTGGACAAGACACTGATGTGGAACAAAGCCTTCATGATTCAAACACATCCGCAATTGACAAAGGTCTTGACTTTGGCCAACAAACTAATGCCAACTTTGGATCTTGAGTAAGAATCACTCAACGGAAGGAAAACGATCAATATGTTTTGAGGGTTTTTCGCTTAATTTGCAACCAATTAATTATCTTTGTTAGGTCTCATCATACACCCTTAAGCATGCATTCTAAAAGCATAATAAGGCACGAAAAGTAAATTAATAATGATATGCGGATGGATATTTAACAACTTGTTCCTAGAACAAATCACTTCATTTCCTCTCCCCGGCTAGCACTATTCTACTTCTACCCAATTACATAATACAATAATAGAAATCTCATTACATTGAGGGGAATTAGGTGAGAAGAGAATACAAAGAAATAATGAGAGATAAGGCTGGACACACAGGTCCAATTTAATAAATTTCAAATTTACAACAATTTCTAAAATTGTCATTCCCCTTCTAATATCCATCTGATATACGCTATTCATTCAACTCATCCATGTATTTATTCATAGCATGCAATTCAACCAATCTAATCCAATTAATTAGTCTTTGTTAATTATGTGATCATCCAATGTTCAAACAACGATTTGATTTTGCGCTAGTCCAACTCATTTGAGAATAAGTACTTAAAGTACGAATTCTTGAATTATATCGAACTTCTCGTTAAATCTAATTTAATTCGTATTCAATACTAATTCATTTATTTAATTCCAAATTAAATGACTACACTTTTTAATGCACTTTAACGACTTAGATTCCAAATCTAATCTTATCGGGTCTCAAAACCCAACTAACATCCAATGTTCGTTTAATTAAGTCTGATGGGCTTTCAATTGATATTATAAGGCATGAGCTTTGGTCAATATGGGTCAAACCCAATTACCAAGTGCAATTAAGGAATCACCATCATATGCCAAAAAACAATTTCGGCCCATAAGGCCCAATTAAACTTTTAAAGCCCATTTGTCATATTTGGACTTAATAAAATGATTTAGGCCCAATTTGGATCCAATCCAATTAGCCTAAACCAAATTGGCCCAACCAAGCCCATTATGCCCAAATACAACAATTTTAAGCCCAATTCAAAATTAAGCCCAATTAACCAAATTTTAAAATTCCAAATTTTATAATCCAATTAATTAAAGTGTAATACATTAATTAATTACCCAAATTAATATTTCCAAAATATAATTTAACTAATTAATTATGTATTCATTTGTTCAACTTATGTCCAACATTTTTGAATCAAAAATCAAGTCATTACATGCTCTCTTGCTCACGGCATTAGTGGGGAATTTTGTCCGATTTCGTTTTTCAGTCTGATTGAATTTTAAACCAACATTTTCCAATCGTTTCAAGTCATCCACTGATCATCGAAACAAAAAATACCATGAACCTAGGGTAACACACATATTCGGCCAAGCCAAGCCATAGGGCAAAAATTGATCCAATCAAGATTTCATGAAATTGATCCAATACAACATCAATATATCATCATTCAAGCATACTCAATCAATCAATTTTATCAAATCATGCTGTGAAATTGATTTTACCCAAATTTTACCCTAATTCATTTCATGCTCAAATTGGCTCTGATACCATTGTTGGGTTTCTAGGTTTAGTCCCAAGATCAAATCAAGCATAAAATGAGAATGAATAACAAAGAAGAATGGCGGAAACACACTTACATTGATCGGTTTATGGATGCGTCAAACAACAAAATAATTGCTCCAAGAACCTCCAAGAATTCGGCCAAGATGTGAAGTTCCAAGCTCCAAGCTTTTGTGGATTCTAAGCTCTCAAGTTGGTTTCCCTAACACCTTGTATAATCCATTTGATGAGTGCTAGCCCTTAGAAAAAATTGCCATAATTTTTTCACTTCCTTTCCTTTAATTTTTGGTCAAGTGAAGAAAGAAAATTGGAGAGTAAAATTGCTTTTTGTTTCGGCAATGGTGAGAGTGTGATAAGCTTGTGTGTTTGTTTCAAAAACAATAATAATAATCATATACCAAAAGTGAATTTGGTATTAGTCATTCAAAGCTTTGACTTGGAGTCTATACAAAGTTTCCACCAACTCCACCTAAACACATCAACCAAAAATAACTAAATGTGACATGTGATGTGATGGTTGATGTGACATGTGGGCTCCACTAGATTCCAAATACGAGTGGGCCCGCAAGCACTCCCGGGCTCGGGTTCACTAATTCCGAATTAACAAACTGTTAGACAAAATGACCCATAGCGTCACTATTTGCACAGAACATTGTGTTGTTGTAGCAAATTAACTATGTGACAAGGAAATTGCACTCTCATCATTTGTGATTAGATCACCATAGATATATAAATGAAGAGAGGTCCCTATGATTAGTTCCTGGACTGAGAATGATATGAGACAGTATCAGTCCCCGAAGGATTAATCATTAAATATCCCTAGCCGAAGTATTATCGAGACTGGACATCGATAATGCGGAATAGGCTAGTATTGCACTTGTGTGCGTTGTGATGGCACAACGGCATAGTTCTCATATATATAAGTATTGGATACTTATGCAAGTGCGATAGGAGGTCGTGTTTCACCGATGGTACGGGAAACAGCTTCGCTCTGGATAGACCCTTCGGAATCCCATTGGTATTATGACTATGTGTCTATGGGAGGCCGAAATCAAGGTAGGTGTGTATAGTCTTAACCTGAGACTTACATCGCTAATACTTGCGATAATCGGTAGACTTTGGTTTTGGTGGTACAGGGCTTTAACCGGTTCTGCGTACACCACTTCTGGGTTTATCAGAGAGTCGTAGTGTATTGGGTGTGATGTCAAGACGGAAGTATCACTTCAGTCATATTGGAGATGATGTCACGCAGGATACGGTATTAGTGCTCTTAAGTGATGCGCATCCAATCGTGATATTATGACCAGGTCATGAATATCCGATTATAGAGACTAGTTACCAGACATCCGACATGTGCTTCGGACGGGGCAGACACTTATCCAGCCCCAGCCCTAGCACGTGAGTATCCGATACTGGGCCGATACGCACAATACTTTTGTACACTACGCTTGATACAGATCTTAATATTCTTATATGGATATGTCCGGAGAATTGGGTAGACTTGGTGCTTTGCTAGGAGTCGACCTTGTCTCGTAAATTGGTAGAACGTAGTACTTGGTACGTACGTGATTCGGATACACCGACGACCGTATTTACTGCCAACTTATCCGGGGATCTCATGGGTCGCTTCCCGATAATCCACCGATGACGCATAACTCGCACTCTTGAATAATCTGGGATTAAATAGAAGAGAGAGAAAATTAATCTAGGATTAATTACGGAGACATTTTATCTAGGATAAAATATCGTCTAGAGAGAGATAACGATTAATTTGGAATTAATCGGTAAATTAATATATTCGATATATTAAATGAAATTAGATTTCGACGCGGAATTAAAATTAGATTTTAATTCGGGCGAATGAATTAATTTAGAATTAATTCGTTAGCGACGTGAATAGTGAATTCGCTAGGCGTAATCATTTAATTACGACGCGACGGAAAAATCGTTAATTCGGAATTAGCGAACCCGAGCCCGAGTGTGATTGCGAGCGCATTCGTATTTCGAATTCAAATGCGGCACGCAAGTCACATCAAGCGTCAAATCCAACGTCAAGTCATTCATCACATCAAGCGTCAAATCAAACGTCACTTTGAGTGATGTGACATTTGATTGATTGATATTAGTGATTGATTGATTGATAGACTTACATCACATCACCTTTTAAAGTGACATGTGAATAGTTGATGTGAGTTGATGTAATAGTGTTTGGAGGGAAAATCATTTACTTTTTATTTTATTTAATCAATTAAGTAATTGGTTTTGTATTTTTTATTTGAAAAAATATATAAACCTTTTTGGAAAAGGTTTGACCAACCATTACACCATTTTTTCTTCTCTCTCATTTCTCTCCAATTCCTCACGCCCAAAGTGAGAAAAGCTCACTGTTTTGGAAGCCCAAAACCGTGAGCAAGGGAAGCCAAGAGTTGGGTTTTTGTGGCAAAAACCGCAAGTGCTAGCACACTACGAGACTTGCGAAGGTGGTAGGGAGGTTCACCCATGAGCCGGGATCCATCGGATGAAGCTTGGAGCTCTATTTATCATCTCAAAAATCTGTTTTGGAGGGCAGTGGACTGCTGCAGTGGCGCCACCAAGGCAGTGAGCATTTTGGCTTGATTCGTCTTCAAATCGACATAACCGATCGATGTGAGTATTCCGCTACCTCCGTTGGTGTGTTCACATATTGTTTTCATTGCTTGTTTGATCTTGGGACCTAGATAAATTACCAACAATGGCATCAAGAGCTATTGGTTCAAGCATGAAAAACGTAGGGCTTAAAATTGGGTATTTTGTATTCGAGCATGATTTAACGAAATTGGATGATTGAGCTAGCTTAGTATATGTAATATTGAAGATTGATTTGATCAATTTCAAGAAAAAGTGTTTAGAATAATTTTCCCCAAATTATTCCCCTTGGCCGAATGGTATTGTGAATTTTGGATTCTTGGAATTTTTTGTTTTGATTCGTTTGATGAGTTAGAATCATTTAGGTTGATGTTAATTTGAATCGAATTGGATTGGATTTTGAATTGAACATTAATCCCCAAAATTCTCATGTTGGCCGAATTGGACTTATTGCCCTAATGTCTTGGATTTTTGATTTTATGAACATTGGATGTGTATGAAATCATTTAGGATGTTGATTTGATGTCGATTGTGGGTTCGATTGGATTGAAACCAAATCGGACACAAAATCCCTCCCTTGGCCGAGACCTTTAAGCATGTTAATGGGTTTGATTTTTCATTTATGTGTTGGACATGTGATAATGAAAATGACCATGATTAATTATGTAAATTTAGTGTTTTGGAAATGTTGATTTAAGTTATTAATCATGTAATACACTTTGGTAATTAAATTGGGAAAATTGGATTTTTTGAATTTATTATTTGGGCCTAATTTTGGAAATTGGACTTTAATGTTGTATTTGGGCCTATTGGGCTTGATTTATCAAGTTTGGTTTAGGCCAAGTGGATTAGATCCAATTGGGCCCAAAACCTTAACCATAAAGCCCAAATGCGACTAATGAACCTTTAAAGTTCAATTGGGCCTAATGGGCCTAAATTGATTTATGGGCTTATGGGGTAAATCCCGGATTGGACTTTGGTTACCGGTTTGACCCGAGTTGACCAAAAGTCCACGCCTTAAGAAATCAATTAAAAGCCCATTGGACTTTAATTGAATTGACGTTGGACGTTAATCGGTCTTTGAGACGCGTTACGATTAATTTGGAATTTAAATCGTAAAAGGTTTATTAAATAAAAGTGTAATATTTAATTTGGAATTGAATAGTGAATTAGTATTAAATACATGTTATATTGGATTTAGTGATGTAGTTTAATTTAATTCAATTATTCGTACTTTGAGTACTTATTCACAAAACGAGTTTGACTCGAGCAAAATCAAATCGTTGTTTGAACATTGGATGATCACTTAATTATCAGATTAATTAATTTGATTAGATTGATTGATAGCATGCTTATCTGTGTGAATACGTGGTTGTGTTGAATGAATAATGTATATCGGATGGATATTAGATGGGTGGGCAATTTTAGAAATTGTTGTAATAAATTCGATTTATTAAATTGGACCTGCGTGTCCAGCCTTATCACCTTCATTCTCTTTGTATTCTCTTCTCACCTATTCCCCTCTATGTATATGAGGTTTCTTTAGAAGTGTAGTGTAACGGGTAGAAGTAATACTAGTGCTAGCATGAGTGAGAAAGGGAGAGATTTGATCTAGGATCAATATGTAAAGTATCCATCCGCATATCATTATTATTTATTTTCGTACTTGCTTTATTATGTATTTAGAATGCATGTTTAAGGGTGTATGATGATGAGACCTTAACAAAGATAACTAAATTGGTAGCCAATTTGCACGCGAAAATCCCTCATTAATATCAAGCGTTTATTTTCCTTCCATTGAGTGATTTTTGCTCAAGATCCGAGATTGGCAGGGGTTGTTGGCCAAAGTCAAGCCCTTGTCCGTCGAAGATGTGCTTTAATCACGAGGCTTTGTTCCATATCGGTGTCGTGTCCAAGTTGTGGTTTGTTGGCCAAAGTCAAGACCACTTCTTGTCCATAGACATTGATTACGAAGCTTCCATGTCAATGGGTCCGCGCTTGACTAGGATCACTAGATTTGTTGTGCCAAAGCCAAGGCCTAGTTGATTCAGAGGAAAAAAGGTTAGGGTATATATTCGATATATAGGCATATATAGATATATGTTTGGGACTTGGATGTCCACCTACTGGATCTATGAGTTGGATAAGATCCAATTGATCTTCGAGATCTACCTAGTTAATTGTCATACAATTTGTTGGCCAAAGTCAAGATTGTGTGACATTTAATGGGATCCTAGCCCACTAGGAAACACGGTTTCCCGAGTACTCGACAGAGGGTTAGAGGCTCAACGAAAAATAGTGGGAGGCAAGTATTGAATTTGCAACATTCGTTCGAATACTCGCTAAACGCGCTCATCTATATTTTATTCGTCATATTATCAAAAGTATTAGTTGGACTAATATTTTATGTTGTTTTAAAAATATATATATAGTTGGACTATATACACAAACTCATTCGATATATAGTTGATTTTATAATTGGATTATAGTAATCAATATAATTGAATTAAATGATAGTTGATTTTATAATTGGATTATAGTAATCAATATTAAGATTATAGTTGATTAAATAATTGGATTATTGTAATCATTATAATAAATAGTACCTTCATTAAAATTGATTAAATAGTTAGACTATTGAAATCAAGAAAGAATTGAAAAGTTGAATATTTAATATATATAATCCTTGGATTAAATGTTTTAAATGATTTAATTTTCATATTGGGAATAAATAATAGGTTACTTTATTTGATAAAATAACTTAGTATACCTAGGCCCATAATTAAGCAAATAAGTAGAGCATAAAATCTTTGGAAGATTTATGTGATGATGACTTTAGTGCTTAATTTAATATACTTGACAATAAATCTATTTTAAAGTCAAAGTTTGCAATTGGGCAAGTTACACAAGGTGCATATCGTTTCGATATTCCGAAACCTAAGGCTTAGCCAAAGGTTTGTGAAATATTGAAAAGATAATTGACATATCCCAAAGTGACTACCATTTGGATATGGAAGACACGAAGGAATTAAAGAAAGGGCGAGGCTCTAACTTTAAAATATTTGTCAAAGTTATGTTCACTACTAGAATTAAAATTAGATTTTAAATACTTAGTATGGTACATAATATATGTGTATTGATGTTCAGAATCCGCTGTGAGCTGGATACTAACTTCAAGCCGAGATTTCTCTGCGAATCGGAAACGGGACGAAAGTCGCTGTTTCGACCGTAGATACCTAAGTTTAGGAACTACCCTTTGGGTATGTACTTAAATTAGGAAATGTTATGATGTAACTAGTTTGACTAGAGACATTATATCTATATCAGTGTTTAATCTGATGCGGACAAAACCTTTATATTCTAGAACACTAAGTGTTTCATTATATAAAGATGATACTGAGATAAATACATTAGATGTAAATAACAGAATTTATATTTTGAATATAAATAAAATCTCAAACATATAAAATGACAAATAAATAGCTCAAATTGATTTGATCAATAGAGACTTATTTGTGGCATTATTGTTATGACACAAATAAACAAGACTCGTATATCCACACTTTTGAAGAGTGGGTACTAGGACTGATTTGACTATTCAAATAAGGTCTACGAATCTAGTTTATTAGGTAAAATACCTAAAATACTATTTACTTGGTAATAGTAAAAGGGCCACCGATCTGTTAGCCCTATTCATGGTGAAGTAAGTGGGCCCATATCTAGCTAGGCTAGATGTGAACATGAATATTTCGTGACCTTAACGGATGTGGCATCACGTTGTGGTTATGTGTTCTTTTGAAGAACACAGATCGGAAACTTTTGAAGTTTCCACACGAAATGAATAAAAAGATCAGCTATAGTATTATTCCGCCACGATTAGACCGTAATGGAAAATACTTAAGCGGTAAGTTTCATACGTAAATGAAAGAGTACGGTATTCTTTCATATGAGGACTCCTCCTGAGACACGTCAGTTAGACGGTGTGTCCGAACTAAAACCAAATTTTGTTGGACATGATAAGGTTTATCACGAGTCGCTCTGAGCTACTGTTTCCTTCATAGGATATGTATTAACAGTGCAAAACTTATTTAGAATAAGGTTACATATAAATCTGTTTGACAGATATCATATAGGATATGAACAGGAAAGAAACGAGGTTTCTCATTCCTGATAATTTGGGTATGCCATGACCCAATTGGATAAGTGCCAATATAGGTTATCCTAAGGGAAACCATAAGTATAGTACTTATAAATCTCACATGAGAACAATCTGATTATTGCTCACCATGCGGTTTTCCTGAGAGGAATACCGATATGCAGTGGTCAGTGGGAGGATAGTGATACTCGATGAAAATCGGAGTACTACTGTTCAAGGCACGAAGTCCTTAATGGAACACAAATAGTTCATCAATGATGAATCTGTACCATTAATCTTCGAATACACAAGAACTGAGTAGATCGGATAGAGTCAGAAAACAACCTAGGGTATGGGTTTCTGATCTAACCTCATAAAGATGTCAATCTTATAAAGGTATATCCACCGACTACGTTTTGAGGAAGTGATACGAGGTATCGACTCCCTATTATGGCAAAGTGCCATGAGTCCGAAATGGATTCCATGTATAACAACTATTTTGGATACTAGTTATTGTACCACAAGGCATTGTGCCTATTGTGCATTAAATGTCTTCAAGGAAGACATACATGGAAGGCAACATACCAACGCAGAAAGCTGGGCTTTTGACGGAAAGGTATCGTTATCAACATTGTGTTAATAATGGTTCAACCTTTTACCTGTTGCCATGGTAAATCCATTTTGAAGATGCTTGAAGATAACTGTATATTTCATTTATGAAATGTGTCAGTTATAGATCAAAATCGCTTTCCTGAAAATGAAACCTTTTGGAGGATGTTTATAACATCCTGACGATTTTGTATAACCGACAAACAAGGTTTGTGGGTTATTCGATCCATGTTTGGATTGAAGAAGCATAAGGTTCTTGGAACTGACGTTTTGAAATAATCATAATGGTTTATGATTTGACTCAAAACGAAATAATTCTTGTGTATATAAGGAGGTTAGTGGGAGAGCGCAATGACAGTGAAATTCCCGTAAAGCTATTGTTGAAAGCTTGGCTTTCATAGAAATTCTCCGTAGAATTCTGGGGAGTAACAACCTTTATTCAAGGAATAAAGATCTACTGGGATAGATTTGGAGTTTTTTAACACTCTCTGGGAAATGTACATTTAAAATGTACTTGTATTGGTGTCTCATACGCTTCGAGCATATGGAGTCACAATCAAGTCAATCCTAGTGATAGTCACTAAATTGAAATTAAGAACATCTGTTAGTATCTTAGAGAACTAAAGATGTTGTCTTAAACTATGGAGAAGGAGAACTTGAAGCGACTGGGATCACTGCTGCAAGTTTCCAAATAATTAAATACTACGGTACTATAAAGTTTGAATAACGGGACAGTGAGCTGGAAATCTTCCAAGCAAGATAACTGTTGCCGAATAAACAATAAATGCGGATTATTGCTGCAGCTGAGGCAGCAAAAGAAGCCATTTGGATCAAAAACAAATCTAATTAGATTAGATATAGTTCTGTTAGCAGCTGAGCTAGGCGTCAGCACATGCTAAGGAATTAAAGGTCTCATCGACGATCCAGATATATACTTCTATATCATCTGATTCGTTCGGATCATACATCACAGCGATGTGATGATCGTATAAATCGCGTCAAACGATAATCAAACAAATCCGCTGACGAAAACCTTTCCTCAGCAATTTGAACGAACCGTACATAGTTCGAGTGTAGGACACTTGAGTGACTGGCTATGTGCCAAGTGGGAGATTGTTAGACAAAATGACCCATAGCGTCACTATTTGCACAGAACATTGTGTTGTTGTAGCAAATTAACTATGTGACAAGGAAATTGCACTCTCATCATTTGTGATTAGATCACCATAGATATATAAATGAAGAGAGGTCCCTATGATTAGTTCCTGGACTGAGAATGATATGAGACAGTATCAGTCCCCGAAGGATTAATCATTAAATATCCCTAGCCGAAGTATTATCGAGACTGGACATCGATAATGCGGAATAGGCTAGTATTGCACTTGTGTGCGTTGTGATGGCACAACGGCATAGTTCTCATATATATAAGTATTGGATACTTATGCAAGTGCGATAGGAGGTCGTGTTTCACCGATGGTACGGGAAACAGCTTCGCTCTGGATAGACCCTTCGGAATCCCATTGGTATTATGACTATGTGTCTATGGGAGGCCGAAATCAAGGTAGGTGTGTATAGTCTTAACCTGAGACTTACATCGCTAATACTTGCGATAATCGGTAGACTTTGGTTTTGGTGGTACAGGGCTTTAACCGGTTCTGCGTACACCACTTCTGGGTTTATCAGAGAGTCGTAGTGTATTGGGTGTGATGTCAAGACGGAAGTATCACTTCAGTCATATTGGAGATGATGTCACGCAGGATACGGTATTAGTGCTCTTAAGTGATGCGCATCCAATCGTGATATTATGACCAGGTCATGAATATCCGATTATAGAGACTAGTTACCAGACATCCGACATGTGCTTCGGACGGGGCAGACACTTATCCAGCCCCAGCCCTAGCACGTGAGTATCCGATACTGGGCCGATACGCACAATACTTTTGTATACTACGCTTGATACAGATCTTAATATTCTTATATGGATATGTCCGGAGAATTGGGTAGACTTGGTGCTTTGCTAGGAGTCGACCTTGTCTCGTAAATCGGTAGAACGTAGTACTTGGTACGTACGTGATTCGGATACACCGACGACCGTATTTACTGCCAACTTATCCGGGGATCTCATGGGTCGTTTCCCGATAATCCACCGATGACGCATAACTCGCACTCTTGAATAATCTGGGATTAAATAGAAGAGAGAGAAAATTAATCTAGGATTAATTACGGAGATATTTTATCTAGGATAAAATATCGTCTAGAGAGAGATAACGATTAATTTGGAATTAATCGGTAAATTAATATATTCGATATATTAAATGAAATTAGATTTCGACGCGGAATTAAAATTAGATTTTAATTCGGGCGAACGAATTAATTTAGAATTAATTCGTTAGCGATGTGAATAGTGATTCGCTAAGCGTAATCATTTAATTACGACGCGACGGAAAAATCGTTAATTCGGAATTAGCGAACCCGAGCCCGAGTGTGATTGCGAGCGCATTCGTATTTCGAATTCAAATGCGGCATGTAAGTCACATCAAGCGTCAAATCCAACGTCAAGTCATTCATCACATCAAGCGTCAAATCAAACGTCACTTTGAGTGATGTGATATTTGATTGATTGATAGACTTACATCACATCACCTTTTAAAGTGACATGTGAATAGTTGGTGTAATAGTGTTTGGAGGGAAAATCATTTACTTTTTGTTTTATTTAATCAATTAAGTAATTGGTTTTGTATTTTTTATTTGAAAAAATATATAAACCTTTTTGGAAAAGGTTTGACCAACCATTACACCATTTTTTCTTCTCTCTCATTTCTCTCAATTCCTCACGCCCAAAGTGAGAAAAGCTCACTGTTTTGGAAGCCAAAAACCGTGAGCAATGGAAGCCAAGAGTTGGGTTTTTGTGGCAAAAACCGCAAGTGCTAGCACACTACGAGACTTGCGAAGGTGGTAGGGAGGTTCACCACATGAGCCGGGATCCGTCGGACGAAGCTTGGAGCTCCGTTTATCATCTCAAAAATCTGTTTTGGAGGGCAGTGGACTGCTGCAGTGGCGCCACCAAGGCAGTGAGCATTTTGGCTTGATTCGTCTTCAAATCGACATAACCGATCGATGTGAGTATTCTGCTACCTCCGTTGGTGTGTTCACACATTGTTTTCATTGCTTGTTTGATCTTGGGACCTAGATAAATTACCAACACAAACTTCTGTCGCGACGTAATAAATCGAATTTAATTAAATAATTATGGCTAGTAAAATTACTATTCACGTCGCTAACGAATTAATTCTAAATTAACTCGTTTGCCCGAATTAAAATCTAATTTTAATTCTGTGTCGAAATCTAATTTCGTTTAATATATTGAATATATTATTTTATCGATTAATTCCAAATTAATCTTTCTCTCTCTTCAAATATTACTTTATCCAAGATAAAGTTTCTCCGTAATTAATCCCATATTAATTAAGTTCGAATCATACGTCATCGGTGAATCTTCGGGAAGTGACCCAAGAGATCCCTGGATATGTTAGCAGTAAGTCCGGTCGTTGGACTATCCGAACACGTACGTACCTAGTACTACGTTTTTACCGATTTACGAGACAAGGTTGTCTTCTAGCAAAGCGCCATGCCTACCCAATTCTCCAGAAATATTCTTAATGGAATATACGATCTGTATCAGGCATAGTATACCATAGTATTGTGTATTGCGATCCAGTATCGGATGTTCACGTGCAAGAACTGGGGCTGGAATAGTGTCTGCCCCGTACGAATCACATATTAGATATCAAGCAACTAGTCTCTTTGAATCGGATAATCCTGACCTTGTCACATTATCCCAATGGTTGGAACACAATAGAGAACCAGTTCTGAATCCCTGCGTGATCATCATCTCCATATATCTGAAGTGATACTTCCGTCTTAATATCACATCCAATACACTACGATTCTCAATAAACCCAGAAGAGGATCACATCCAATACACTACGATTCTCAATAAACCCAGAAGAGGCGTACGTAGAACATGTTAAAGTCCTGGACGACCAAAACCAAAGCGTATCGATTGTCGCAAGTACTAGCGATGCAAGTCTCAAGTTAAGACCAAATACACCTACCCTGATGCGGACTCCCATAGACACATATACATATTACCAATAGGATTCCGCGGGGTCTATCCAGAGCGAAGCTGTTTTCCGTACCATCGGTAAAACACAACCTCCTATCGCACTTGCATAAGTATCCAATACTTAAATATATGAGAAATATGCTGTTATGCCCTCACAACTCGCACAAGTGCAATACTAGTCTATTCCGTATTATCGATGTCCATTCTCGATAATACTGCGACTAGGGATGTTAAATGATTAAACCTTTATAGATTGATACTGTCTCATATCATCTCAATCCGGAACTAATCATAAGGACTTCTACCATTTGTATATCAAAGTAAATAAATACAAAATGGTAAAAGGAAATTTCATTACTACATAGTTAATTTTGTATAAAAACACAATGTCTTTTACAAATAGTGACGCTATAGGTCATAACTGTCCAACAGACCAAACTCCAGAGCCTAAGGAATCTTCCAAATCCACCAAAAATGGCCTAAATACACCAATCTGACCAAGCCATGCAATCAGCCATAACTTCAAGTTAACTTGGCCCAACAATATAGCTCATTCTAGATCATATCATTCTCCCTCTCTTGAAAAGGATTCGACCTCGAATCTGAACCCGGATCATAGATAAAAATGACAAGATCAATGTGACAATAATCTTGGAACAAAATAAAATCACATGGAAAAGAATGGTTCGGGTGAGAAAAAGTCAATAAAGCCATTGAATGACTTTTTTCAATATTTTTCCTCTCTCAGTCTCTCCATTGCTACTCGCATTCTTAGTTCCACTTGCAACCATAAAGACATTCCCATATAGATTCATGTTTGAAACCTTATTTAAGACAAAATAAACATGCCCATGTCGCTTCCTCAAACAATCAACACACTCATCCATGATCTGATCACATTCTACATATTCGGCCACATGTACTTTTTGCACCTCATAACTCAAGGCCTCACAACTAAAATCAGATTACTTTATATGATATTCACACTTAACAGTAACTTTAAGCACCGTATTGTCATCATGAAAAACTAAATTGGCATCACTAATATTATTGCTCACATCAATATCATCATTGTCATCACATCATCAACCACCTCACGTTTATTCATAAAAAACGTCAACATGTTTCATTTCATTACTCAAGGCTACACTCATATCCTTCTTGACTTCATATTTTGTTAACGCCTTTTTCTCTATCAATTCTGGAAGCTCTCCTAGTAACACTCTAAACTCATCAATCTCGCTTTTTCTTTTAGTCCACTCTTCTTCACTCCTCTATATGTACAACTCTTCCTTATATACCTCTGGTAGGGTTAAAGGAGTAAGCTTGATAAATTTTCCACCATACCAAAATTGATACATATTCATCTCCATATCATATACTATTTTATTGAATTTATACCAAGGCCTACCCAATAAAATAAGTGTATGACACAAGGAACCACGTCACACACTACTTGGTCAACATACTTCTCGATTGCAAAACTTACCACAATCTCCTTATTAACCTCGAACTCTCCAAAATCACTCATTAACTTATAAGGTCGATCAAGAGGTATCAATGGTAATCCTAATTTTTCCAAAAGGGTAGTGCTGGCTAAATTTGTGTGATTCCCTTTATTAATAATCATATTACATACTTTATTAATGATAAGGCATCTCATGCGAAAGATAAATACCATTTTTGTCTATCAGATTATGTATATAAATCAACATCTTACTTTAAAGACACCAATAATGATTAAAGACTCAAAGAATCACTAAGAAAATATAAAACAAACACAATGAAATTGGCTTAAAAAAATACCAAAAGTAAAACAAGAACACAAACTGAACTGAAACTAGACATAATTGATTACTATTATTTGACAGATATTTTGAGACTCGAAATGTAAACAGATAGAGAGCGGACAATTACTAAAGCATTCCTCTCCTCGAGTATGTATAAATCGATATATTATGGGTCTCGTAACTGTTTCAAGATCAAAAGTTACAGCTGTGTTAAAATCATTGTGCGGTTGAAAAATTATGACTATACTGATATGAAAATTGCAGATAAATTCGACCCAAATTGACTCAAAAACTCCAAGAATTGAATCCTATATGCTATTACCATACAAGAATATTATAATAACATCTAAGATTCAATCATAAACATAAAAAAACACAAAGGAAATTAGAATAAAAAAATTAGAAATTAGAAGAGACCAAAAAAAAAAGGGGGAATATGAAGACTTAATAAAACGATAAAGATAAAGAAAATCTTGACCTTGGAACCCTGGGCTTCTGATACCAAATGATAAGAGCCTGCCTGGAACAAGTCAAGAAAATCCATCCACGTGTTCTAAGCTCCAAGAACCGCTAATCTTGATTTTCTTTGTAAGAATAAAATCCTTTTAATATCAAGTCCAACCCTTAAGGAACTTTGCCATTAAGAACCTTTTTTTATTTCTTTGGAGAATCTTGAACAGCGATACAACACCACAACGCTTGCCACACGTTGATAAACTTTTGTTTCGTAAAACCAAGGAAGAATCCACTCCCTCAAGATGATATAATTCACTTTATTTTGTAAAAAATATATTTAATTATCAATTACAATGAATAATGGCCCTTTAAATAGGTGGCTCAATCTAATTCTACCCAAATATAATAAAACTCTAATAAAATAAACCCAATAACACATAAAATACTTTCAAATTTCATGCATGAGCTTTCTAATTTAATTAAAGTTAAGCCCAACACTTAAATATCACATAACCTTAAAAACATGAAACATAAAAATTGTTGGGATAACTTGCTTCTGTATTGGAACCATGAAGATTCTGAATTGGAGTTTGATGTAAACTACAACATTGTAGGCCTATGAGTCCTCTTTTTAATGCAACTTGAATCACTAAAATCGGATATCGGATGAGAAAGTTATGTCCAAAATACAAAAACTGTACAAATCCCACTACTACTAATTCACCATTCGAAAATTAAGCCCGAAATTAGTCAATGCAACCTATGCACGTCCAAAATCCATTTCATTCTACCTTAGACATAATAAAGTCTTTATATAAAGTCTCATGAATGGACCAAACTTCAGAACCCAAAGAATCTTCCAAATCTACCAAAAAGGCCCAAATACACCAATCTGACCAAGCCATGCAATCAGCTACAACTTCAAGTTAACTTGACCCAACAAACAGAGTTCATTCTAGATCACATCACAAAGTGTGCATTTCTTGTAAAAGCATGGAGTAGCCGGAGATTTTATCAGCTCCACTTAAGCTCGGGTCAGGTGGTTTGGCGGTAGGGTTTCCAATATTTACAAAAAAAGTATTAATTTTTATTTACGTAACTATTTTAACATACTTCAGCATTTTAAAATAATGAAGAATTGAAGACAAATAGACACAGCATTGAATTAGCAAGATTCATTGGATTGATTTCCCAGAACCAGAAGAGCTATCAAATCCAAAAATCAACTCACCAAAACAAGCATATGACAATATAGCTGTTTGGCTTATAATACATAAATAATATAACACAAACTTAATAAGAGAGGACAATATTGCAATTCCATTATTCCGATAATCCCATCACATAAAATACACATAGGTTTTAATTCATATATGAAACACACCACATATGTTTAATCACAAAGCACATTTAACTTTTATTATTTGTCAACGGAGAGTGCTTCGTCCAGCTTATTGGCTCAATCTCGTACCTTGAAATGATAGATTTGAAGGTTCTCAACATCAAGCTTCTTGAAATTACTGAGCTTTCTAGTGGTGAAAAATTTTCCCCAACTGTATGGTCTATATTTAGCAGGATTTTGATCATTTGTAAGCTCATCTAATGGTTTCACCATTGTGTAGTGTGATGGATTGAATAAAAATGGAATTGAAAATCTTTCCTTCTCGTAATTCACCATAGCCCTATGCTCCACACTCTCATAATCGTCATTGCTCCAAACCTGCACAATCATATGATTTTATCCAAAAGTGAGACCAAAATTGTATTGAACACGAAATCTTAATTTTGATACCATATTACTTATTAATTGTTTATCCAAAAGTTTAATTTATTACCTGAATAATATCACCGACATTAATGATATAAGCGTTAGGAGTGGGTTTGATGCGAACCCATTCTCCATCTGACTTTCTCTTCACTTCAAGACCTCCGACATCATCTTGAGTAAGGACAGTAAGGGCGTCGGCATCCTTATGTTGACCGACGCCGAGAGCTAGGTGGGGGGCAGGGCACGGTGGGTAGTGATTAAGTCTAATAAAGGTTGTTTGATCTTTGAAGAAGCTGTTGAATATGTTTGCTGGGAGTCCTAGACTCAGGGCAATAAGTTCAATCAATTTGAATGCAAGTTTTTCCACTTCTTTAGCATATTCTTCACATGCATCCCTGATCAATCATAGTCAAAATTTATTTTGAAAAAAAAAACATTTAATTTGAAAAAAAAAAAAAGAAAAAAAAGAAACAAGAGGTTAGTGGGGCATTACTGAGAATATACTAAAATATAAGTACTATTATTGAATCTTTTGCATCAATGAATATGGTTGGCTCCAAAAGATTACAAGTATGAGGCATGTAACATCTCCATCTTCAGAGCTGCAAATTATAAAATTGACCCATAACTAATTATCATTCTTTGAGAAAATGTAAAATTAAGGGATCTATATGTTATTAATGTTTCCCCTAATATTAATTTCACAATATTTTTACTACTCTTAGCAGCGTTTTAATTACATACCAAACTCAATAAAAGTTTCTATAACTTTTTAAATTTTTTTTTTTTTAAAAGAAGATTTATGTACTATGATTCTTACCAAATTATTATGTTTCCTCTAAATCTTATTCTTTAATTAAAATTGAAACAATTACATCTATATGATTGTATGTCTCAAATCAAATAACAAAATTATTAAAAAAAAATTGATCAAAATGATGCAAAAGAAATAACATTATACCTTAAATCATGAGGATGATCAGGCCATTGATTATACGATTCAGCTACTTCATTGTCCTCAGGATCATGAGATGCTGCCATCAAACAAGGGCTCTCCATAAAAAAATCAAAAACTTCTTTCCAATCTCTAACATTTTTGGTATGCTCAGTATCATAATACCCGGCTGCCTTCTTCTCATCCCTCCTCACCTTCCTTTTTTCTTCCAATGGTTGCTCGAAAAATTTTCTTGACAAATTTTCTATCCTCTGACGCTTTTCAATGGGCACGCCGTGGTTCATCACTTGGAAGAAACCCCAATTCTTGCATGCATTTCCTATCTCAACAACTAGGTCATCAATGGTGCTAGGGTTTTTGGTGTTCAAAGCTGAGAGATCGATTAAGGGTATGCCTTCGGCTTCGGTTGCGGAGAGATTAGACCTGTGCTCTAGGGCTTGAATGAAAGCTTCATCAACTTCTCCCATGGCTAAGAGGTTATTGGGTGTGGTGTGTGATTGGTAATTATGGATGGTGAATTTTTATTTATAGGTGAGGGATTGGAATGATATGTGACGTGAGTTGTTATGGATGGCATTGAATGTTTTAATGGGGAATCTAGCAAAGTATTAATAATTCAACTTGGACACAACTTGTTTGTAATTTATTTGCATGTTCCTCTCTCTTTCTCTTTTTGGTGTTTAATTGCTTTTGCAGAAGTATATGTATTTACTTATTTTACATTGTAAATTTTTTTCGTTTAATGCTTAATTTAAGTTAAAAATCACTGAATACGATAGAGCTACAATTTTAAATTTATTGTTTAATTGTTTAATGAATGATTTAAACTTTACTTCAAAAACCACCTTACACAACTAATTTATTTCATACCATATAAAAACCTAATTACATTTTTTTCATTTTATACCATCAGCTATTTATGGCAAAAAAAATTTTCAATTGTTTTTTTTTTTGGGACTCTAAATTATACTTATAACACTCTTTTATTTGTACACTCATTAATAATTTTTTTTTAAAAAAAAATTTCAAATTTTAATTTGCACCCTCTTCCATATACTAAAATAATCCTTAATTTAGTTCCTTGTTTTCTCTGCACACCGATTTAAATAAATACTCTTTACTAAATTTCACAGAAAATTAAAAAAAATAATTTCACCATTACATGAGTCTGAGATAATATGTATCCCTTTAATGTTCTAGAATCTTAATTCTTAAGATCACATCAGCTATTCCTACATTTTTCATATCAAATTTGCTAGTCAGTATTTTCTTGGTAGACTGAATAATCTCATGATTACTACTAATTATCAACATATCGTCTACGTAGAGACACACAATGGTATACAATTTTTGAGTTGATTTCGTGTATACACGTATCACACTCATTGATTTTGTACCCACTTGACAATATTTCTTTGTCAAATTTTTCATGTCATTATTTAGGTGTTTGTTTTAATCCGTATAAGGATTTTACAAGTTTGCACACCTTGTGTTCTTGTATAGGAACATTAAAATATTTGGTTGTTCTATGTAAATTTCCTCATCTAATTCACCATTTAAGAATGTCGTCTTCACATCCATTTGATGTATTTCAAGACCAAATATAGCTGTTATGGCTATAAGCATTCTTATTGAAGTGATACGGTTCATTGGTGAATATGTATCAAGGTAATCAAGGCATTCTTTTTGTCTATAACCTTTTATGACAAGTATTCCTTATACTTATCTATTGATCCATCCGATTTTATCTTTCGTTTGAAAATCAATTTGTAGCCCAACGGCTTACAACCTGGAAGAACATCAATAAACTCCTAAGTATGATTTTGAAGGATATAATCAATCTCACTCTTGATAGCCTCTTTCCAAAAATGTGCCTCCGAAAAAAATATTGCTTCTTTATAGCTTTGAGGCTCATTTTCTAACAGGCATGTCAGAAAATCAAATCCAAATGACTTAGACGTTCTTACTTTTTTGCTACGTCCAGGTTCATTTTCCTCAATATTTTCACATGTTGACCTGATTCTTGGTTAATTTGATCACTACTTGTAGCAATATCAATGGTTTTTTTGAGAGACTTTGTTCTTTGTTTTTCTTTACAAGGAAATATCCCTTCAAAGAATGATGCATTCATTGACTCAATTATCATATTTGGATTGATGTCGGGAATTTTAGACATATGTACCAAGAATTGATACTACTGTTGTGAGCATATCCAATGAATATACAATCAACAGTTTTTGGTCTTATTCTTACATTCTTAGGTTTAGGAACCATCACTTTGGTGAGACGCCCCCACACTTTCATAAATTTGTAAGGTGCGTGACATTTCCATAATTTATATGGTGTATTGTCCAATCTTTTGTGAGGTACCTTGTTCAGAACGTAGTTGGCGGAAACAATGCTTCCCCCGATAAATTCTTGGGTAAACCAGAGCTTGTCAACATGACATTCATCATTTCCTTCAACGTTCGATTTTTACATTCTACAATCCTATTTTGTTGAGACGAATAATGAGCAGTAGTTTCATGAATAATTCCATGGTTGGAACAATATTCACACATATTCACCTCCCCTTTTACTCTTGATTCTTTTGATTTTCTTACCAAGTTGATTTTCAACTTCGTTCTTATAGTGTATAAAACTCTCAATAGATTCATCTTTGCTCCTCAGCAAATACACATAGTAAAATCTTGTGCTATCATCGATAAAAGTGAAAAAGTACTTTTTACAGCCTCTTATTTGCACAACATTCATACCACACACATCGGTTTGTATAAGTTCCAAGGGTTCAGAACTTCGTTCTATGGAATGAAATGATGTTCTATTCATTTTTTTTTCATCACATGCTTCACATTTATGTTGGTTATCTATTGTAAATTTTGGTATAAGGTCCATATTAATTAATTTGCGTATTATATCATATTTAACATATCCCAACCTACCAAGCCATACATTTTGTGACTTAATAATATAAGTAGAAGATATAGCTTTATTATTATTAGCATTGTATCGATTGACAGTCACTATATTGAACTTGAAAAGACCCTCAGTGAGGTATCATTTTCCTACAAAGACATCATTTTTGGACAGAACAAACTATCTAAAACAAATACAAGCTTAAAGTCATTCTTGCTAAGGAGTGAGATCGAAACCAAGTTCTTCTAAATATCAAAAACATGTAAAATATTCTTCAATGTAAGCTCTTTCCTATATGTCATCTTCAGAATCATTGTGTCTTGTCCAATTACTCTAAAGGTATATGAGTTTGCAATTGTTAGATGATCGTCATCATCGACCTTCTGAGGAAAATATCTTACTATCTATACAAATATGGAAAGTAGCCCCAATGTCTATCCATCATTCTTTCGGGTTTCCAACCAAGTTGGGTTCAGTTACAACTGTTGAGAGGTTCAACTTAGAGATCTAATCAGATAATTGCTCATCTTATGTGAAATGGGCCTCATTTTATTTTTCTTGTCTTTGTTTTGAGACTTCTTGTTTCTGTAATCCTTTGCCATGTGACCATTTTTCCCACAGACATAGCATTTCCCATTGAACTTCTTGTTTGCTTGGGAAGAATCAGCTCCCATGTTCTTTCTATTTATGCTACCATTTCCACCATAGAAGATGTTTGCCTTAGACTACATAGTTTTATAGCTAGCATTTTCGGACTTCCTATTGTCCTCTTCGATCCTCAATCGAACTCCAAGGTCTTCAAGACTCATTTGTTTCTTCTTGTGTTTCAAATAGCTCCTGAAGTTCTTCCAAGATGGAGGCAAATTTTCAATAATAATGGCAACTTGAAACATCTCACAGAGTGTCATTCCCTCATCCAATTCCCTCATCCAATATTTCATGAATGATCAACTATATTTCACCCAACTGAGACATTATTATCATTAAATTTACCATTTTGTAGTCCATGAACCTACTCATGATAAATTTCTTTTGATTGGCATCCTCTGTTTTGTATTTCTTCTCGAGAGATTCTCAGAGAATCTTCATAGAAGTCATGCCTTGGTACACATTATATATGGTATTGTCAAGTACTCCCAATAAGTAGTTCTTACACAAGAAGTCATCTGACGACCATGTCTCAACTAATAGTTGTTTGGCTATTTCTGTTTCTCCCTCCATAGGACCCGGAGGATCTTTCTTAAGATACTTAGCCAACTACAGTGTTGTCAGGTAGAATAATATTTTGCTCTGCCACGGTTTGAATGTTGCTCAACCAAACATATCCAGTCTCTCACCATGAGCGAACGGTACTTTGATATTTACACTAGCCATGTGTAACTGGAAATAAAACAGTAATCAATAAGTCTACAAAAGAAAAATCACACAACGATCAACTGTATGATCTTGCTTATGTGTTACACTAAGAGTCCACTTGTTGTTATCTTGGAAAATAGTACCAAAAAACACAAGATCTTGAATTTATGATTAAGGTTTCATATAATAGGTGAAAAAGAAAAATTCCCAATGGACAAGAGGGGTCCGGTGTAACCACTTAAATTTCTGCCCACTTAGCTCTTATTGCCTTGTTGACAGAATTTTCTTAACCATCTTTTTAATAGAATATCTTAGGTGTTTAATCTTAGTGGTATACTTTAATTCACAAGTACAATAATTTTCAAATATATGTGTGTAGATAAATCTATAAATTCAATCAAGCCTGGATGAAATTACTTACGTGTAACTACACTTTTAACTCTCAATCAAGTAAGCAACAAACAATTAATAAGTAATTTTCAACTTTATCACATTATAGAATAGACGTATGCTTGTGATAATTGAATTTCCTAGCATTAACTTAAACCTATATTACCAAGTTTATAATATTCAGTATATGATTTTACTAAGTTAATATTACTATATGTATTCTATAATACCAAATTCCATAGCTATAACATGTATATCATATGACAGTTATCAAGATAATATAAATTGATCTAAGTCTATGTTATTATTTTAAATCTAAAAAATTCCAGGATTAACTTACATTAGTGTCACGTTCATTCAGCAGTTCGAACAAAGCTTTTCGGATGACTTGTGTTCGAACAAGTGAGTTCATTTTCATGTAGCATTTGTAAACGCATTCGAACGAAACTTTCCAGAGAACTTGCGCTCGAGTTACGTTTGAATACATGTTCGAAAGAAACTTTGAATTATAGAGATTTTTCCTTAAGCGTTCTTTGGACGTTCGAACTCCCCTATGTAATTTCATGCACATAATATAATTTCCAGGAAGAAGAATATTGAAAAATGACAAATTAGATTTAACAATACATGTAAATTGCTAAATTTATTCAGTAGATGAGTGTTTTTAACTTAATGAAACCCTAAAATGAAACAAACAATTTATACCTCCCATTTTTGCCTATGGCCGAAACTACTAGGTAGAAAAATATCAAGATAATTTTTTGTTTCATTTAATTAAAATTTATCAACTTGCAACTTTAATCATCAAACCATTTAATGAAATAAAGTAAGTCAACAATTGCAACTTAGTCATTTCATATAATATCTAAACTTAAGAAATTTATATTTTTAATTAATTTAATTATTTAGTAATTAAATAATTATTTAAATATAAATATATTAAATATATGTATTATATTTACATTAAATATCAAATGCATATATATTTATGATATTAGTCAAATGTCTCAATTTGATAATTAATTAATGTGTATTTGAATTAATCTAACATTAAATGCGAATACACAAAAATTAGGAAATGACTATCGGGTCCCTACACATGTACTTTTTATTTAATCTTTAAACGACTCTTTAAATAATCAATATTATTTATAAATGTTGCCCTAGTGCTCTACGAGTATATTTCATTAATGAGACTCTCTAAATTCAGGCATATCCATAACGAAATTCAATTTCGTGTCCAAAATTTACCCACCCGTAAATTATGACGACCACAGATAAACTCGCTAAATCATACAGGTTGAGGTCATGAAAAATGTATAATTCATCCGTAATAGGTATCCGGATATGTCCCATAGATATAGATGTAAACATCAAATCTCTATAGGGACAATCTCGTCGACGTCTCTATTAGCAATCTCCAAAAGAGAACACTTAGAACTGACTTCTAAAGTGTACCACAGGCCTATGGTTTTTATCTGATTTCTAATCATATGGACTACCTATGCTCTGTACACAGAACTGACGGATCCTATCTCGATATACACTTGACACTCTGAGGATCTATCCATACCCAATGAACATGCGGAGTTCTGATATAAATAAATAGGTGACGAGACTACGATCTAAGTGTGGAAGATGTCTCATGGCCCCACAGTGGTATCTCAAGTCAAAGAATCACAAGTGCTACTCGACCATAAAAGATTCTTATTGACGTTGGTGTACCATCTATTAAGAATCTTTGGTGAGTAGTTCAGTGTTTATCCGCTATAAACGCCTACACGTCTATATGAGTCTCAAAGTCTCATGGTTCATTGAGAAACCATTGGAATCATATATTCTAGTATACGACATGTACCAGTCTTAACGGGTTTACTATAGTGACCAAGTAATGTAAACCTTGACCAGCAACAGTCTGAGAATGACAACGTCATGATACAACTCATTGTCAGTTGCGATGCTTTTACAATAGCATCATGACTAGTCATTATGTCTTTACCATATTAAAAGATATATTATATTACAGAAACTGCTTATATTATTCATAATAATAACGTTTTACAGTAGTATTCTCAAGGAAATACAACCTAGAATTGGCGCTCTGAGCACTAACCCCAATAAAATCTCCCACTTGCTCTAGTGCCAATATCGATTGTATCTAATACCTATCAACTCCACGTGTTTATCAAACAACTTTGGAGGTATAGCCTTCGTCAGAGGGTCTGCTATATTTTCTTAACTCGGCACCTTGCACATGACAATATCCCCTCGTGACACAATCTCTCGAATGATGTGGTATTTTCATTCCAGATGCTTCGACTTCTGATACGCCCTCGGTTCCTTTGCTTGCGCAATGGCTCTAATATTATCACAGTATAATAGAATCGGATTCTCGATACTTGGGACAACTCTCAATTCTGTGATAAATTTTTTTTATCCACACAGCCTCATTTGTAGCTTTAGAAGCTGCAAAATATTATGCCTCAGTGGTGGAATCTGCTGTTGACCCCTATTTGGAACTCTTCCAATAAACTGCACCTCTGTTAGGGTAAATACGAATCCAGATGTAGACTTTCTATCATCAGGATCCGATTAGAAATCAGAATCCGTATACCCGTTAACTTGTAGTTTATTTCCTCCATAAATTATTAACTTATCTTTAGGACCTTTTAGATACTTCAGGATATGTTTAATGGCCATCTAATGGTCATTACCTGGATTGGACTAATATCGACTAGTTACGCTAACAGCGAAACTAATATCAGGCCTAGTACATAAATGACATACATTATGCTACCCAAACATGAAATATAAGGTTAGTTTGACATTCTAACTTCTCATCTCCTGTTTGTGGACTCATCTTCTTTTAAAGATGAATCTTATGTCTGAACGGTATGTTTGCTGTCTTACAGTTACCAAAATTATACCGTTCCAAGTTCTTATCTATGTATGTTGATTGGGATAACCTAATCAGCCTATTTTTTCTATCTCTATAGAGTTTTATCCCTAAAACATAGGAAGCTTCTCCCGGGTCCTTCATGGAGAAATTTTATACGCTTTGAGGCTTTGTAACATACCTAAATCATTCTCAATGATTATGATGTCATCACCATATAAGACTAAAAATACAACCATGCTCTCATTCGCCTTCTGATACACACATGATTTTTCCGAATTCTTGAGAAAACCAGACGATCTAATAATCTCGTCGAATCGAAGATTCCAACTTAATGAAACTTGTTTAAGTCCATAAATGGACTTCTTAAGCTTACATACCATACCTGAGTTTTCGCTGGATGTAAAACCTTATGGCCGTTCCATATATATTTCTTCATCAAGAAATCCATCTAGAAAAGCTGTTTTAACATCCATTTTCCAAATCTCATAGTCATGATACGCAGCTATAGAAAGCAAAATTTGAATAGACTTAAACATTGCTACTGGTGAAAAAGTTTCATCGTAGTCGATGCCAGGTCAGTGCATGTAACCTTTTTCTACTAGTCGGGCCTTGTAAGTTTCAACCTTACCGTCAGGCCCTCGCTTCCTCTTGTAAACCCATTTAAAACCGATAGAAACAATTCCTTCGAGAAGCGGAACCAAGTCCCAAACTTGATTCTCATGCATTGAGTCTATCTCGGATTTCATGACACTTTGCCAGTTCACGGAGTCGATGTCTAACATCGATTCTTTATAGGTAAAAGGATCTGTCTCTTCAACTAAGAGAACATCTAGACTCTTTTCTTGTATCAAATACAAGTGTTTAGGAAGTCTAGATACCCTTTTCTGACCTATAGAGTGTGTGTGTTAAAGGTCCTTCATCTACTTGAACTTCAGGTTCCTCCATTGGTTCGTTGTTTTTAGGTTGGACTTCATCAAGTTCAACCTGTCTATGATTACCTCCTTTTGACAAAAATTCTACTTCTAGAAATTTTATGAAGCGAGCTATAAACACATTTCGATGCTCAGTATCATTGAATAGATACCCCATCATATTCAAATGATATCCGACAAACCTAAACTTTTGTCCTAAAGGTGAAAACTTATCTTGCCGAGTCACCCTAACATAGGCAGAAGAACCCCAAACCTTAATGTAACTAAGATTTGGTCTCCTACCGAACCATATCTCATACAGAGTCGTAGGAATGGAGTTTAAAGGAATCTTATTCAAAAGATGTGTAGCTATTAAAAGAGAGTAGCCCTATAGGAAATAAGGCAAATCTGTGAAACTCAACATCGATATGACCATATCCAATAAAGTCTGATTTCTCCTCTCAAACACTCCATTGTGCTGTGGAGTACCTGGAGGAGTATATTGAGCAAGAATCTCATTTTATTTCATATAATCAATGTACTCATCACTCATATTTCTTTGTCCCGATCAGATCAAAGGCATTTAATATATTGACTAGTTTGTTTTTCTACTTCATTTCGGAACTCTTTGAACTTTTCATTATGACGCATCAAATAGACATAATCGTACCGTGACAGATCATCGGTAAAGATAACAAAGTATGAATAACCACTGTGAGCAGTCTGACTTAATAGACGACATATATCAGAATGTATGAGTTCCAGTAAGTTAGTGGCACGATGTCCAACACCTGAAAATGAGGCTTTGGTCATCTTACCCTGAATACAAGATTCAAAAGTTAGATAGAATTCAAGGGTAAGATCTGGTATCAAACCATTCCTAACCAATTGGGTAAGGCGTTTAACGCCTATATGACCTAGCCACATATGCCAAAGTTAAGTATTATTAACAATAGGTAACTACGTTTATTAATTCCAGTATTCAAAATATCTTTTAAAGTTTGCAATGTATCATGACCATGTGTACTTGGACAACAAAGAATCTGAGTATTACGTTTATCATATAAATATAAAGAACAGTTCTTAATATTAATACGATAGCCTTCTGTATCCAATACAAAAAGAGATATAATAGTAGCTATATATCCAGGTACAAAATATTAGACATATAAAAAAATGTCACTTTCGTTAAAGGGATCTTGCATACTCTCACTGCAACTGCATCCAGTGAGTTTCCACTCCCGAATCGCCACTACATCTCTACAGGCTTCAATTTCCTACTTTCTTTCAGTACCTGCAACGAATTGCAAATGTGAATGAGACAAGTAGAATCTAAAATCTAAGTGGATGTAAAGGCTTCACAAGCCAAAGATATATCAATAACTGGAAAAATAAATGTACATGATGTAGATGCTCTCTCCTTCCTCAGCCGGGCAACGTAGTCAGGACAATTCCTTTTCTAGTGCCCGACTTTGCTACATTGATGGCACTTGTCGTCAGAAGCCCTCTTGGGCTTTGCTATCTTTGCCTGTGGTTGGGGACTGAAATCCTTCTTCTTCTTCTTTCCTTTTGATCGTGTCTTGGAAGAAGCATAAAGTGAAGTAGGTCTCAGAGGACGAGTCGGAACTCCTTTCTTGAGGTCCTCTTCCGCCGTGAGCAACGTCCTATGCAGCTCTTGGTAGGTACAGATAATCCGGTTCATATTGAAGTACATCATGAACTGGCGATAAGAAGTTGGGAGTGAACCAAGAATGACACTCCTACCGAGAATGTCATTCAGAATGAGATTATATTGCCTCAATTTATCGATCAAATTGATCATCTAAAGAATATACGGGCTAACAGCTTGCCCCTTATCCAATCGCACATGGAACAGTTCCATTACGACCTTGTGAACAATAACTTGTTCTTGGTTCTCAAATGATTGTCTTAATCGTGTCATTTACTATACGCATCTGACATGCCATGGTATTGTTTCTTGGTCCCGGTGAAAGCGAACTTAAGATGTATGATTTAACTTTTAAATCATCATCCTTCTAAGCTTGGAAGACTTCGCGTTCTTTTGGTGTCGCTGTTGGATTTCTAGGTTAGTCCCAAGATCATTCAAGCATAGAAAATGGAATGAAAACAACTAAGAAGTATGGCGGAATCATACTTACAAAGATCGGATTTGGATGTGAAGAACAACAAAATTTCCTTTGTAGAAGCTCTCAGCCAAGCCCTTGATTTTGTTGAAGATGAATTCGGCCAAGGGACAAGTACAAGCTCTAAACTTTGTCTTTTGATTCCAAGCTCCAAGATTGGTTTCCCTATCACCTCTTATGATCCTTGAATGTGCTAGCAAGTGAAGAAAAGAAAAAAATTATTTCCTTGTTCTTCAATGAGACTCTCGGCCAAAGGAGAGTGGGAGAGAGAGAGAGTTTTCTTTTTGTGTTTTTTTTTTCTCAAAAACAATAATGAAAAACCATTACCAAAATTTGGTATATCTTTTCTAAAAAGTCAAAACAAGCCAAAAATCTCATTAAAGGCATTCAACCACTTCTATCATGAATAGTGACTGTATGTCACTCACCAAAAAGGTGATTTGACATCCATCACTAAAGTGACATGTGATGTGACTAGTGGGCCCCACTTGATTCGAAATCAGAGTGGGCCCGCAAATACTCCCGGGCTCGGGTTCGCTAATTCCGAATTAACGAACTTCCTTCGCGACGTAATTAAATAATTATGCCTAGCAAAATTACTATTCACATCGCTAACGAATTAATTCTAAATTAACTCATTTGCCCGAATTAAAATCCAATTTTAATTCCGCGTCGAAATCTAATTTCGATTTAATATATCAAATATATTATTTTATCGATTAATTTCAAATTAATCGCTCTCTCTTCAAATAGTACTTTATCCCAGATAAAGTCTCTCCGCTATTAATCCCAGATTAATAATGTTGGCAGTAAATCCGGTTATCGTTCTATTCGAACACGTACGTACCTCGTACTACATTTTACCGATTTACGAGATATGGTTGGCTTTTAGCAAAGCACTGTGCCTACCCAATTCTCCAGAAATATTCTTAATAGAATATATGATCTTTGTCAGACGTAGTATACATAGTATCGTGTATATCAATCCAGTATTGGATGTCACATGCAAGGCCTAGGGCTGGAATAGTGTCTGCCCTGTATGAAGCATATATCGGATGTCAAACAACTAGTCTCTTTAATCGGATAATCATGACTAAGTCATATTATCCCGATGGTTGCAGCATAATAGAAAACCAGTTCTGTATCCCTGCGTGATCATCATCTCCATATGACTGAAGTGATACTTCCTTCTTGATATCACATCCAATACACTACGATTCTCAATAAACCCAGAAGAGGCGTACACAGAACCTGTTAAAGTCCTGGACGACCAAAACCAAAGCGTATCGATTATCGCAAGTACTAGCGAAGCAAGTCTCAGGTTAAGACCAAATACACCTACCCTGATGCGGATTCCCATAGACACATAGTCACACTACCAATGAAATTCCGCGGGGTCTATCCAGAGCGAAGCTGTTTTCATACCATCGGTAAACACAACCTCCTACCTCACTTTCATAAGTATCCTATAATTAAAAATATGAGAACTATGCTGTTACGCTTCCATAATACACACTAGTGCAATACTAGTCTATTTTACATTATCGATGTCCAATCTCAATAATACTACGACTAGGGATGTTTTAATGATTAAACCTTTATAGATTGATATTGTCTCATATCTTATCAATCTGGAACTAATCATAAGGATTTCTATCATTTATATATATCCAAGTAAATAAATTACAAAATGATAAAGGACAATTTCCATTGCTACATAGTTAATTTATACAAAAACCATAATGTCTTTTACAAATAGTGACGCTATGGGTCATAACTGTCCAACAATCTTCCACTTGGCCTATAGCCAGTCACTCAAGAATCTAACACCTGAACTATGTACATGTCGCTCAAACTTTTACTGAGGAATAGCTTTCGTCAGTGGATCTGCAAGGTTGTCATCTGATGCGACCTTCTCGATCTTCACATCGCCATGATGTATGATCTCACGAATCAGATGGAAACGTCAAAGAACATGCTTGAATCGTTGATGAGACCGCGGTTCCTTAGCCTGCGCTATAGCCCTGTTATTGTCACAATACAATGGAACAGACTCAGCTGCTAACGGAACCACTCCTAATCCAATTAGGAATTTTTGGATCCAAACTGCCTTTTTTGCTGCTTCAGCTGCAGTAATATACTTCGCTTCTGTTGTTGAATTGGCAACAGTCTCTTGCTTGGAAGATTTCCAACTTACTGCTCTATTATTCAAACATAATATATACCCAGACTGCAACTTGCAGTCGTCTTTGTCGGTTTGGAAACTTGCGTCGATATACCCGGTTACCTTAAGTTCTCCATCTCCATAGATTAAGAAAGAATCCTTAGTTCGTCTAAGATACTTAAGGATATTCTTAACCGCCATCCAATGACCTTCACCTGGATCGGTCTGATAGCGACTACACATGCTTAAAGCATATGAGACATCAGGTCGCGTGCATATCATGGCATACATGATCGATCCGACTGCCGAGGTGAACGGTATCCGACTCATGCTGTCTCTCTCATCTTGAGTTGTAGGACACATGTCCTTAGAAAGAGTGACGCCATGTGACACTGGCAACAGTCCCCTCTTGGACTGATCCATGTTGAATCTCTTCAACACTTTGTCATATATGTACTCTGGGAGAGTCCAAGCAGCTTTCTAGATCTATCCCGGTAGATCTTTATTCCTAGAATAAAGGCTGCTTCTCCCAGATCTTTCATGGAGAATTTTAATGAAAGCCAAGCTTGCACCGACGTTAACATGGGAATGTCATTGCCAATAAGTAATAAATCATCAATGTAAAGGACTATGAATGTCAGTGCGCTCCAACAAACCTACTTATATACACAAGGATCATCTTCGTTTTGAATGAAATCATATTCTTTTATGATCTCATTAAAACGTTGGTTCCAAGACCGTGATGCTTGCTTCAATCCATAAATGGATTGATTTAACTTACAAACCTTATTTGAAAGTCTAGGTACGACAAAATCTTCAGACTGTTGCATGTAAACATCCTCCAAAAGGTTTCCGTTAAGGAAAATGATTTTGACGTCCATCTGCCATATCTCGTAATTGAAATATGCAGCAATAGAAAGCATTATCCGAATGGATTTAATCATGGAAACGGATGAGAAAGTATCATCGTAATCGACATCATGTCATTGACGATACCCCTTTGCTACAAGCCTAGCTTTGTATATTTGTACGTTGCCATCCATGTCAGTCTTCTTCTTGAAGACCCATTTGCAACCAATAGGCTTTACGCCTTCTGGTGCATCAACCAGTGTCCAAACTTGGTTGGTGTACATGGAATCCATCTCGGACTTCATGACATCTTGCCATAAAGCGGAATCAATATCTTGTATCGCTTCCTCATACGTAGCCGATTCGTTATCCTCAATGAGATTAATATCTACATGAGGAAAGAACAGAGACCCATACCTCTCAGGCTGTTTCCTAACTCTCTCCGACCTACGCGATCCTTGTGCAATCGAAGATTATGGTACAGCCATATCCCTGATAGACTGTTCATGTTCCGTTAAGGATTCTGTTCTAGGAACAGTATCACTCCGATTTTCATCGAGTTCTACTTTCCTCCCATTTATCACTGCATTTAGGAATTCCTTCTCAAGGAAAACCACATGTAGAGCAACAAATACTTTGTTCTCTTGTAGGTGATAGAAGTAATATCCTTTGGTTTCCCTAGAATATCCTATGAATAGGCATTTATCCGATTTGGGTTCAAGTATGGTAGCTTCCAAACGTTTGACGTATGTCCAGCAACCCCAAATCTTTAGGAATGAGAAACCTGGTTTCTTTCCTGTCAATATCGCATACGGTGTCTATTGAACAGACTTTGACGGAACCTTATTCAAAATAAGTATTGCATTGTTCAATGCATATCCTCAGAAGGAAATAGGTAGCTTCATGCGACTAATAATAGACCAAACCATGTCTAGCAAAGTTCGGTTTCTCCGTTTGGACACACCGTTTAATTACGGTGTTCCAGAATGAGTCCACTGTGAAAGAATACCATACTCAAGTAATCAAGAAACTCATTGCTTAAGTATTCGCCACCACGGTTCGACCGTAATGTCTTAATACTTTCACCGGTCTATTTTTCTACTTCCTGTCGAAACTCTTTGAATTTCTCAAAGGTTTCCGACTTGTGTCTCATAAGATACACATAACTATAACGTGATGCATCATCCGTAAAGGTTACGAATTATTCGTATCCACCTCTATCCTGGCTAGACATGGGCCCGCATACGTCACTATGAACGAGGGCTAATAGTTCGGTGGCACGTACACCTTTACCGCTAAAAAGTGATTTAGGCATTTTGCCTGATAAATAAGATTCGCAGACGTCATATGAATTTGGATCAAATCCGTCCAAGTACCCACGTGTCTTGTTTATATGTCCCAGACGACAATGCCACATATAAGTTTCATCTTTGTTACTTACTTTAAGCCTTTTGTTTGTTACATTATATGTTTGAGATTGATTTATATTCAAAATATAAAGACCATTAGATGCATCAGCTGTGCAAGTTTGTATATCATTTTTATACATAAAACACCCAGTGTTTCTAAATACAAAAGTGTACCTGCATTGGGTTAACATAGATACAGAAATTATATTCCTAGTCAAACTAGGTACAAAATAACAGTTTATAAGTTCAAGTACATGCCCCGAGGGCAGTTCCAAAATATAAGTGCCCACGGCCAAAACAGTAACTCGAGTCTCATTCCCGACGCGTAGATCAATCTCCCCTAAGGCAAGTCTTCTGCTAATCTGCAGATCCTGCACATCAATACATATATGAGTACCACAACCAGAATCAAAAATCCAATTTTAAAACTAGAATTAGACATGTTTATTTCTATAACAAACATACCTGAAGCTGGTGCCTTGCTCGCTTTACTCTCCTTCATGTGTGCCTTGTACTCGCGGCAGTCACGCTTCCAGTGACCCCTTTGCCGTACTGTAGACAAACATCTTGGGATTTGTCATTGGGTTTCCCAGAACCCTTTGATGATTTGGCCTTGCCCTTGTTCTTATACTTCTTCATCTTCACACCTCCAGTCGCCTTGGGCCAAGCCCTTGGTCTCTGAGATGTCGAAGCGAAGTGTGCCTCGCGCTTCTTGCCCTTTAGAAGCTCCTTTTCTGCCTCTTTCAGAATGGACATTAACTCTCCAAGAGTATCATCTTGGTCCAGCATATTATAGTTCATGATGAACCCACTCCAAGTGTCGGAGAGAGACTGCAAGATCAAATCTATAGAGGTCTCTGCCTCGAAGACAATGCCCATTTGAGACAGTTGTTTGATGTCAGTAATCATCTGTGACACGTGGTGGTCAACAAATGTACCCTCTGACATACGTGCATGGAAGAGCTTCTTCTGCAACTCATATCTTTGCGATCTAAGATTAGATCGATGAAGATCGTGTAACTTCGCCAACATGTTATAGGGATCCAATCCCTTGTTCTATCAACAGAATTGCTGAGTCATGGCAGCAAGCATAATGGACTGAGCGGTGCAGTTGTCATCGCTGTGAGTCTTCCAAGGCTCACGCTCAACTATTTCCTCAGGTCCGAGCTTAGGCCCAAGAGGTCTATCTATCGTATAGAGTAGCTTCTCGGATCCCAGAACAATTCTGAGATTCATCTCCCAGTCCAAAAAGTTCGTGCCATTGAAGACATTGTCGCCCATGATAATATCCCTAACACTGTTCTTTCAAGTCATTTTAATTGCGATAATCTAATTATCCAATTAACAATGTTTGGGTACAGTCTAACTGTTACAAGAAAAATAAAATTATATTAGTCTAACTAATAAGAATAATTGACGAAATAATTTGAAAGCATGTAAAGCTAAGTATTTGAACGAAATTACAAATTCAATACTAGCCTCCCACTATTTTTCGGTGAGCCTCTAACCTTATGTCGAGTGTTGGACAGTTATGACCCATAACGTCACTATTTGTAAAAGACATTGTGTTTTTGTACAAAATTAACTATGTTATAATAAAATTGTCTTTTATCGTTCTGTGATTCATTTACTTTGATATATACAAATGGTAAAAGTCCTTATGATTAGTTTCGGATTGAGATGATATGAGACAATATCAATCCATAAGGTTTAATCATTAAGTATCCATAGTTGTAGTATTATCGAGATTGGACATCGATAATGCGGAATAGACTAGTATTGCACTTGTGCGAGTTGTGAGGGCATAACGGCATAGTTCTCATATGTTTAAGTATATGATACTTATGCAAGTGCGATAGGAGGTTGTGTTTTACCGATGGTACAGAAAACAGCTTCGCTCTGGATAGACCCCGCGGAATCTCATTGGTAGTATGTATATGTGTCTATGGAAGTCCGCTTCAGGGTAGGTGTATTTGGTCTTAACCTGAGACTTGCATCGCTAGTACTTACGACAATCGGTAAAATTTGGTTTTGGTCGTCCAGGGCTTTAACAGGTTCTGTGTACGCTTCTGCTGGGTTTATTGGGAATCGTAGTGTATTGGATGTGATGTCAAGACGGAAGTTTCACTTCAGACATATGGAGATGATGATCACGCAGGGATTCAGAACTGGTTCTCTATAGTGTTGCAACCATCGGGATAATATGACAAGGTCATGATTATCCGATTCAAAGAGACGAGTTGCTAGATATCCGATATGTGCTTCGTACGGGGCAGACACTATTCTAGCCTCAGGCCTTGCACGTGACATCAGATACTGGATCGCAATACGTAATACTACGGTATACTACGTCTGATAAAGATCATATATTCCAGTAAGAATATTTCTGGAGGTAGACATGACGCTTTGCTAGAAGCCAACCTTGTCTCATAAATCGGTAAAAATGTAGGTAGGTACGTGTTCAGATAGTCCGACGATCGTATTTACTGCCAACATATCCAGAGATCTCTTGGGTCGCTTCCCGAAGATTCACCGATGACGTATGATTCGAACTTAATTAATCTGGGATTAATTGCGGAGAGACTTTATCTTGGATAAAGTACTATTAATTGAAGAGAGAGAAAGATTAATTTGAAATTAATCATTAAAATAATAAATTCGATATATTATTCGGAATTAGATTTCGACGCGGAATTAAAATTAGATTTTAATTCGGGCAAACGAGTTAATTTAGAATTAATTCGTTAGCGACGTGAATAATAATTTTACTAGGCATAATTATTTATTTAAATTCGATTTAAATTATGTCGCGACGGAAGTTCGTTAATTCGGAATTATTGAACCCGAGCCCGGGAGTGTTTGCGGGCCCACTCGCATTCAGAATCGAGTGGGGCCCACATGTCACATAAACCATCATATCACATGTCATTGTGTTGATGTGTTTAGGTGAGGTTGTTGGTGAAGAGTGTAAAACACTCCAAACTTGAAAAGGTGAATGACATGTTGTCATATACCAAATCCATTTTTTGGTATATGTTTTATTAATTGTTTTTGAAACAAATATATTTGATTTTTGAAATCAAAATCATCACTTTTTCTCTCCTTCAATTGCCGTGAGCTGTGAAGCTCTTTCTCCTCTCCAAATTTCTTCATTTCTTTGCTAAAAAGTGTGAAGTAAAGGTGTGATATTTTATTGCAAATAATCACTAAAGGCTAGTACCTTGAAGGAATCATCAAGAGGTGATAGGGAAACCAACTCAAGGAGTTTGGAATCAAAGAACATAGCTTGGAGCTTCTATTCTCTTCTTGGCCGAATTCTTGAGCATCTTGGAGGAGTTTGTTTTGTTGTTTGAAGCATCCAAATCCGATCGTTGTAAGTATGTTTCCGTCATATTTCTTCGTTATTCATTCATGTTTCATTGTTCATTATGATCTTGGGACTAATCATAGAAGCCAACATCGAGTAATCGGGAAACATAGCTTCCTAGTGGGCTAGGATCCCGTTAAATAATGCACAATCTTGACTTTGGCCAACAAGCTATATGATATTTAACTAGGTAGATCTCTAAGATCAATTGGATCTCATCCAATTCCTAGATCCGGTAGGTGGACCTCCAAGTTGGAAACATATACACAATGTATATGCCAATATATCTAATAGATATTTGCCTAACCTATTTCCTCTGAATCAACTAAGCCTTGGCTTTGGCACAACAAGCTTAATGATTCCAGTTAAACGGGACCCATTGACTTTGGAAAGCTTCGTAATCGATGTCGATGGACAAGAAGTTATTTTGACTTTCGCCAGTAAATCACAACTTGGACAAGACACCGATATGAAACAAAGCCTTCATGATTCAAACACATCCGCAATGGACAAAGGTCTTGACTTTGGCTAACAAACCAATGCCAATCTTGGATCTTGAGTAAGAATCACTCAATGAAAGGAAAAACGCTTAATATGTTTTGAGGGGTTTTCACGTAAATTGGCAACCAATTTATTATCTTTGTTAGGTCTCATCATACACCTTTAAACATGCATTCTAAAAGCATAATAAGACGCGAAATTAAATTAATAACGATATACGGATGGATATTTAACAAATTATTCCTAGAACAAATCACTTCATTTCCTCTCCCCTGCTAGCACTATTCTTACTTCTACCCAATTACATAATACAATAATAGAAACCTCATTAACATTGAGGGGAATTATGTGAGAAGAGAATAAAAAGAATCAATGAGAGATAAGGCTGGACACACAGGTCCAATTTAATAAATTCTAAATTTATAATAATTTCCAAAATTACCTTTCTCTTCTAATATCCATCTGATATACGCTATTCATTCATCACATCTATGTATTCATTCAAGCATGTTATTCAATCAATCTAATAAAATTAATTAATCTTTGATTATTAGTGATCATCCAATGTTCAAACAATGATTTGATTTGCTCGAGTCAAACTCATTTGTGAATAAGTACGAATTCTTGAATTATATCGAACTACTCGTTAAATCTAATTTAATTCGTATTCAATACTAATTCATTCATTTAATTATAAATTAAATAACTACACTTTTTAATGAGCTTTAACGACTTAGATTCCAAATCTAATCTAATCGGGTCTCAAAGCCCAACTAACATCCAATGTTGTTTAATTAAAGTCCGATGGGCTTTCAATTGATTTCATAAGGCATGGGCTTTGGTCAATATGGGTCAAACCCAAATATCAAGCCCAATTAAGGAATCATCCTCCTTTTCTAAGAAACCAATTTCGGCCCATAAGGCCCAATCAAACTTTTAAAGCCCATTTGTTATATTTGGACTTAATGGAATGATTTAGGCCCAATATGGATCCAATCCAATTGGCCTAAACCAACTTGGCCCAACCAAGCCCATTATGCCCAAATACAACAATTATAAGCCCAATTCTAAATCAAGCCTAATTAATTAAACTTTAATATTCCAAATTTTAAAATTCAATTAATTAAAGTGTTAAGCCATGATTCAATTAATTAAAGTGTTAAGCCATGATTACCTTAAATTAACATTTCCAAAATACTAATCTAACCAATTAATCATGCTTTTCATCATCAACACATGTCCAACATATTTGATTCAAAAAATCATCTCATCACATGCTCAATAGCTCACAGCATCCTTAGGATTTTTATGTCCGATTTCATTTTCAATCCGATTGAATTTCAAATCAACATTACCGATGTTTTTTCAACTCATCCAATGATCAAAAAATAAAAAATACCATGACTTTAGGGCAATAATGTATTCGGCCAAGCCAAAGTTTTGGGGGAAAATTGATCCAATCCATTTTACACAAAATAGATCATAAACAACTCCAAGTCATCCATATACAAGCATGCTCAAACAAGTAATTTAGTCAAAACATGCTCAAATCCAATTTACCCAAATTTTACCCTAAGTTCATTTCATGCTCAAAATGGCTCTGATACCATTGTTGGGTTTCTAGGTTAGTCCCAAGATCATTCAAGAATAGAAAATGGAATGAATACAACTAATAAGTATGGCGGAATCATACTTACAAAGATCGAATTTTGGATGTGAAGAAAAATAAGATTTCCTTTGTAGAAGCTCTCGGCCAAGCCCTTGATTTTGTTGAAGATCAATTCGGCCGAGGGACAAGTACAAGCTCCAAGCTTTGTCTTTTGATTCCAAGCTCCAAGGTTGGTTTCCCTATCATCTCTTATGATCCTTGAATGTGCTAGCAAGTGAAGAAAATAAAAAATTATTTCCTTGTTCTTCAATGAGATTCTTGGCCAAGGGAGAGTGGGAGAGAGAGAGAGAGAGTTTTCTTTTTGTGTTTTGTTCTCAAAAAACAATAATGAAAAACCATTACCAAAATTTGGTATATCTTTTCCAAAAAGTCAAAACCAATTTTGGAGCCAAAAATCTCATTAAAGGCATTCAACCACTTCTATCATGAATAGTGACTGCATGTCACTCACCAAAAAGGTGACTTGACATCCATCATTAAATTGACAAGTGATGTGACTCACAATGTGACTTGTGAGCCCCATTTCGAAATTCGAGTGGGCCCACAAATACTCTCGGACTCGGGTTCGCTAATTCCAAATTAACGAACTTCCGTCGCGACGTAATTAAATAATTATGCCTAGTGATAAGTGCATGAAAGTGTACTTAGAACATTGCTAACTCAGCTTTATTATCATATATTTTAATATTAATTAGAGTCATTTTTTGCTTTGTTAATAGGAAGCAATGGATCAAGGAGAATGGAGCAATTGAACATGTTTCAGAGCCTAACAGACTTATCGGACGCACGCAGGAGTATCAGCCGCGCACTGAACTTAAAAAGGCTATAACTTTTGATTTAGAAAGAGTTACGAGACCCATAATATATCGATTTGCATTTACTCGAGGATATCTAGTCAATTGTAGCATCATTTATAGCTTTTGGCGTGTCAAGACGCGCGGCGCACGTCGCGACGTGAAACTACGATTTCAGGATTTTGTGCTGTGTGTTTTTAATGCAATTTAGGGTTTCAGGACTTTTCTATATAAATCCAACTTTGTCCTAAACCCTAGAAGAGGAGAAAATCAAAGCGAAATAGAGGAGAAACACACAAAAGAGCCACAAACACAAATCAATGGAGGAGAATGAAGAACTTCAAGGAAATCATGACGTCTCTCCAATCTATTCAGACTGCATCCCTTTCTTCCATGGAGAACTAATCTCCTAGGCAAAGCTAAGGATGAACTTCTGTATTTAAACTTCTTATATTCATGTTGTTGATTCTTGAATGAACCTTTTAACGTTTAATAAAATTGATGGTTGTTATTTTTTATTATCTTTCGATTTATTATCCCGGAAATTATGTTTTGTCAAATCCTATATAAATCCAATCATGCTTCTTCTATGTGTGATTTGTGAATTAGTTGTGACTGGTAAAGTTGTTTTATGTGTTGGTCTTCTGCTGAAGTATTTCTGAGGGTATATTATCGACGTAAGATTGCCTGTAATGATAACTTTTGTGTGCTGTTAACATAGAGAAAATATCATTAATTATCCTAAAATTTAATATGAATAGAATTGAATATCTTCCCATTGTTGGTTTGGGATGTGAAACTTTCAATTGTGTAATGAAAAGAATCAATAACTGAATACAGGAGGTTGATACAAGAGGATTTCCTGATGCTTTGTTGTTTATTCTCTACTGATAAAATCCTGCAACTTTTAATAATCTTTAGTTTAGATTGCAAATTTAATCTTTTCTTTAATAAAGTTTTATTGCTAAACATTTTTGCTTTAGTAAATTAGTTCTTGTAACCATCTCTCTGAGGAATCGACACCCCAGCTATACTGCGATAACCACAAGTTATTTTTGAGCTTAATCAAAATTTGGCGCCGTTGCCGGAAAGACGGTTTAAAAGCAAAATGACCAGGTTTGCTTAGTCAACAACGAAGCGGTAACTTCGTTCCATTTTTTTTAGTATTTTATTTTATTTTATTCATTTATTATTTGCTTATTTATTTTCTTTTAGTATTTTAGTTTTTTTATTTTTAATTAGTTCTTTTTATTTTTTTCTAGTTGTTTATTTTAGTTATTTTATTTCTATTTTAGTTTTAATTAGATTTTAAGTTTTAGTTTATTCCTTTTATTTATTTATTTATATTTTATTTTATTTCTCGTATTAATTGAACGTAAATTGCATGTCTAGACGTAGGGATAGATTTGATAGATTTGTTAGGACTGGGGAAGAAAGCTTAGATTCTGAGAACATATTTGAAAACCCATTCTCCATATCATCCACGTCTAGTGCATATAACATTAGTGAATACGAGGGACCACCTAGGAGGACTCTTGAAGAGTACCGCCACCCAACTCGCACAACTACACTTTCGTGCATCATGTTTCCTCCTAATGCACCACACATAGACTTTAGGCCTGGAATGACACAGTATCTTCCAACTTTTCACGGTTTAGAGAGCGAGAATCCTTACGTGCATATTAGGGAATTTGAAGAGGAAGTAGCGACCTTCCATGACCGTTTTGGGACTACCGACACAGTTAGACTTAAGTTCTTTCCATTTGCCCTTAAGGATAGAGCTAAGAGCTGGTTGTATTCTTTAAGACCCAGGTCAATAGGATCGTGGGGTGAGATGACCCAGGCATTCTTCGACAAATACTTCCCACACCATGAGACGGATGCCCTGAAAAGAAAAATATTCACATTCTCTCAGAGAGACAGTGAGACCCTTTATCAAACGTGGGAGCGGTATAAAGAGTTGTTAGCTAGTTGTCCTCACCATGGATATGAGAGTTGGCGTTTAGTAAGTTATTTCTATGATGGACTGACCCCTAGGGAGCGCCAATTCATTGAGACAATATGCAATGGTGAGTTTATCCAAAATGACCTTGATGAGGCGCTCGAGTATTTAGATGACCTAGCTAGGAAATCTCATACTTGGACTGGACCCAATGCCGTAGATAACACTGATAGGACACACATTTCTTCTAGCAGAAGCCTACAACACTTTAGGGAAGAGGATAGCCTTAAGACACAAGTTGAGCTGTTAACTAGACAGATATGAGCCTTAATAGCCAAAGACAGCAAGACAATGCATTCAGTGGCCCAGATAGAATCCCAAGAGTGTCAGTATATGGTGAGATGAGAGGGACATATGACGAGCAATGCCATGCATTAGGGACGTACCAGAATCCTTACACACCTTACTCAGACACCTATAATCCTAGTTGCAGGAACCATCCCAACCTTAGTTGGAAACATGAGTCTCATCAGCCGAGTCAAACGCCACCACCTAGAGGTTATAGTGCCCCTCAGTATCACACACCTACGGTTCCCAGAAATTCTTTAGAGGATACAGTGCAAGCATTCATGGAAGCCTAGAGGGTGATTATAGAAGCCCAGAATAAAACAAATCAAAGGTTTGAGTCATTGATAGCTGAAGTAGATGAAGATAATAGGAAGATTAAGAGTCAGATCTCTAAGCTAACTAATGTCCTAAGTATGCACGAACAATGAAAATTCATATCTCAAACTCAACCTAATCCACAAGGCCGAAACATGGCACATGCTGATCACGAAGTAGCCAATGTAAAGGGTGTTAATGCCATATTCACTAGGAGTGGTACGAAGGTAGGCTCGCAAAACACGTCCAAAACCATAGGTGACCCAAAAGATAGTGGTAATGGTACCCCTCCGGAAGAACCAGTGCCACATTTCCAACCAAGAGTACCTTTCCCGCAAGCACTTAGACCAACTGTGAGAGCTCCAGACCTAAATGGTGAGATCCTAGAACATCTTAAGCAAGTAAAGATCAACCTTCCACTGCTACATGTGATAAAACAAGTTCCTACTCATGCGAAGGTTTTGAAGGATCTGTGCACCATTAAGAGAAAACACAATGTGATGAAGACTGCATTCTTGACAGAGCATGTAAGTGTAGTAATTGAACAGAGGACTCCGCCAAAGTATAAGGATCCGGGATGTCCTACCATAACCTACCATATTGGCGCCCATGAGTTCGGTCATGCATTATTAGATTTAGGTGCTAGTGTTAATCTCATGCCATATTCGATTTATGTGCAGTTAGGGCTTGGCGAGATTAAACCTACATCAGTTGCTTTACAGTTAGCTGACCGATCCATTAGACACCACGGGGAGTAGTCGAGGATGTCTTAGTTCAAATTGATAAATTCTATTATCCCGTTGACTTCCTAATTTTAGATACCCAGTCCGTTGTTAACGCTGAGTCCAAAATTCCACTTATTTTAGGTAGACCTTTTTTTACTACAGCTAATGCCCTTATTAATTACAGGAACGTTCTAATGAAGCTATCATTTGGAAATATGACTCTAGAGGTGCACATTTTTTCATGTTGAAAAAAAACCACGGGATGATGATGAGTGTCAAGGTATATACATGCTCGAAGTAGTCCTGCCAGAAATAGCTCTCCTACAACTTGAATCAAATCTTCCTAAAGTGAAAGTGATCCCAAAGAATCATAAAAAGAGGAAAAGAAGAGCTCGTGTTCAATTGAAGATGATACTTGGGAAGTTAAAAAGGGGGTTTAATCAACCTTTTAATATGTACAGTCAATACGTTCAGCCACCATACCCTGGAGGATCCGTGGATATACTGCCACAACTAGACAGAAATTCTCTCATGCCTTCATCAGTACGCTAGATGGAAACCATTATGACAAATTGAGTGTTTGCGTCTGGCTGAAGACGTTAAACTTAGCGCTAGCGGGGAGGCAACCCTTGCTTCTGTAATTATTTATTTTATTTTATTTACTTTAGTTTTATTTTATGTGTGCTAATTGCATATTTTATTTTTATTGTTTGTATAAGTGTTTTTGCAGGTTTTAGCACAACCACACAGCTAAAGTCTCACTAGCAAGAACCTGATCAACTCCGCGCCTGGTAGTGTTATTCCTTAATCATTTTCTTTATATTTATCTTACATACATGAGGACAATGCAAGTTTTTAGCGTGGGGGTGTGTATGCATGCGCATAAAAATCTGTCTTAAATACACTTATTAAAAAAAAATTATTGTTTTGTGTTTGTTTTTAGTCCTTGATAGTTAAACATAGGTTATATGATAATATTGTTTGTTTTAGGGTGAAATCTTAGAAACGATAAGTCCTTTAATGCACTTTCATCTGATGCTTTGAGTAGTTTATCTACATTAGACTCGTAAGCACTTAATTATAGGTTTTTAGCAGTGAAAGCCTGAGTAGTTAGCAAGGTGACTAGTTGAAGAAATTGCATGTCGATGAATGACCGTTTGCTTAGATGTCTATCCTGATTTGCTTGTGTTATGAAGTATGGTATGGTTGAAAATAAAAGAAAAATTCTCTGAAGAAAGAAAATAAATCACCTATAATCGATAAGCGTGAAGCTACCCATGGGCGAGTATTAGGACCACCATGAGGAGAAATGCTACCTTAAAGGGTAGGTGTATTGAAAAAAAAAAAGAAAAAAGAAAAATACAAAAAGAAGAAAATGAAAAGTGAGACAAAGAAAAAAAAGAGAAATCATACCATATTGAGCAGGGAGAAGCAATTACAGAGTTTAACTGAGATATCTAGGTTGGTTTGACCTATCGATCCCAATTTTTAAAAACGAAATCATTGAGTTAGCTTACCTGGGAATAAAGCTGTGAACGAACCTTAACACACACATACTATGAGCCTGGCTTAGATGATTTATTCAAAGACTTAGATTTGAGTTACGTTGAGTACTTTGAAAGTCCTCTGGTTCATTACTAGGCATTCTTTAAGGAAAAAATTATGTGAAACTATTGGGACTATTTAATTTATATTTTTGCATGATTGTGTGTTTTGAATGACGTTTGTGGGTGTTGTCGTCGTTGTAAGCCTTCACGAGACTATAACTCGTCCAATAGGGACACCTAAGGGTTTAAAGGCTTATTGCATACGCTAAATGAAATCGTGATCCCTACGAAAGTGGCTTAGATAGTTTTATTTATTTATTTAGTTTTTATTTTATATTACGCTTGAATTGCTAGAGACTAGCAATAAGCTGGTGTATGGTTGTGATAAGTGCACGAAAGTGTACTTAGAACATTGCTAACTCAGCTTTATTATCATATATTTTAATCTGAATTAGAGTCATTTTTTGCTTTAATAATAGGAAGTGATGGATCAAGGAGAATGGAGCAATTGAACATGTTTCAGAGCCTAACAGACGTATCGGACGCACGCAGGAGCATCAGCCGCGCACTGAATTTAAAAAGGCTATAACGTTTGATTTAGAAAGAGTTATGAGACCCATAATATATCGATTTGCATCTTCTCGAGGAGATCTAGTCAATTGTAGCATCCTTTATAACTTTTGGCGTGTCAAGAAGCGCGGCGTACGTCGCGACGTGAAACTACAATTTCAGGATTTTGTGCTGTGTGTTTTTAATGCAATTTAGGGTTTCAGGACTTTTCTATATAAATCCAACTTTGTCCTAAACCCTAGAAGAGGAGAAAATCAGAGAGAAATAAAGGAGAAACACACAAAAAAGCCACAAACACAAATCAATGGAGTAGAACGAAGAACTTCAAGGAAATCATGACGTCTCTCCAATCTATTCAGGCTGCATCTCTTTCTTCCATGGAGAACTAATCTCCTAGGCAAAGCTAAGGATGAACTTCTGTACTTAAACTTCTTATATTCATATTTTTGATTCTTGAATGAACCTTTTAACGTTTAATAAAATTGATGGTTGTTATTTTTTATTATCTTTCGATTTATTAGCCCAGAAATTATGTTTTGTCAAATCTCATATAGATTAAGTCATGCTTCTTCTATGTGTGATTTGTGAAATCAGTTGTCACTGGTAAAGTTGTTTTATGTGTTGGTCTTCTGCTGTAGTATTGCCTGAGGGTATATTATCGACGTTAGATAGCTCGTAATGATAACTTTTGTGTGCTGTTAACATAGAGAAAATAATCATTAATTATCCTAAAATTTAATATGAATAGAATTGAATATCTTTCAATTGTTGGTTTGGGATGTGAAACCTTCAATTGTGTAATGAAAAGAATCAATAACTGAACATAGGAGGTTGATACAAGAGGAATTCATGATGCTTTGCTGTTTATCTCTACTGATAAAATCCTGCAACTTTTCATAATCTTTAGTTTAAATTGCAAATTTAATCATTTCTTTAATAAAGTTTTATTGCTAAACATTTTTGCTTGAGTAAATTAGTTCTTGTAACCATCTCTCTGAGGAATCGACACCCCAGCTATACTGCGATAACCGTAAGTTATTTATGGGCGTAATCACATAGTAAAATTACTATTCACGTCGCTAACGAATTAATTCTAAATTAACTCGTTTGCCCGAATTAAAATCCAATTTTAATTCTGCTTCGAAATCTAATTTCGATTTAATATATCGAATATATTATTTTATCGATTAATTCCAAATTAATCGTTCTCTCTCTTCAAATAGTACTTTATCCCAGATAAAGTCTCTCCGCTAATAATCCCAGATGAATAAAGTTCGAATCATACGTCATCGGTGAATCTTCGGGAAGCGACCCAATAGATCCCTGGATATGTTGGCAGTAAATCCGGTTGTCGGACTATCTGAACACGTATGCACCTCGTACTACATTTTTACTAATTTACGAGACATGGTTAGCTTCTAGCAAAACACCGTGCCTACCCAATTCTCCAGAAATATTCTTAATAGAATATATGATCTTTGTCAGACGTAGTATACATAGTATCATGTATATCGATCCAGTATCGGATGTCACATGCAAGGCCTAGGGCTGGAATAGTGTCTACCTCGTACAAATCATATATCGGATATCAAGCAACTAGTCTCTTTAATCGGATAATCATGACTAAGTCATATTATCCCGATGGTTGCAATACAATAGAGAACCAGTTCTGTATCCCTGCGTGATCATCATCTCCATATGACTGAAGTGATACTTCCTTCTTGACATCACATCCAATACACTACGATTCTCAATAAACCCAGAAGAGACGTACCCAGAACCTGTTAAAGTCCTAGATGACCAAAACCAAAGCGTATCGATTATCGCAAGTACTAGCGATGCAAGTCTCAGGTTAAGACCAAATACACCTACCCTGATGCGGATTCCCATAGACACATAGTCACACTACCAATGGAATTCTGCGGGGTCTATCCAGAGTGAAGATGTTTCCATACCATCGGTAAATACAACTTCCTACCGCACTTTCATAAGTATCATATACTTAAATATGTGAGAACTATACTGTTACGCTTTCATAACACGCACAAGTGTAATACTAGTCTATTCTGCATTATCGATGTCCAATCTCGATAATACTACGACTATGGATGTTTTAATGATTAAACCTTTATGGATTGATACTATCTCATATCTTATCAATCCGGAACTAATCATAAGGACTTCTATCATTTATTTATATCCAAGTAAATAAATTACAAAATGATAAAAGGTAATTTTCATTGCTACATAGTTAATTTGTACAAAAACCACAATGTCTTTTACAAATAGTGACGCTATGGGTCATAACTGTCCAACAATAGCGTCCTCTGCCACAATGATGGGTAGTGGACCCTCAAGAACGTATCCCAACTTCTCGGAATCGAGGACAATCCTCAAATCTAAATCTCAATCGGTGAAGTTCTCAGCGCCCTTGAGTTTGTTCGCATCAAGCATACGTGCAAACTGATTAGTGGATGGTGCCGCAATCATAAATCTATCATATAGATAACAAAAAAACAGTTAGCAGAATTTAAGCAGCTTCAAATAATGTCATAAAAGCATTAACTAGATCATGTATTTTTAATCTAAAAATGAATCTCTCATTAAATCATGCAATATTATAATCCCCTAACAGAATACAAAGATATAATAATTAAATTAAATGCAAATTCTGAAAAGTGGATCCCATGAATATATTTTAGCTCACAGCATAAGCACAGTCTCACCTAAGTATATTCATCGGGTAGACAACTCATTTGTCAATCACTCACTAGTGACTCCTTGCTTTCCGGTCCTGGTCGTTTCTCATTGTGACTACTAAGGCATGCCCACAACGAGATGTACCAAGGTTAAACTTATCAATGATAAATTCAAGCTACGTGCTTAACCCTGACAGCTAGGGCACATTCAGGATTACGCTTTCGCTTGAATTTATCTAGTATCTAATATACACCCGGTATAAATAAATCTCTATTGGCTACACCCTCACAGTAGAGGCACGGTCTCAGATGTAGTCACAGAGAAATATTCATAAACCGTATTGATAAGACGGACCATATAACATGCATCAAATACATAATTACATTTAAACTTTATTAATTAGGGATTTTCCGTAAAGTGTCATACACCCTAAATCTAATCAAATTAGATTAAAACATGTGATTAAACATTGAATTTAATGGGCCAATCATATTAGGGGACCTAGAATCAGACTCGCTCTGATACCATTTTGGTGGGGGTTTTATGGCAGAAATCCGGTAACGCAATGGAACAGTGGAAAATCAAAATTTTCCGATTTCAAAATTTTTTCTCTGATCAATTAAATAAACTTATTTATTTAACTATCCAATTATCAAATTCTGAAAAATTACATAAGAAATCAAATTTCTTAGTAATTATCGAATTGCCCCAAAATTTTGCATTTTGTTCATTTTAGCCATAAATTGTTCAAAATAATTTTGGATGATTCTCAATCATTACTAATAAAAATTTAACATGTCCTACACATTGAAATTCAAATTACAACAAAAATCCCCAAAAATTATGTCAAGGCTGAGAGCCTCATAAAGGGGGAAATTATGCATTTTGCACTTTATATGTTCAAAACACATTAAGATGAAATCCAATCAACCTAATATTTTATATGCATCATATACACACCCAAATACACAACATAAATGAAAAGCCCCAAATTTGAAATTGGTCTTAAATCCTAATTTTCAATTTCAACAAATTGGACAAATTAGACCAAATTAATTAAATCCAACACTTCAATCAAGTTTCACCACAATGAAATAACTATAGATCAATTCTAGGTCATTTAAGAGTGGGTCAATAACTCTAGAATGGCAACTAGTCTCTTAAACCATCAAAAGAATGCTAATTAACACCTTAGAAGCATTCTATGATCTTTATACATGCATAATTCTATCCTCAAACTTCCATCTTCCAAAAACACAAAGAATAAATAATAGAGAACATCACAAGATGAAGCCAACACCAAGAGGAATATTTTACTCTCTAATGGCAAGTTGGAAATACTTACTAAAATCCAAGCTTTTCTTTGTTTTTTCCTTTTCTTTCTCTCAAGCTTTTTTGTCTTCTTTAATGGAGTTTTTGGATGAGTGTTTTTAACTTAATGAAACAAACCATTTATACCTCTCATTTTTGCTTATGGCCGAAAATGCTAGGTAGAAAAATATCAAGATATTTTTTTGTTTCATTTAATTACAATTTATCAACTTGCAACTTTAATCATCAAACCATTTAATGAAATAAAGTAAGTCAACAATTGCAACTTAGTTATTTAATAAAATATCTAAACTTAAGATATTTATAGTTTTATTAATTTAATAATTAAATAATTAAATAATTATTTAAATACAAATATATTAAATATGTGTATTATATTTACATTAAATATCAAATACATATATATTTATGATATTAGTCAAATATCTCAATTTGACAATTAATTAATGTTATTTATAAATGTTTCTATAGTGCTCTACGAGTATATTTCATTAGTGTGACTCTCTAAATTCAGGCATATCCGTCATAAAATCTAATTTCGTGTCCATAATTTATCCACCCGTAAATTATAATGACCACGGATAAACTCGATGAATCATAAAGGTGAGGTCATGGAAAATGTATAATTCCTCTGTCACAGGTATCTGGATATGTCCCAAACATATAGATATAAACGTTAAATCTCTATAGGGACAATCCCGTCGATGTTTCTATTAGCAATCTCCAAAAGAGTACACTTAGAACTGACTTCTAAAGTGTACCACGGGCCCATGATTTTTATCTAATTGCTAATCATATGGACTACCTATGCTCTGTACACAGAACTGACGGATCTTATCTCGATAGAAATAGGACACTCTGAGGATCTATCCACACCCAACGAGTAGGTGGAGGTATGATCTAAATAGATCGGTGACGTGACTGCCATCTAAGTATGGAAGATGTCTCATGCCCCCACAGTCAAGTCAAAGAATCACAAGTGCTACTCAACCCCGAGAAGATTCTTATTGACGTTGGTGTATCATCCATTAAGAATCTTCAATGATTCATTCAGTGTTTATCCGTTATAAACACCTACACGTCTATACGAGTCTCAAAGACTCATGGTTCATTGAGAAACCATTGGAATCATATATTCCAGTATACGACATGTACCGGTCTCAACGGGTTTACTATACTGACCAAGTAGTGTAAACCTTGACCAAGAATAGTCTGAGAATGACAACGTCATGATACAACTCAATGTCAGTTGCGACACTTTTGCAACAGCATCATGACTAGTCATTCTAAGGTCATTACATCTTTACCATATTAAAAGATATATTATATTACAGAAACTGCTTATATTATTCATAATAATAACGTTTCACAGTAGCATTCTCAAAGAAATACAACCAGGAATTGGCGCTCTGAGCACCAACCCCAACAGTAACCCTCCTAAGGGTTATACCAATTCCTAATGCCTTTTGAAGCATAGAGACACATACCTTCACTTTAAAAGACATGTCCCTTAATCTTTGTGCCTTTCCCATAAGACACTTTTTAAGGGACATGTCACTCCTATATGTTTACTATATATTAGAGAATTTCATACTCAAATGGATTCTTGGGTTCATTTTCAAGCATCCAAAAATTCATTCATTCTAATGAGTCTAAGGGTTGAGAGAGTTTCTACCATTCTTTTTAAGTTCAAGTTCTTGAAGAAATTAGTGCCTCTTCTACAAGAAGCATCCAAGTAATCATAGGAGAACGTTAGGCAAAAGGAATCCATAGTGCACCAAGGCAGAGATAATACGTTCTTAAGGATATAGTCAACTCAACTTGGTTTAAGCATCATATTCTTCTTCAACACATTTTCAGGTTTTTGTTAATTTTCCAAATTCTATGTTCATGTTTTATAATAAAAATTTTGATTGTATGATGCATGTTGAAAATTAATTAATAACGCATATAGAACAATAATTACTTAAAATAAACTACATGTATTACATTATATATTTTGTTATTTCATTTAGTCAACATTATCAAATATTTTGGGAAATTTACAAAATTAACCACTTTTATTTATCCAATAAAAAATTAACTAACAATCTGAAAAATATTTCCAATGGCCAAATTAATATTTTTAAGACCAAATTACCCTCCCTTTCAAGTTATAAAAAAGAATCTAAAGATCTTACCCATCATAACCACAAAACCTACACTAATCTCACACTTCTTTGATAAAAAGCTTTTCATAACTTCACCTGTAAAATATTGGAAAACTCATTTTAACAGTTGAAAATTAATCAAATAAGGTTAGTAACATTTAATTTTTCACATTTTTTTGTTAAAGTTTACAGTGGGCGATCTGTCTATCGTTCTGGTGCCAATGCTGGCACATGAGTCCTCTCTCGGGCGCTTATATTCTTGTGTCTGGGCACCTATTTTCTTACGCTTGTGCCCACATGGGAACCCATTCTCTAGCATGGGCACCGGCATGTATAGGTAGAAGCAAGCCGCAAAACCCCACCAGAGGCAGGATGCTGCCAGCAGGAGACAAGATTTTCATATATGTCAATCTATTAGCCAAACATTCAAATCAAAAAAGCATCGGCCCGAACATCACAAACTAGTCATTTTACATCGAATCCATTTCCATTAACGTGGAGTCAGAATTATTATACTTTATTACGATTAACCATATTTGAAATATCATCAAATCGATGTAACAATCACACTTTTTTTCCAATTCAAAATATATTTCTCTTATATACATGCAAATACAATATCGTAATTTTTATACATATATGTACATACCATTACAACTTAGAAAACACGTTTTATAACTTTTGATATTCTCATCGGTTTCAAATCATCCATTCATTTCACAAAAGCATACATGATCCATACATAACACGAGTTCTATCATACACATACACTCAAAAATATTTACAAACTTCAAGAAACCAACCATGAAGCACACATAAAAACCGATAAATCAAAGATCATATCATCTAACAACACATACATACAGCTGTCTTACACACATGATGCTTGTACGAGACTCATTATCTATTTTAGAAAATGTATATGATGAATTTCATCCGAACGGATTTCTAACCAGCTCGACTACTACACCGTGAATCATCTAATCGAACATACAGATAGGCGCTCACATCATATAACATAAACTCATCACATGACTTTTCACACACAAGCAAATACATGAAAAACAATCCAAACATCATTCAGATACTCATATACATACATATATTTCAAACATACGAATATACTACTTATTACGAAATCAAATCTCATATCTCTCATAGTTCTCACATCTCTTTATTTATCGATCAATCATATTCTTTACTTATCAGTCAACATTCACCATTCATATACTTATCCAATCAATCACGAACTTCCATCCCTCGGAAAAAGGCTTAGCCTATACCAACCCAACCTCTATACCACTAGATTATATGTATTAGTCATTAATAAACTTATTCCAATAAACACATCTACACGTACTAATATAAATTTAGAAATCATGACTTATTTCATTTGTCAATCTACCATACACAAATTATCCATGGCATATTATCACATACCAATATAAATACATGTATCAATACTTATACATATACTTTTTCATTTACGTGTACATATACGTGTCATTACACATTCATACACTTATATAAATAAACAAATACAAATACACATTGAGCTCATAAATTACTTCATTTTATAGCATAGCAATAACCATAAAAATCCATACATGTGGTGTTTGATTACTAAACCATACATAATCTCACACTTCTTTCTCAATACCATCTCTTATGTAATTTCGTCTTAACCTAAACACTTCAATCATATATATATACATAAATCAACTTTCAAGTATTCATCACATTGTTGCTTACCTAGCTTCACGAGCATTCAGGGTCTTAGTCACATCTGTCAAAATAAATGGTGAAATATTATCAGAAATACGAGTTACGGAGTTCTCGACTAAACTACGATAAAATCTCGGATCTTTCTGAAATAACCAAATCAAGTACATTTTCAATATTTTCATTTTCGATAATCTTAAAACACCATGACAAACTATTCCAAGCCACTAGTTCACCTAAATTCTTGGTTTACTCGTTTTTTGGAAAATCTTCCAAAAACGTTTCCGCAAACACTTTGAAAGGGTCTCGAACCATCCGAACCTACGCGGATTTATCCAAATATTATTGTAATATCATTTATAACTCATAACTATAATTAAAATCAAAACACATCATTATACGCAAAAACCCACTTTTATCGGAAATTGCATATTCTATAGGGTCGATCAAACTCATTCTATTTTCATTCGAATCTACCAATCCTCATATTCAATATACTAATACTCAAACAATTCATTTATATCAATATTCTACTCGACAAAGCTACTGGAAAAATCCAAACATTTAACTATAAACTTGAAATTTGAGAAATTTTACCGGGAGCTCTTACCGAGATTTCAAGGGCATATGCACTCCAAACGAACCCACGAATGCGCTGGAATCTATGGAATTCCTTGTAGTACTCTCTAAGAGCTTCGATTTGGCAGATGGCTCAGGTCATGAAATAAAATGAAGAGACGTGATTGCGAAAACCATTTTCGCATATTTCTCCCTCTTTTTCTCGCCATCGGCGGTGATCTGGGGCCGCCACAGGCCACCTTCAGACAGGGGGTAGCTGGGCGCACCCCCTGGGCCGTCGGTCGGCCGCTGGTAGACAAGCCAACAAACCCAAAATGCGATTTTAGATGGGAAATGGTCGAGTGAGGGATTCTTGGTTTCTTTTTCTAAATTCACATTTTCGAAAAAAAAATGGGTACTTGTAGAAAAGTTTTTAAAAATCACAATCTAACCCCAAAAAATTACAATTAGGTCACTGTCATTTCTCAGAAATTTATGTTTTTGAAGCCTTTCGCATGTAAATTTAGAAAATTATTCAACACGAAAGTTATTTTTTCTGAGAACATCAAGTCTAATGGTTCAAGAATTAGCTCAATCGCAGTTCGTTTGCTACTCTTATATCCAAAACAAAAAATTTCATGCGTAAAATGAAATAAATAGAAATCGTGTAATCATTTCTCGAAACCATGCGTTTTTCAGTGCGACAAAAATTCACTTAAAAAATATTACAATCTATTTTCAACAACCAATAAACTCAAATATTTTATTATCATCTCGTTCCAAATCCTTAACTTTAATTCGGAAACTTTCCAACATTGTTCCTAAAAACTCGGGGTATTACACATCGACTGCGCTGGTGTCTATTTTGTTGTATGGCACCTATAAGTCTTGGAAATGCATGTTGACGTGACGTGCGTGCGGGCAGCTAGACGCCCATGTTGGTGCTCAAAAGATAAAGTTTCACCTTTTAAATTAGAAATATAAATTTATTCATTTCTGTGATTGTACAGTTTCAATGAGTTTAATTGTGCTGAAGATATGGTACGATGGATCATGGATAACC